>CM043715.1:7336400-7361301 GCA_023969325.1 Oryzias curvinotus
TGGAAGAAATAAATAATTTCTTACCTGCCACTTACCTGTCTTCATTCTGGGTTGCAGCACCTGGGTTTGCCACACTCTGGAAATCATGACACTTACTGTCTAAAACTGAGAAAATATAACATCTGTTACTGGACTCAAACCTGGACTTTCTCGTTTATCTGAATCTCGGCTCAATTAGAATACCATCAGCAGCTCTGAATATTCCTGGTTACAACAACTACAGAAAAAACAGGGAGGGATCTAAAAAGGAGTTGGAGTTTTGATTTACATAAAAAGCACATTCAATTCAATGGTCAAACTTTATTCCATTAGAATGTGTGGGCCTCACAATCTCCCTTTCAGCAGAATTGTCATTTATACTTGTTATCTACAGACCTCCATGTGCAGATTAACAGCTTTTATGAACACTTTGAAAAGTTGTTAAAAGAAAGCAACTATGACAAAAACCTTTATGTGTAATTTCAACATTGACTGGGAGGACAAACCCCCAATAAAAAAGCTCAAACAAGACTGACAGGTTCAATTTAACACAAGTCATCCGTGGCCCAACAAGAATAACTAACTTTATCATGACACAAATTGATCTCATATTTAAGAAATAGACCAGAAAGATTTACAAAATCATTTAACATGTTAACCGGTTTATCAGACCACAATTTAACTATCCTCTCTAGAAAACTCACCAAAAAGCGTTTTAATTCTTGTGCTAAAGTAAAATAAATTATTACAATTCCTAAATATAAATATCAAAACTTTGAAAATGCAGCCAACCAAATTTAGTGGGACAACATTTTCTCATCAGTTGACTCTGAATATGACAGCAAAATATTCCTAAAAACACTGAGTGAACAATTACTGAATTCCTACAAAAAACTGTTCCATGGGTAACCTCTTGACATAAAACCCATGATAGAACGAGATCAAGTCTTAAAAAAAAATAAACTAAATTAACCACTGACAGAGGACTTTTTGCCATGCTGAGAAATTATAATAAAGCAAAGCAAAAGCAGATTTCTTTCTTAGAATAATAGAAAAATTACAGGTGATTTTCCCAAAGAACAAAACGCTCTCGAAATTAAAATAAACAAACAACTAACAAACAATATTCAAGTCATAGCAGAGGCACTTAACCATTGTTTCATTAATTCTGTGGCCAGCATAGCGAGCTGTTTCACACCTGTGAAAAACTACAGACCTTCTAGACGCAAGCCAGCCAATTTTCAGTTTAATAAACATCACAGACTCAATTGTATCAAAGACCATCAATTTACTCAAAACATTTAGATGCAAAGACATTTTTATTTTTGGATACAGTGATGTTCAAATACCTCTGTTCATCACTGACATGCCCCATTACCAAAACCATCAGTCTGTCCTCACAAAATATGTTCCAGAACATTTGGGAACCAGCTCTTGTCTCTTCTATTTTTAAGAGTGGAGACCTTCACTCCATGTCCAACTGCAGACCCATTAGCATTCTTTTGACAGTGTCCAAGATTACAGAAAAACAGGTAGCTAAACAAATTATAAACCACCTCAACACCACACTCTATTCTCTCCATCGTATGCAGTTTGGCTTTAGAGCCAATTATTCCATGGAGACCGCTACCTGCTTTTTAAAAATAAAAATTTTGCTGGACCGAGGAAGGTTGTCGGTGCCGTTTTCCTGGATCTCAAGAAGGCTTTTGACACTGTTAATCACAAAATCTTACTGTGTCACAACTGTGGCCGTGATATTGGTTTATTTGTATTTTTGGAGTGTTTTTCTGTATATGTTTTCTTTTGTTTTCTGCTGCAGTTGGAGGTTCTGTCTTTGTTTTTTCTTTCCTTCCTATAGTGTGCAGATTGCATTCCACTGTGTCCGGCTGTGGACTTCCAGCAGCAGCTTTAAAAATACCACATCATTGTTGGAACCCCCCTGCCCCCCCCTCTCCCACTGGCAGCAGCAGAGCATTTGATAGACCTTGTTATAGACTTTGGTCCTTGTAATTTGGGTTTGGTGGCTTTTGTATAGTTGAGTTTTTTCATAGTAAATAAATTCCCAGCTTAATTTCAGCCTGGGTCTCATAAGAGTTTTTGAGTCGTTGGTGAATTTAGTTTTTTTCCATTTCCTTTTTACCTTTATGTTTCATCCATTTACAACCCCTAGACAGGTGTGTAACATAAATTGGGGGCTTGCCCCGTGATTTCTGAACTGTTTTTTTTGTGACATTTGGTGCCTAATTTCCTTCGCCTTATGATATATGGCTTTGGGTTTTCCTTATTTGTTTGTTGGACTTTTTTCTGTAGTTTGGTTGACAGTTTTATTGTGAGAGTAACTGATAATGCCATTTGACCTAAATGATTTTGTTCTGGCTCCATGTTTGGAGAAGTTGGACATGTGCACCAAAGCTGACTTACTATCAGTTGCACTATGATTTGTCATAGTGTCATACCCAGTCATTGCCGTAAACATGAGATAAGGGACCTGTTGTTTAGGCAGTTGGTGAAGCAGGGTGTGGTCCAAACCTCTCCTGGTGCGTCTCCACTGAAGGATGTGGCTGGAGGTGATATTCATAATGGTGTAGGAGTAGAGGCTGATATAGGCGCTGTGGATGCCACTGAACCTGAGCGAGGAGGGAAAAGGCTCCTGCATTTGTACCTGATTAAGGTTCTGACCCAATCACATTACTTCAAGCGCAGTGGCGGTTCTACCCTGAAGTACGCCCAGGGCGAGACACTCTCCAGCCCCTTGCCCTCGCGCCCCATAGAATCACTTTGTCCATGTCAACTGACATGTTTTATTGTCATTGATATTAAGATCAGAATTCTGCACTGCATTATAAGAGTTATCAGAACATAAAAAATAAAGGACCATCAGCATTGCAAATATACAGTTAGGTAGGAAAATATTCAATCAAACACAATATTGAATAAATAATATAAAATAAATACGCGTCGGGCGCTCCGTGCTCACCCCACGCCCCCTCCCTTCTCCTTCTTCACACACACATTTGTGTCTACTTCTCAAAGACAGGAGTGAGAGCGCGCAGCTGCAGGACGGGGGCGCCGCCAGGTTTCAGGCTGTTACAAACTCTGTGACATAGGTAAACCAATAGTGGGGCATAAATTGTTTTACAAAGGCTGAGCCGCCGGCGCTACCCCCCCTTCATTTTTGCGCCCTGGGCAATCGTCCGTATTGCCCGTGCCTAAAACTGCTGCTGTTCCACTCCGAGGATTTGAGGCTGATATTTTGGGTGAAGGAGCTTGATCACGTGAGGTTGAGCTCATGCACCTGCGTGTGCGCGCTCTGGAGTTGGAACGTCCTCAATCTGTAACTGCAAATTTGTCCCCTATTGTCTCCTGTTGCTGCTGCACAATAGTTTGATGGACGTAAGCTCATTGCACTTGTTCCATCCTTCAGAGAGACTGAAGTGGATTCATATTTTTATGCGTTTGAGCACATCGCTGCCCTTTTGGGATGGCCAAAAAATGTGTAGAGTTTGCTGTTATAGTGCAAACTCGTGGGAAAAGCACAAGAGGTGTGGTCCACATTATCAATTAATGATAGTCTGGAATATAATGTGGTAAAAGCCACTGTTTTGAGAGCTTACGAGCTGGTTCCGGAAGCTTACCGTCAGAAATTTCGTGCTTGTGGAAAACCTGTCAACCAAACGCATGTGGAGTTTGCTCATGAGAAAAGCGTTCTGTTTGATAGGTAGTGCACTGCGTGCAAGGCAGATGACATATCTCAACTAGGTGAATTAGTTTTACTAGAGGGATTTAAGTCCTGCCTCCCTGAGAGGATCATTGTTTATTTATCCGTGCTCGCTGATGAGTTTGTGCTGACACACCACACCACAGCCCAAAAAATTTTTTTTATGTAACTGTTTTAATATATATATATATATATATATATATATATATATATCTCACAACAAGAATCACAACAAAACACAGCCGGCGACAATCTTCTCTTGTGTCAGACAACAGCCTCCCGTAAGGGTGGGGTCATCTAAGATAGCACAAGGGTTAAAGGTTCTATCTCCCTGACGGCGAAGGAGGAAGATCAGGTGCCGATTTTAATTCTGCGTGACACCGGCGCAAGTCAGTCCCATCTTCTTCTAATTCTTCCTGTGGGTTTGCTACACTCGTGTTGGGCGTGAACATGAATGTCATTCAGGCTCTGACGCATAACGTTTTTTTCTGTTTGCCACTTTTTTCTGGCCCGGCAAAAGTCGTGCTTCATGCTCAGTTACCTGTGTTTGGGTTTGCCATTATCTTAGGAAATGATCTGGCTTGGGAAAAAGTATTTCCTGCCCTAGAAGTTATGGAAAATCCAATGACTCAAAACCTCGAACCTGCTCAAGTTGCTGCCAGCGAACCTTTTCTGTTTCCTGCTTGTGCCGTTACGCATGCGCAAATGAAAAAAATGAGTGATGTTGTGGATTTGTCTAATTCATTTCTGTGTAATCCAGATGTTTCTAAACATTCTGAAGCTGAACCTGAAAAAACTGAGTCAAATGTTATGCCTAACTTGCCACTTTCTTTTGATGTTGACAAAAATGAATTTGTTCATGTCCAGGAAACTGATTCATCTCTTGCCAAATGTTTGTCTGCTGCTGATTCAAATGAAGAGAAATCATCTTATGCTTTCAACGATGGACTTTTGGTTCGTAATTGGTTCCTCCCGCACTTGGTAATTTGGGATGGAATGTTGTTCAGCAAATCGTTGTACCAGATAAAGTATCGTTGCCAGATTCTCTGCCAAGCCCATGATGGACCATCTGGTCACTTAGGGGTAAAGAAAACATACCATCTAATTTTGCTTCATTTTTTTGGTCTGGTTTGAAATCTGATGTGTCTAAATATCGTTGTTCATGTCACATTTGTCCAAGGAGTGAAAAACCAAACCAGGTAATTCCACCTGCACCTTTGCATCTAATTCCTGCTGTAGGAGAACCGTTTGAAAATCTAATCATAGATTGTATGGGTCCACTACCTAAAACCAAATCAGGGCATCAGTACCTTCTGACTCTGATGTGTGCTGCCACACACTACCCAGAAGCAATTCCCTTGTGCACACTTAGAATCAAAGCTGTAATTAAAGCTCTGGTTAACTTCTTTTCCACATTTGGTTTTCCACAATCTATACAGTCTGATCAAGGTTTAAATTTCACTTCAAAGCTCTTTGGACAGGTTATTAAATCACTTTCCATTAAACATAGGGGTTCAAGTGCATACCATCCACAGTCACAAGGCGCACTGGAAAGATTTCACCAAACGTTGAAATCTATGTTGAAGAAATTCTGCTTAGACTCTGGTAGAGAGTGGGATGAAGGTCTGCCTTTTTTATGTTAGCCACCCGAGAGAGCGTTGGGGAATCCACTAGATTCAGCCTAGTGGAGCTCGTGTTTGGTCACACTGTTCGTGGTCCTTTGAAACTTTTGAAAGACAAAATTCTGTCTAATTCTTGTGATGCCAAACAAAATATGTTGGATTATGTTAGTTCTTTCAGGGGAAAATTGCATCGAGCTTTTGAAGGGGCTCACAGCAGTCTGTGTCGCAGAAAAAAATGAAAAGAACATTTGACCAGAAGGTTGTGAAAAGACATTTTGACGTTGGAGAAAAAGTTCTCACTTTTCTTCCTGTTCCTGGTTCAGTTCTCCAGGCAAAATTTAGTGGACCATAAATGATACAAGAAAAACTCAGTGAAACTGATTATGTTGTGAGCACTCCAGAGAGACACAGGAAATCCAGAGTGTCCCACATTAACATGTTAAAGCCTTATGTTGGCCGTAGTGTGGGAGTTGTTGCTTCTCTGTCCACTACACTTTCCCCATCTCAGTACAGTCCAAAGAGTGATGGTCTTCGACGGGTCCCGTCATGTTCTCAACTTCAAAATTCTGAAATAACGGATGATTTAGCATCTTACCTAAGTCACCTAAGTAAGTCTGCACAGGAGGATATTTCCAAGCTGATTCATAACTACATCTCTCTTTTTTCAGATATTCCCTCCCGTACTTCTGCAATATCCCATGACATTGATGTTGGTGAACATTTTCCGATCAAACAACTTGTCTATCGTGTTAACCCAACCAAACGTGCACAGCTTCAACAGGAAGTTAAATACCTGTTGGAAAACAGACTGGCTATACCTAGTTCCAGCTCCTGGAGTTCTCCCTGTCTGCTTATACCCAAGACTGACAAACCGTTCGTTTGTTTACAGATTTCAGAAAGGTAAATCAAATCACAAAACCTGACACATACCCTCTACCACGCATGGAAGATTGTGTTGACCGGGGGGGGTATTCCAGGAAGCACGTTTAAACTAGCCTGACTTTAAGCCTGAACTCTGGCTGAAATCCGTCTGAACTTGCTTACTCTGGGTATGTCGGTTCCAGAAGACCAGATATGAGTTTGCGTAATTACACTCGACTTGGTAACCCTAGGTTATCGCACGTGCACGTCGTGTACATAAAGACATTCTCAATAGATTGCCGATTTCTGGAGTCACCATGGAAACGCGTGGAGAAAAAAAAAAAGAAAGCGCGACACTTGAGACGGAGGTGAGACGGAGTCTGAGATTTTAATGACGGCGTATGAAGATTATACGTCCAACAAAAAAGTAACACGGCTGCATCATCAAAAAAAAGAATTTCTGCTTGGAGAAAATCAACAGACAAAGTAAACCCACGAGTTTCTGATCTTGTTTCCATTTTCCTTGTGACGCATATATATATATATATATATATATATATATATATATATATATATATATATATATATATATATATATATATATATATATTGAACTCTCATATGTCTAAGTTTGAGCCGGTGAATATGCTCATTTTTATAACAATAAAAAGGACGGTAAAAAATGCACGGAGTGCAAAAATTGATTGAAGAACTGCCCATTATTATACTTACAAAATGAGAGTGTAGGGGTGCTATAAAAACTCATCATCCTCTCCTTCGCTCTCACTCATGGTGCTGAGACATAAGCACAGTAGGACAAAATAACTCGGCAAAACACAGTAAAACAGCTAAACAACTAAACATATTTAGTCAAAAAGCCACACTTCAACCCAAATCCGTCCAGACAGGCAAAGAGAATGATATCCCAGAATCCCTTGCGGTGCAGATCTAACAGCAGCACCAAAGTTACACCTACTTACTTGAATTAATTTGAATGAAAGTAAAATAATTGTCTGAAAACTATGTGTTATTTTTAAGGTGACTTAACAAAAAAATGATTTCTGTTAACTGAAGCAAATAATTAAGTTAGATCAAAGTAAACAAGTTTAATTTTCCAACATCCATATGTGGTCTTATCAGCCTCTCACTGTGGAAAAAGTATTATCTGAGCTTCTTCATCCACTAAATCATTTTCAAATGGACACGCCATGCTGCTTCACCTCTCTCAAAACAAACTAAGCTTCAACTAAACCTGCTCCGGACCAGGTTATGTTCAGAGCATGAGTTGCCGTGGCAACTTGACCTACCCTGAGACATACCTCCATTTCTGGAACCGAAAGCTGAGGTTATCAACTTCCTTAGCCTCAAACTTACCGTGGGAGCTAGCATAACCTGCTTTCTGGAATACCCCCCGGGTTGGTTCAGCACGTTTTGTTACCAAATTAGATCTGCTAAAAGCAAGTTCCATTGACCCCTCGTGCAGCCGAAATATCTGCTTTCGTTACTCCTGATCATTTTTGCAGTACACTGTAATGCCTTTTGGTCTTAGAAATGCACCCGCCACTTTCCAATGTCTCATGCACATAGTTCCTAGAACTATGTGAAGAACTGTGAAGTCTATCTTGATGACATTGTTGTCGATTCGAAAACCTGGAAAGAACATATGAAACATTTGACTGATGTTTTTGAGCGGCTAAGTAGAGCTTTACTCACCTTGAACTTAGCCAAATGTGATTTTGGTAAGGCTAATGTAACCTACTTGAGGAAAGAAATAGGTCAGGGTCAAATTCGTCCTCTGACTGCAAAAGTTCAGGCTATCCTCGATTTTCCAGCCCCTTAGAACCACAAAAAACTCTGACGTTTCTTAGGAATGGTGGGGTACTACCAAGGTTTCTGCCATAACTTCGCAGATGTTGTTTCTCCCTTAACAAGCCAGACTAGTGTCCGTAAACCTTTTGTTTGTTTTACAACTGCACACCTAACTGAGCGGTGATCCAGCGCAGTCACTTCCCCTTTGTGCCCTCACCAGGATTTGTGCGCAGAGTTAAGGGGGCGTTTTTGTTACTTGGGGGGCGGTGTTCAGGGGTGTGTTTGTCACTTGGGGACGGAAACCTTTCTGATTGATCTGATTGGCTGCAATTTGCATGTCAAGTGGGGTGGGACCCTCTTTGGTAACGTTTTCTTTTACAGTACAGTACTTACAGTGTACTTAAGTGGTATTTACATGGTACTTAATGTGTAACTACTGGGTACTTTCAGGGTACCTGCATGGTACTTTCTATGGGACTTTACTGGGTACTTACATGGTACTCTTATGGGACTTTACTGGGTACTTACATGGTACTTTTTTGTGTCTAGTCTGTACTTACATGGTACTTACCATGTATTTATATGGTGCTATTTGGCTCATACCTATGTGGTATTTATAATATTCTTACTGGATATTTACATGTCATGCAAAGGTGTCTTTTATGGTACTTACCACTTATATGAACAAGGTAAGTACAAATAAAGTACCTTGACCTTTAGGTCTGCACTCACTGCATGTTTGATGGTATTTACCATAAATTTACTACAGAAACTACCCCTTAAGTACACTGAAACTGGACTGTAAAAGAAAGTCAGCCCTATTTCCACTCAACTTACATGATACTTTCATTACTAAATACTGGTTATGTTCACTTGAATATTACTTGGTACTTACCCCTTAAGTACAATGTAACTGGACTGTAAAAGAAAGTCAGCCCTATTTCCACTCTATTACACGGTACTTTCATTACTAAATACTGGGTATGTTCACTTGAATATTACTTGGTACTTACCCCTTAAGTACAATGTAACTGGACTGTAAAAGAAAGTCAGCCCTATTTCCGCTCTATTACACGGTATATTCAGTAGTAAATACTGGGTATGTTCATGTAATACCTTCCTATACAGTGTACATACATTACTTAGGTCTTCGACCTTACTCCAATGATGAACTTGAGTATCAATGTATATTAACTTGTTGGTAAAAGGTCAAATAACTGCATTGTGTTAAAATAGACATTCTTCCTACGTTCTGTTGTAACAATTAGGCAAAGTTTAATAAGAGAAACAATACCGCAAGTTGTGAAAACAACCATCTTTAATATGATGTAAACACTTCTGCAGACATAAACAAAGTTTTAGTCATCAAATAAAGGCTGAGGAGGAGAATTTGTTTTTAAGTACAAAACAGTACAAAGGAGCATTCCAAAGAAAAACACATTATTGCCTGAGTTCGTGTTTTTTGTCCGTCAAAATTCCTTCAGCAGAGTTTGGTAACGGTGCAGGACTTCTTCAGGGTTTGGAACTGCAAGAAAATTCACAATAAAAGCTCAAATGAAAATAAAAAGCACAACAACTTTGATGAAGTACAAAGTATATTTTAGTTATGTTTAGCCGCTCAGCCCAGTAGAAATTTCAGAATAAAAGCACTTCCATTGCTGCTTTACTTCCGTTGTGAGTTAAAGTGTTGTGAGGTAAGTTAATGTGTTGTGTTGTGACCCTTCTGGGCCATGAGTTAATGTGTTGTGTTGTGAGTTAATGTGTTGTGTTGTGAGTTAATGTGTTGTGTTGTGAGTTAATGTGTTGTGTTGTGAGTTAATGTGTTGTGTGTAAAGTTAATGTGTTGTGTGTAAAGTTAATGTGTTGTGTTGTGAGTTAATGTGTTGTGTTGTGAGTTAATGTGTTGTGTTGTGAGTTAATGTGTTGTGTGTAAAGTTAATGTGTTGTGTGTAAAGTTAATGTGTTGTGTTGTGAGTTAATGTGTTGTGTTGTGAGTTAATGTGTTGTGTTGTGAGTTAATGTGTTGTGTGTAAAGTTAATGTGTTGTGTGTAAAGTTAGTGTGTTGTGTGTAAAGTTAGTGTGTTGTGTATAAAGTTAATGTGTTGTGTTGTGACCCTTCTGGGCCACTGTACTTACCTGCCAAATGAAAAAAAAATTCAAACTGTTGCACGCGCCTCGAGGCTCTCCGGATTAATGCACGTTCACCCTGGGGGGGTTGTCATACTGCATTCAAGTGCGCTGGGAATTTGCACGTTCTCTCGCCCAGACCTACTTAACAAAAGCCCACACTCTGGGTGTTTTTAGTATTAAAAGCAAATATTTACCTTGTTGTTTTACATATTTTCCTGACATTATATATTAAAACAAGTCCATGTTTAGAACAATATTTAAAGAAGGTCAAGTTTTGAATAATTTATTATCATGTTTATAAATGAGGATAATTGATTAATTTCAAGCATTGCAGTAGAGGTCTGCATTGGGATTGGGTCCCGCCGGGTCCCGCGGGACCGGGCGGTATGAACTGTGGTGCGGGCGGGAGCGGGCGGCGAAAAAAAAACCCAGCGGGATCAGTGTTGCCATGTTCGGAGGTTTTCTCATGAATATATAATGACGATTTTAATCGTGTTTCGGGCAGATACTCGTAGCAGTGTTTACAGCTAATACCCTATGGCGGTTCAGTCAATTAACTCACCTGCTTAGCGTCCTATTTAAGCCAGGTGCGCAGGCGTTCATTCTCTTTCTTACCTTCAGCGCTCATTCTTCGCCCCACCCTCCTCCCCGGCTTCCACCTGTGGGCTCCGTAAAGGGGGTTTTGATACCCGAAAGTTTTATGGAAATCTCTCATGGAATTGAACGGAGCCTTATGCCAAACCAAAAGATGTGAATGCCAACTAAAGTATGTGGAAAATGTCAAATAAATATTTCTTACTGCAAGAGTTGTCTGACTGAAATAGCGGACCACGTTTGGCCGCGTGGCTGTTGGAGTTCAATTTACTGAAGGTCTGTGAATGCACCAGGTAGAGACGCCTACTGGCCTCTGTCATCTAACCTGTTGGTGGGGGTGTGCATCGCCCCGCCTCTTAGAAATTGGATTCTTTAAAGCTTGATACCGTGGCCGCGTGTGGGCGGAGTTACCGGCGAAAGTTATGGTCTGATCGCTGCATGGAGCGATGTGTTTATCAATGCATGGTAGAAACGGAGAATGTGGAGCGATCAGGTTTATTATTTTGGAGAGTTCTGCATGGTAATCATGTTTCCATGTTTGAGTTTATAAAATCATCCCAGAGAAAGTCTCTGCTGCGTCTAAATCTGACGCCCGTGTTTCCATCTCTCTGACAGAGTTTGAAGCCAAAGCCCCTCCCTCGCCTCTTCACCTGCTTTTCCTCTCCATTGTAACAATTCACCCTCCACTCAGCGAGGGGAACCTCACAACGCCATTCTGCGGCTGGGGCATCAAATGTCAAGACATTCTGCCCTCTAAATATAAACCAGGGGAAAAACTCATATAATCGTTTGTTTGTGTAGCCGTGTAAAAACCCACAGTTCAAACCCAAGTCCCGCAGTCTTGCTAGCAAAAAGAAATGTTCTGGAGGAAAAATGAGTGTTCGACAGTCACGCGAGTAAGGGTGAGGCCGCTGCGCCACTCGCTAGAACGAATTCCACCCATCAATGGAGCTGGCACAGATCCTCGTACCGGACGAGCCGAGCTCTTTGGGTAAATTTACTCCGTAGGAAAATAATACGAGCTGGGAAAGATAACCCGTGTGAGAGATCGCTTGCTCCTCCACGCTTCCACGTCTCTGTCAGCTGTGCATTTCTCCCCCCGCGCTCCCGCCTCTCCTTACAAAAAAAAAGGTGTGTCCCCCTGTCACCTGGCTGTCACCTGTCAGCTGGTCCCGTGCAACCAATAAGGTGACGACAAATATACAACACATGACGAAAAAGTTTCATTGAAATAAAACTGTTAGATAAATGACCGAGTTTTTAATCTTCACATCATGTGGCAGGGGCATGATGTCAATTGATGAAGCAGAAAAGAACCACAAACGAGGTTCATCATGAAACACGCATGGTGTTCAGATCTGCGTGCTGATGCCCCACTGAGGCGCGAAACAGCAAAAACTGGAAAAGGCTGAAGCTAAAAAAAGTATTTTTCCGTCAGGAAAGAATTTATTTATAGATTTTCAGTTCTGTTGAATCATTACAATGTTTTTTCCCTCCATAAATTTAAATGACTTTGACCTGCATCTTTACCGGGTGGTTCAGCGCTTCAGGCCGCCTGTCTGCGCGCAGACACGCGCGCACACACACACACATACGGGAGGATCATTTTTAAAGACTGTCACATTTTACAGCAAGAAGTAGAATCCCATCCCTCTGAGCTCTTTAATAATATCAATACAAATACGTGTTTTTATTCCTGCGGGACGGAAGAAGACACAGAATCAATGCAACTCTATTATTGTGCGGGACTAATTTCTCAGAGTTTTGCGGTGCGGGCGGGAGTGGACATGGGTACTGCGGGATGCGGGCGGGAGTATAACGCATACGGTGCGGGAGTGGGCGGGATTGGTCAAAAATTCAGTGAGCGCGGGCAGGAGCGGGATGAAGAAAATAGTCCCGCGCAGGGCTCTACATTGCAGTCAAAGCAATAAGGAATTCACAGAGATTTATCAAACTCCTTACAGAAATGATTAAATAAGTAAAATATACTTTGTACTTCATCAAAGTTGTTGTGCTTTTTATTTTCATTTGAGCTTTTATTGTGAATTTTCTTGCAGTTACAAACCCTGAAGAAGTCCTGCACCGTTACTAAACTCTGCTGAAGGAATTTTGACGGACAAAAAACACGACCCTCAGGCCAATAATGTGTTTTTTGGAATGCTCCTTTGTACTGTTTTGTACTTAAAACATATTTCATTGTGATGACACTTTGTATGCTGCAGAAGTGTTTCATATTAAAGATAGTTGCTTTCAGTGCTGTGTTGTTTCTCTTTACATTTGCCTCATGTTACAAGAAGTAGGAATATGTTTTTACAATGCAGTTATTTGACCTTTACCAACAAGTTAGCATTGTCTCATTTGGTAAGGTCAGAAGACCAAGTGTGAATGTACACTGTATAGGAAGGTAATACGTGAACATACCCAGTATTTACTACTCAATGTACCGTGTAATAGAGTGGAAATAGGGCTGACTTTCTTTTACAGTCCAGTTTTATTGTACTTAAGGGGTAAGTACCAAGTAATATTCAAGTGAACATACCCAGTATTTAGTAATGAAAGTACCATGTAGTTGAGTGGAAATAGGGCTGACTTTCTTTTACAGCCCAGTTTCAGTGTACTTGAGGGGTAGTTTCTGTGGTAAATTCATAGTAAATACCATGAAACATGCAGCGAGTGCAGACTTAAATTTAAGGTACTTTATTTGTACTTAACTTGTTCATACGTTTGGTAAGTACCACAAAAGACACTTTTACACAACATGTAAATACCCAGTAATTATATTATAAATACCCAGTGTGTACCACATAGGTATGAGCCAAATTGTACCATATAAATACACAGTAAGTACCATGTAAGTACAGATAAGACACAAAAAAGTACCATGTAAGTACCCAGTGAATTCCAGAGAAAGTACCATGTAAGTACCCAGTAAAGTCCCATAAAAAGTACCATGTAAGTACCCTGAAAGTACCCAGTAGTTGCACAATAAGTACCATGTAAATACCACTTAAGTACACTGTAAGTACTGTACTGTAACAGAAAGCGTTACCCTTTCTTTTTGGGGCTTTAATAAAAAAGAAAAAGCAGCTGTAACATGGATTAAAACGGAAACGAATGCAGTGATTTTCACATGAGAAACCCTTACAGCACACAAAAACCCGCTGCACTTTCTGGCCTCGGTCTGGGGTCGTTGGTTAAGGTTTTAATCCAGGTTACATCCACCGTTTTTGTCTATTAAAGCCTCTAACACAAACGGGTGGTGAACAAGTTTGACACTAAGAGCCGAAATTTGTAACTGTGATAGTCAAAGAGCCACATCATGCAGTGACCTGCCAGACAAATGCACACAAACACACAATTAAAGCCATATTATTTCTCATAACACACTCCTCTCCCTACAATACCACAGCACTGGATTAAACTGCGCAGTTTCAGTTATGGGTGTTTTTTTCTGTATTTAACCTTAAAACATACCTGTAAAACATGCATGCTGGTGTGTGTTTTAAAAAGGCAGTGAGCACAACACAGAGTTGGTTGTGATTTATGCTTTCAGTCATCAATCAGCATCCAAAAATCCATCGAAGTCCTCATCTTCTGCATCTGAAATGAACAGCTGGGATAAATTTGAAACTCGCCAGCTTCCTTTTCGTCATAGCCTGTCTCTTTGCCGTGCGGCTCCAAAGAACAGTGCAAGCAGACGCAGCCCAAGCTCAAGTTCTACAGTCCAAAAGTGTGGCGTAAATCGCCCAGTCCCAGTAAAATGAGCGGAGGATGGACATCTTTTCATTGTCTTCCTCTGGAAGTTGCTGCGCTTGAGTCAATCTTCAACTGCAGGCAACCTCCTCCTCCTTGTTGGCAAACCTCCTTGGTTTGCCAGCGTCCTCACTTGCGAACCATGGATTCGTTATTTTAAATCCTCTGGCAGCAGCAGTTTGGTTAAGTTAGAAAGATCTTGACAGATTCAGACTTCCGGCCTTCTTCTGATCAACGTTCTAATTCCACCTCAAGCCTTTTGTCTTAACACAGAGAGTGAACTACAAATACATTTCTAATCGTTATTTTGCCTTTAGACAGAATTGTTCGCTTTAAGCTGTGTATGCAGACATGCAGCGAGCCGGCTGCCAAAGTAAACTGCAGCTGCTTCCTTACCATGTTCCTCCGCGTAGCTGATAGAATAGAATAGAATGCCTTTATTGTCACTCTGCACATGTACAATTTGCATTCTACACATATACAATGAAATGAAAAAGCTGCTCACTATTCAGTGCTAACATGCATAAGAAAAATAATTTCACAGAATAATGGAATAATAAAATAAAATAATTTAAAATGAAATGCCAAGTACAATTTACAAAAGTGCAAAGTGTACAACAGAAAATAGAAAATTTCTGTAGAGAGGTAGTAGTTCAAACAGACAGAAAACAGTTGTGCCCATGATGGCAGAGATATATTGCACTTACTATATTGCACATTGATAGGAATATATTGCACATAATGAGGTGGTGCTGATATGATGAGATGCACATAGTGAAAGAGGGGGACAGGGGGGTGGAGCTGTCAGTGTTAGTGCATGTGAGAGTTCAGGATGGTTATGGCTTTGGGTAAAAAACTGTTTTTAAGGTGGTTTGTCCTTGATCTGATGCACCTGTAGCGCCTTCTTGAGGGCAACAGGTCAAACAGTCCAGAGCCAGGGTGGGAACTGTCTTTTATGATCTTCCCAGCTCTGCTAAGACAGCAGGAAGAGTAGATGTCCAACAGGGAGGGGAGGGGGGAGCAGATGATCTTCTGAGCTGCTTTGACTACCCTCTGCAGTCTCTCCCTGTCCGCCATAGTGCAGCTGCCGTACCACACCGTAATACAGTACGTCAGAAGGCTTTCAATGGATGCACGGTAGAAGGTTGTCAGCAGGCTGGGGTCCAGATTGTGCTTTCTGAGGACCCGCAGAAAGTGAAGTCTCTGCTGGGCCTTCTTGATGACCTCTGTGATGTTTTCGGTCCAGGAGATGTTGTTGAAAGATACAACTCCCAGAAACCGGAAGGTGTGGACTGGGTCGGTGCTGTGCCTCCTGAAGTCCACGATGATTTCCTTGGTTTTCTTGGTGTTCAGTGCTAAGTTGTTGTCTGAGCACCAAGCTGACCAGCTTCAGGACCTCCTCCCTGTAGGCTGCCTCGTCTCCCTTTGAGATGAGTCAGACGACTGTGGTGTCATCAGCAAACTTCATGATGAGGTTGCTGTTGTGCTGCGGACTGCATTCGTGGGTGTAGAGGCAGTACAGGAGTGGGCTCAGCACACAGCCCTGTTGGGAGCCAGTGCTTAGTGTGCATGTGGGGGAGAGGTGGGGGCCCAGCCTCACAGCCTGGGGCCGGTCAGTGAGGAAGTCCTTTATCCAGGCACATGTGAGGGGGGGCAGGCCTGTAGTGTCCAGTTTTCTGATCAGTATGTCCGGAATGATTGTATTGAAGGCAGAGCTATAGTCCTCACCTCTCTCCATACCATCTCATGCAGTTTTCTTCTAGGTCCTCTTTACCAAAGTCACACAACAAGCACATTTTGGAGAAAAATGTAAGACTTTCATGTTTGCCTTATGGTTGTGAAAGAACTGTATATAGAAAATATGATAAAAAGCAGAGAGCCGCATGCAGCTTAAAAGCCGCCTATTAGCCTCCCCCTGCTCTGAAAAACGAAAGTCCCGCCCCACTGCCTCGCCGATAAGGCATGCAAATTTTGGCCAATCAGATCAACCAGAAAGGTTACCGCCCCCAAGTGACAAACACACCCCTGAACACCACCCCCAAGTGGCAAAAACACCCCCTTAACACTGCACGCAAATCCAGTTGAGCGCGCAGAGGGGAATTGAGCGCTCAGTTAGGCGTGTCGTTTTAAAATGCGGGGTCGCTTAGAATTGTGCCTGCGCGGTTCTGGGGTTCACTCACTTAGCTCCTGAGTATGCCCGCTCAGTTGTCTTTACAACCTTTCATTTTATGATAGCGATGAAACGTCATACTCAGAAGCTGACCAATGTCATGGTTAACATCACAGCTTGGTTAAAGTACTCTTGCTTGCAGTCAAACACATCTAAAACAATTGCAAATGAAATCATGCAATCAAAACATTGTCAAATTTTTAAATATCTGGTCTTATGTACAAATATACAGCCGAATACCACCTGAACTGGGAGTGCCGTCAGAGGAAACTGCATCATTCCCTTTAGAAAAAGTGTTTATGGTCATATTGCTTTTTTTGTTAGAGCTGCTACTGAGTGGAAGCTAACCCCAATAACTATTAGAAATTGAAACACATAATTAATTTAAGACAGACATTTATGACCATTTTAAAGAAATGGCTCATTGACAATCAGAGCTGTCAACACTACGTAGACCTCCTCTCACCGATCGCTGGTACCTTCTTGTCTTGTATATGTGTATATGTTCATGCATTTTCTCTGATTTGGATTGTTTTATCGCTAATTTACTTTTAGGTTAACTGCTAATTTTACTGAATGTATTATTTAATATACAAAATGCTATGTGAACATGTAATCTCATTTTGATTTTCTAGGCTGATTTTAACATCTACCAAGAGACTGCAGAAGAAAAATATACCTTTGGCTAACTCTGGCATATTGACAGGAATGTTTATTAAAATGCACTGTCCCTGTATCGAAAAAATAAATACATCTTTTTAAAAAATGGTTGTAACTAGATTATAAAAAAGGGTTTATTAACACATTCTCATTATTTCAATACAGCCAGTGGTCATTTAAAAATGAATAACAATAGATAATCTGTTCTCAACATGAAGTTTTGAAAATTAGTAAAACGCATTTTTGAGATTTTATGGAAGCAACCATTCTAAAATCAGCAAAAAAGCAATTTTACTGCCTCTAGCGGAATGAGGATGCACTGCAGGACCGAAGTTCTATACAATGGGTCTTCACAGAAAGTATGAATAATTTTAGTGAGATAGAAATGTATTTATCAAAAAAGGATACGAGTGGTAATATAGGGTTAATAGCATCCATTTTTTGGTCACTGACTAGTTATTTATTTAATATGTGAGCCATTCCTTCCTTTTTTGTCAGACACATCTATTTTTTGAATATGAGCAATACATTATCTTCTAACATGAATTCCCAATCATTGACTTGTTGAATTCCTTGTGCAGGTTGCTCGACCCAAGAAGAGAGGTGAGACAGTCAAGTTCAGTCAGCATGCTGTTGTATCAAGTCACGAGGGCCAACCATGCATCATGATCCGGGTGGCAAACATGCGGAAAAGCCTACTACTGGGATGCCAGGTGATGCACCATAGAAGTTGTTATCAGTTGTAGGTGCTTTCATTTATTTATTTTCAACTGAACATTGTTGATCTTAGGCCTGTTCCTCAGTCACCTAAATAAATGCATAGCGAAAAGGGATTTATTTAGGCAAACCTGAAACAAGTCTGAAGAAAACATTTTTCTGCTCTGTGTCCAGAATTTGTACAATGTGTTCCAGAGTATTATTTAAATTGTACTGAAGGGCTCCTTAGATCAACGACACTAATCTCAGATACATGTGATAATTAGTTTGCCAGATGGGTTCAATTAAAGAAAAAACTACTAAAGAAGGATGTTCCACAGTATTAAGCAGACCAACATTTTCAAGCAATATGGTAAAGAAAAAGCTGCTGCTTAAAAGTGTGCAATAGTTGAATGCCTTGGACAAGGTATGAAAACCTTGTGGGCCAGTGGGCCCAGACATAAATGAAGACGAATTTTCAGGCAGTCTTGTTCACTTATGAGTGCAACCCTGGATGGCCTAATGTATGGTGTAGTGGGAGGTTGGTAGATGACCACCATGACCCAAAAAGGCTGCGAGATCAGAAAGGAGGTTGTGTAGTAATGCTTTGGGCCAGAACCATAGGGAGAGAGCCAGTCGGCCCCTTTAGGGTACCTGAAGGTGTGAAAATTATGGATGACAATGCAGCATCTCATGCTGGGGTTCTATGTTAAAATGTAACTCGACCTATTAAGATCTTTTTGTTGAAATAATTTGGAGCTTTGATTTCATTTAAGATGACCTCCTAATGCAGCTAATTCAACAAATGATCATTTTCAGTTCTTTACCATCTATAAAATATTGTGAAACTCTGTGAGTAGTTGTGAGTAATAATGTGGAACAGTGGATTTGAAAGAAAAACAAAATTAATATATTGGTTAATGACTTGAAAATTATGCTGACTGTCATTCCCATTGAGTATTTAGAAAAATCATGGAAAAATATCATTTGAAGAATAATTTGAAACATGCTGTAAAGGAAACCCTTCTTTTCTATGGGGCCTGGGGTCTGTGTTTCCATGTGAAAAACATGCAAACACAGAAATGTGTTGCACTAAAATTTATCAACCAAGTGCAGGAGGATTGCAGGCTGTAAAAGAGGGGAAATGATAAACACAATTCATTTAGCCTGTTTTCTCTTGTTAAATATATGGGTGTTTCTGACAAAACACAAAAAATAAGAGAAGTGGGTGCAGATAGATCCATGAAGCACATACTGTGAGATTTATCAACATTTCCTAGATTTTTAACATCAGTGTGTTATTTCCCAACATCCAAGTCAGGAGTTTATGAGCGCTTTCTGGAAAAACAAAACTGGTCAGATGACTCTCTTATGTTACACCCCATATGTCTTGTTTCCAGAGGTTTTTTATAAGTAATATTTACATCTAGTAAAGCTAAGTCCTCATTTAAATATTATTGAAATATTGTTGTAGAGTGCATTGATTTCTCGCCATAGTTTGAATATTTGAACTTAAAAAAATTATGGTTGCAAATAATTGAAATTCATTCAAATCTGATAACGACTTTGATGAAGACGGAAGACATCCGTTGAAATATGTCATGCATGTGTCAAACATAACCTGTGTCTGATAAAAAAAGAACCAAAAAGTCAATTCATTGGAAAAAAAACTGCAAAGTTGGTTCATTATTTTCAAAAAAACTCTTTTTTTCTCGCCAGTTTTGGGGTCATGAACAAGAACCTAGTGTCCAACATGGGTAATAGATCTTGAAAGGTTTTAGCTTGTCAAACATCTTGGCAACACAAACTGAGTCTGACTTGTGTCACAGGTGACAGGAAAGTTGCTTCAGACTTCCCTAACAAAAGAGGGTGAGACAGTTCGTCTGGACCAGCGCAACGTTCCTTTTCAAGTAGATATGTCCACTGACAGCCCCTTCCTCGTTATACCGCTCACCTACTATCATGTCATTGATGAGACCAGCCCCCTCAGAGCTTGGGCAGCAAAAGGTAGGGCTTATCATGTTTTTAGTTGAAACAATTTGTAGTCAATTGTTTAATTGTAGTCAATACAATGGAAAAAAAAATCATGGGACCTCATGGGACATTTTGGTTAAAACGTATTTAGATATGTTTGTGTTTTATGGGAAGAAATAAAAATTCAATTCAATTCAATTTTATTTGTATAGCCCAAAATCACAACAACAGTCGTCTCGATGGGCTTTGAAGTAAAACATGAACTTAAAAGGATCACGAATACAAAGAGTCAATAGGAAAATACTAAAATAAACTAACAAACTGACTAAGCGATACTGGCATCCCTGCCCTTAGACCCCCCTTCGCGGTAAGGAAAAACTCCTAAAAAAACGGATTCCGGAAAAAAAATTAAGAAACCTCAGGGGTGCCCACATGAAGGAGGGATCCTCCCTCAGGACGGACAGGCGATTTACCAGAACTCTTAGAGAAGAATTAACTTATCTAACTCTACATCTACATATTTAAAGTCCAGCAGACGAGCTTCATCCAGCCGGGGTTGGGGACAGTCAGGGGCGCGAGTCGAGCCGGAGACAGGAACCACAGCCAGGTGTAGGAGCAGGAGCAGAGACGAGGTACACAGTCAGGAACAGGAGCACGGATGGGCCAACTGGAGTCTGGAAGCACTCCCACTCCCCAGAGGGGAGAGGGAAAAAGGGGACAATACATGAATCGTACTGCACCAAACAGAGGCATGGAGAACTAAATGATAAATGATGATCAAAGTAGAGAAGAGAGGAAGTGTAGAGGTAGATAAGAAAAGAGGACAGAAAAGAGGACAGAGCCCCAGTGCACCATAGTTACCCCAGCTTCAACTTCTAGCAGCCTTTTAAAATAATAGTTATTGTTATTAAGTTTAATTTAAACAATTAACATTAAGTTAAATAATCTCTGAATACTAACTAGTCTGACAATAAGCCTGTCCAAAGAGGAATGTTTTCAGTCTAACTTTGAATGTAGAAACCGAATCTGCCTCTCTTACATGAGCTGGGAGTTTATTCCATAAGACAGGGGCTTGGTGGCTAAACGCTCTACCTCCAACCGTACTTTTACTAATTTTAGGAATCACAAGCAGTCCTGCATTTTGCGAGCGAAGTGTTCTGATTGGATGGTAAGGGACTATGAGGTCATTAATGTAGGACGGAGCCATTCCATGTAAGGCCTTATAGGTTAACAGGAGGATCTTGAACTGAATTCTAGAGTCGACTGGGAGCCAATGGAGGGAAACTAACACAGGAGTGATGTGATCTCTTCTGCTAGTTCCTGCTAACAATCTAGCTGCTGCGTTCTGAACAAGCTGGAGACTTCTTAAGGAACTCTTAGGACACGCTGCTAACAAGGAGTTACAGTAATCCAGCCTCGACGTAACAAATGCATGGATGAGTTTTCAGCATCACTCTTAATAATACTAAGAGTAATACTACTACAGTAAAAATTTTAATTAAACTGTGCATTGGCATGTCATATCATCAAAATAGTTCAAGAATGCAGGCCTAATAGTTGGCCCTTACACAGTTTCACCTCTCCAAATCTGGCCCTCTTTGCAAAAAGTTTGGACATCCTTGGTTTACGCAATCAATGTGAGTCAGCCAATTCTGATGCGGAGAAGCAGAAAAGCAGGTTTTCATATTGGCTTTGCACCAATACAGTATGCAACAGATAAATGGCACAAAGCTACTTTTCTTCCCAACAGAATTAGCTAATTTATCTTGATTGTGTGAGTACTTTTTGAATGTAAAGTATACTTCACTAAAAGGCTGCTTTTCTCTACTTCAGGATCAGTTGGAATTATTTAAATTGCACAAACAGTAGAAGAGTTACAATAGTCAAAAGTATGTCAACATACTTTTTTTTATGCAAAAAAGTTTATCTTTCCAACATCCATAAGTGGTCTTATCACCCTGTCATGGTGGAAAAAGTATCTGAGCTTCTTCATCGACTAAATCATCTTCGAATGTCTCCAAAAATACATGACACATCAAAAAAGGGTTATTTGGAAGGGTGTCAGTACTGCAAAGTTATAAACAAAAATACAACAAACTTTGATTTTGACTTTTGAACCTTATTTTTTCTAAAACAATGTAGAAAGATTCCAACTTGAAGAAATTGTGTCTCTTCCAAGAATAAAACATTCTAGAAAGGCTGCACGTGAACTGAATATAAGGGAGACAGAGAGAATGCCAGGTGCAACAACAACAAACTACATCAACACAAAAATGTAAAATAAAGAAAGTGAGTGAAACTGGAAAAAGAAGCAAAAACCTGGAATCATGAACTTGCTTGTAGCCTTAAATGTTTCTAAATCTGACTCTGAAAGAGTCCGTGCCTTATCAGAAAAAAACAAACATATTAAATACTCAAGTTATTTAGGAAAATGCAGGGTTTCATATGTGACTTTGTGATACTTAGCATACTTTAAAAAGCGCTTTTAAGGTTTGATTATCTTTTGTCCACCAGGAGGCGGTTGGGCCGACCCCGAACTTGCTGATTTTGAGCTGCTGGTGATCTTGAGTGCCACAGTTGAGCCGACATCTGCGACCTGCCAGGTTCGAACATCCTACCTTCCGGACGAGATCCTTTGGGGATACGAGTTTCTTCCTGTTGTTTCCATTTCCCGGTCAGGAAAATATGTTGCTGATTTTGCCTTCTTTGATAAAGTGACCAAATCAAAATCTCCACCCCCATTCAAACAGTCACTGTCACCCAGCAAACAGTTACATGGGCCCCAATACCACAGCATTAAAGAAGATGGAAAAACTTGAAGATGGGACTGGATGACAGTTACAGGGGGGAGGAGAGAGGGCGAAGGAAGGGGCGCATCAGCGATAAAAGTCCTCAGAGTGTGTGCATCAGCAATGTGTGATGAAGCTGAGACAGGAAGCAAAGAAAGAGATTGTTTGTCAAACCAAGAGAACATCAAAACAAGAAAAAAAAACTATCACAAACAAGATAAGATACATTCTCACAGGTCTGCTCCTATAAATGAAACTGCCTACATGTGTGAAAAGTCAATCCAAGAGCAGAAAAGTAGACTTGTGGGCATGCTAGTATCCCACCACATGAGCACAAAACTACATATTGGTGCAAACAATGAGCGATTGTTAAACTGAGCAACTGAGCAAACTGAGCAACAATAAGGGAAAAACATAGCATCAATTTTTAAAGGGCCTATATCACCCTTTTATTAAGCTTTTCAGAGTAAACTATTTCCAAATATATGATAATATATTACTTTTGGCACACTAAAGAACGATTTTTTATGAAATATGAATTATTTTCGTAGCTCGTTTTCCTACCCAGACGTACGGCCCCTCAATCTCTGAGACACCGGCTTTAACTCCTTGTTGGTGCTGCCCTTTTCGTGACGTCAACCTAGGGTCGGCCTCGGTAATGTGTCTGCGTTTCACCCACGAAAACAAACAAAATTTGAACTTGATAAATATGCAAAGATGATCTGCATATTGTTCATATAAAGTTAAGTGTTTTTGCTTATCACCACTGACTCACCAAGAAGGCAAGAGGGTGTGGTAGCCTGGGGGCAGTGCTGGCACAGCAGATTCTTCCTGGAAGGGCTGTTCCTCACTTATCTACGTCACAATGTAAGAACCCACTAACTTTTGGGGATTGGGAGAGGCTGGTGCGCAGAGCACGGGTTTTAAGAGGAATACTAGATAATACTAGAGAAATGTGAAAATGGATCAAAGTTGAGTTTTCAAGATATAGGCCATTTCAAGGCCTTCACTGAAAATAATGTTTTGGTGTTTATAACATAGTTCTTGCAGCATTTTCTGATTAAGGACACACATATAATGAAAATTAAACTTAGAATTGAGTTTCTGAGTTCTTCCTTAATCAAATCATCATCATTTTGGATCAGACGATGTGACGATGTGGTAGGAAACAGCTTGTAGATGTGACTCAAAGTGGAGTGAAAGATTGGAATGGAGATATATGCTTTTGTGTGCACAGCAAAATCATGACTTCACTAACCACAGCAGCAGCAAGGACACCTAATGAGCTCAGGAAACTCATAAATTGCCAGCTGTCAGGTTTGAGCTGCAGCTTATTGCTGTTGTTGTCAATGTGTTCCACCTATATTTCTTTGTTCTTTTTTTCTTGCTTTTTTTTGTTCGAACTTACGACGGAGTATTAGGGCCACACAAAAAAAAAAAAAAAGTTAATCTACGACTTTTTATCTCGTAAATTTACGAGATAAAAGTCGTTAGATTAAGAGAGGAAAACATCGAAGTTGTCCGTTATCGGAGCCTAGCTTGAAGATTAAATACGTGGAGCCTTTTGTGAAGCTTTATTTCCGGATTACAGGTTTAACAAACAAATTATGAACCTTTAGCATGACTCTTAAAATCAGATTTTTGTCAGTGGAACCGTCTGTCCGGGGTTCAGTGTCAGTAAAGCGGAGTTTAATGCGTAAAATAAGGAGCTCAGAGACACGTTTGGGTGCAGAGGACCGTTGCAGCCTTTATTCTCCTTTTCATTCACACCCTGAAGTTCATCTGTCAACTGACGTCATGAACGTGTCATCAGAACACCAATGCGGAAGTAAACAGTTTTACATACGCCCCCTCCTGCAGATGAAATGTCCCGTTTCAGCATAAAACAATAAAGAGGAATGAATATAGTCTTTTGTATTATCATTAGATCGTTGAAAATGACAAATAAGTGCTCCTCCTCGGACGGAAGCGTCACACAAATGTAGAGATTGTCTTTGGTGGAGGAAGTAAGGATTGACGTGGGACAGCTGCAGGAATACCGACGATGGCTTCATCGGGCTGCAGAGATCCCGCACCACCCATCATAGCTTCCAGACATTTGGAACGTTATCAATGAACATTCATCTCGCCTGTTTAACAAAGTTT
>CM043715.1:7369000-7500757 GCA_023969325.1 Oryzias curvinotus
AGAAGACACAGAATCAATGCAACTCTATTATTGTGCGGGACTAATTTCTCAGAGTTTTGCGGTGCGGGCGGGAGTGGACATGGGTACTGCGGGATGCGGGCGGGAGTAGTAACGCATACGGTGCGGGAGTGGGCGGGATTGGTCAAAAATTCAGTGAGCGCGGGCAGGAGCGGGATGAAGAAAATAGTCCCGCGCAGGGCTCTACATTGCAAGTCAAAGCAATAAGGAATTCACAGAGATTTATCAAACTCCTTACAGAAATGATTAAATAAGTAAAATATACTTTGTACTTCATCAAAGTTGTTGTGCTTTTTATTTTCATTTGAGCTTTTATTGTGAATTTTCTTGCAGTTACAAACCCTGAAGAAGTCCTGCACCGTTACTAAACTCTGCTGAAGGAATTTTGACGGACAAAAAACACGACCCTCAGGCCAATAATGTGTTTTTTGGAATGCTCCTTTTTACTGTTTTGTACTTAAAACATATTTCATTGTGATGACACTTTGTATGCTGCAGAAGTGTTTCATATTAAAGATAGTTGTTTTCAGTGCTGTGTTGTTTCTCTTTACATTTGCCTCATGTTACAAGAAGTAGGAATATGTTTTTACAATGCAGTTATTTGACCTTTACCAACAAGTTAGCATTGTCTCATTTGGTAAGGTCAGAAGACCAAGTGTGAATGTACACTGTATAGGAAGGTAATACGTGAACATACCCAGTATTTACTACTCAATGTACCGTGTAATAGAGTGGAAATAGGGCTGACTTTCTTTTACAGTCCAGTTTTATTGTACTTAAGGGGTAAGTACCAAGTAATATTCAAGTGAACATAGCCAGTATTTAGTAATGAAAGTACCATGTAGTTGAGTGGAAATAGGGCTGACTTTCTTTTACAGCCCAGTTTCAGTGTACTTGAGGGGTAGTTTCTGTGGTAAATTCATAGTAAATACCATGAAACATGCAGCGAGTGCAGACTTAAATTTAAGGTACTTTATTTGTACTTAACTTGTTCATACAGTTTGGTAAGTACCACAAAAGACACTTTTACACAACATGTAAATACCCAGTAATTATATTATAAATACCCAGTGTGTACCACATAGGTATGAGCCAAATTGTACCATATAAATACACAGTAAGTACCATGTAAGTACAGATAAGACACAAAAAAGTACCATGTAAGTACCCAGTGAATTCCAGAGAAAGTACCATGTAAGTACCCAGTAAAGTCCCATAAAAAGTACCATGTAAGTACCCTGAAAGTACCCAGTAGTTGCACAATAAGTACCATGTAAATACCACTTAAGTACACTGTAAGTACTGTACTGTAACAGAAAGCGTTACCCTTTCTTTTTGGGGCTTTAATAAAAAAGAAAAAGCAGCTGTAACATGGATTAAAACGGAAACGAATGCAGTGATTTTCACATGAGAAACCCTTACAGCACAAAAAAAACGCTGCACTTTCTTACCTTGGTCTTGGGTCGTTGGTTAACATTTTAATCCAGGTTACATCCACCGTTTTTTTTCTATTAAAGCCTCTAACACAAACAGGGGTGGTGAACAAGTTTGACACTAAGAGCCGAAATTTGTAACTGTGATAGTCAAAGAGCCACATCATGCAGTGACCTGCCAGACAAATGCACACAAACACACAATTAAAGCCATATTATTTCTCATAACACACTCCTCTCCCTACAATACCACAGCACTGGATTAAACTGCGCAGTTTCAGTTATGGGTGTTTTTTTCTGTATTTAACCTTAAAACATACCTGTAAAACATGCATGCTGGTGTGTGTTTTAAAAAGGCAGTGAGCACAACACAGAGTTGGTTGTGATTTATGCTTTCAGTCATCAATCAGCATCCAAAAATCCATCGAAGTCCTCATCTTCTGCATCTGAAATGAACAGCTGGGATAAATTTGAAACTCGCCAGCTTCCTTTTCGTCATAGCCTGTCTCTTTGCCGTGCGGCTCCAAAGAACAGTGCAAGCAGACGCAGCAGCCCAAGCTCAAGTTCTACAGTCCAAAAGTGTGGCGTAAATCGCCCAGTCCCAGTAAAATGAGCGGAGGATGGACATCTTTTCATTGTCTTCCTCTGGAAGTTGCTGCGCTTGAGTCAATCTTCAACTGCAGGCAACCTCCTCCTCCTTGTTGGCAAACCTCCTTGGTTTGCCAGCGTCCTCACTTGCGAACCATGGATTCGTTATTTTAAATCCTCTGGCAGCAGCAGTTTGGTTAAGTTAGAAAGATCTTGACAGATTCAGACTTCCGGCCTTCTTCTGATCAACGTTCTAATCCACCTCAAGCCTTTTGTCTTAACACAGAGAGTGAACTACAAATACATTTCTAATCGTTATTTTGCCTTTTAGACAGAATTGTTCGCTTTAAGCTGTGTATGCAGACATGCAGCGAGCCGGCTGCCAAAGTAAACTGCAGCTGCTTCCTTACCATGTTCCTCCGCGTAGCTGATAGAATAGAATAGAATGCCTTTATTGTCACTCTGCACATGTACAATTTGCATTCTACACATATACAATGAAATGAAAAAGCTGCTCACTATTCAGTGCTAACATGCATAAGAAAAATAATTTCACAGAATAATGGAATAATAAAATAAAATAATTTAAAATGAAATGCCAAGTACAATTTACAAAAGTGCAAAGTGTACAACAGAAAATAGAAAATTTCTGTAGAGAGGTAGTAGTTCAAACAGACAGAAAACAGTTGTGCCCATGATGGCAGAGATATATTGCACTTACTATATTGCACATTGATAGGAATATATTGCACATAATGAGGTGGTGCTGATATGATGAGATGCACATAGTGAAAGAGGGGGACAGGGGGGTGGAGCTGTCAGTGTTAGTGCATGTGAGAGTTCAGGATGGTTATGGCTTTGGGTAAAAAACTGTTTTTAAGGTGGTTTGTCCTTGATCTGATGCACCTGTAGCGCCTTCTTGAGGGCAACAGGTCAAACAGTCCAGAGCCAGGGTGGGAACTGTCTTTTATGATCTTCCCAGCTCTGCTAAGACAGCAGGAAGAGTAGATGTCCAACAGGGAGGGGAGGGGGGAGCAGATGATCTTCTGAGCTGCTTTGACTACCCTCTGCAGTCTCTCCCTGTCCGCCATAGTGCAGCTGCCGTACCACACCGTAATACAGTACGTCAGAAGGCTTTCAATGGATGCACGGTAGAAGGTTGTCAGCAGGCTGGGGTCCAGATTGTGCTTTCTGAGGACCCGCAGAAAGTGAAGTCTCTG
This sequence comes from Oryzias curvinotus, assembly GCA_023969325.1. Lineage (NCBI taxonomy): Eukaryota > Metazoa > Chordata > Actinopteri > Beloniformes > Adrianichthyidae > Oryzias > Oryzias curvinotus. The sequence continues at coordinate 7,372,260 of CM043715.1, forward strand.
CTGGGCCTTCTTGATGACCTCTGTGATGTTTTCGGTCCAGGAGATGTTGTTGAAAGATACAACTCCCAGAAACCGGAAGGTGTGGACTGGGTCGGTGCTGTGCCTCCTGAAGTCCACGATGATTTCCTTGGTTTTCTTGGTGTTCAGTGCTAAGTTGTTGTCTGAGCACCAAGCTGCCAGCTTCAGGACCTCCTCCCTGTAGGCTGCCTCGTCTCCCTTTGAGATGAGTCAGACGACTGTGGTGTCATCAGCAAACTTCATGATGAGGTTGCTGTTGTGCTGCAGACTGCATTCGTGGGTGTAGAGGCAGTACAGGAGTGGGCTCAGCACACAGCCCTGTTGGGAGCCAGTGCTTAGTGTGCATGTGGGGGAGAGGTGGGGGCCCAGCCTCACAGCCTGGGGCCGGTCAGTGAGGAAGTCCTTTATCCAGGCACATGTGAGGGGGGGCAGGCCTGTAGTGTCCAGTTTTCTGATCAGTATGTCCGGGATGATTGTATTGAAGGCAGAGCTATAGTCCTCACCTCTCTCCATACCATCTCATGCAGTTTTCTTCTAGGTCCTCTTTACCAAAGTCACACAACAAGCACATTTTGGAGAAAAATGTAAGACTTTCATGTTTGCCTTATGGTTGTGAAAGAACTGTATATAGAAAATATGATAAAAAGCAGAGAGCCGCATGCAGCTTAAAAGCCGCCTATTAGCCTCCCCCTGCTCTGAAAAACGAAAGTCCCGCCCCACTGCCTCGCCGATAAGGCATGCAAATTTTGGCCAATCAGATCAACCAGAAAGGTTACCGCCCCCAAGTGACAAACACACCCCTGAACACCACCCCCAAGTGGCAAAAACACCCCCTTAACACTGCACGCAAATCCAGTTGAGCGCGCAGAGGGGAATTGAGCGCTCAGTTAGGCGTGTCGTTTTAAAATGCGGGGTCGCTTAGAATTGTGCCTGCGCGGTTCTGGGGTTCACTCACTTAGCTCCTGAGTATGCCCACTCAGTTGTCTTTACAACCTTTCATTTTATGATAGCGATGAAACGTCATACTCAGAAGCTGACCAATGTCATGGTTAACATCACAGCTTGGTTAAAGTACTCTTGCTTGCAGTCAAACACATCTAAAACAATTGCAAATGAAATCATGCAATCAAAACATTGTCAAATTTTTAAATATCTGGTCTTATGTACAAATATACAGCTGAATACAACCGAACTGGGAGTGCAGTCAGAGGAAACTGCATCATTCCCTTTAGAAAAAGTGTTTATGGTCATATTGCTTTTTTTGTTAGAGCTGCTACTGAGTGGAAGCTAACCCCAATAACTATTAGAAATTGAAACACATAATTAATTTAAGACAGACATTTATGACCATTTTAAAGAAATGGCTCATTGACAATCAGAGCTGTCAACACTAAGTAGACCTCCTCTCACCGATCGCTGGTACCTTCTTGTCTTGTATATGTGTATATGTTCATGCATTTTCTCTGATTTGGATTGTTTTATCGCTAATTTACTTTTAGGTTAACTGCTAATTTTACTGAATGTATTATTTAATATACAAAATGCTATGTGAACATGTAATCTCATTTTGATTTTCTAGGCTGATTTTAACATCTACCAAGAGACTGCAGAAGAAAAATATACCTTTGGCTAACTCTGGCATATTGACAGGAATGTTTATTAAAATGCACTGTCCCTGTATCGAAAAAATAAATACATCTTTTTAAAAAATGGTTGTAACTAGATTATAAAAAAGGGTTTATTAACACATTCTCATTATTTCAATACAGCCAGTGGTCATTTAAAAATGAATAACAATAGATAATCTGTTCTCAACATGAAGTTTTGAAAATTAGTAAAACGCATTTTTGAGATTTTATGGAAGCAACCATTCTAAAATCAGCAAAAAAGCAATTTTACTGCCTCTAGCGGAATGAGGATGCACTGCAGGACGAAGTTCTATACAATGGGTCTTCACAGAAAGTATGAATAATTTTAGTGAGATAGAAATGTATTTATCAAAAAAGGATACGAGTGGTAATATAGGGTTAATAGCATCCATTTTTTGGTCACTGACTAGTTATTTATTTAATATGTGAGCCATTCCTTCCTTTTTTGTCAGACACATCTATTTTTTGAATATGAGCAATACATTATCTTCTAACATGAATTCCCAATCATTGACTTGTTGAATTCCTTGTGCAGGTTGCTCGACCCAAGAAGAGAGGTGAGACAGTCAAGTTCAGTCAGCATGCTGTTGTATCAAGTCACGAGGGCCAACCATGCATCATGATCCGGGTGGCAAACATGCGGAAAAGCCTACTACTGGGATGCCAGGTGATGCACCATAGAAGTTGTTATCAGTTGTAGGTGCTTTCATTTATTTATTTTCAACTGAACATCGTTGATCTTAGGCCTGTTCCTCAGTCACCTAAATAAATGCATAGCGAAAAGGGATTTATTTAGGCAAACCTGAAACAAGTCTGAAGAAAACATTTTTCTGCTTTGTGTCCAGAATTTGTACAATGTGTTCCAGAGTATTATTTAAATTGTACTGAAGGGCTCCTTAGATCAACGACACTAATCTCAGATACATGTGATAATTAGTTTGCCAGATGGGTTCAATTAAAGAAAAAACTACTAAAGAAGGATGTTCCACATTATTAAGCAGACCAACATTTTCAAGCAATATGGTAAAGAAAAAGCTGCTGCTTAAAAGTGTGCAATAGTTGAATGCCTTGGACAAGGTATGAAAACCTTGTGGGCCAGTGGGCCCAGACATAAATGAAGACGAATTTTCAGGCAGTCTTGTTCACTTATGAGTGCAACCCTGGATGGCCTAATGTATGGTGTAGTGGGAGGTTGGTAGATGACCACCATGACCCAAAAAGGCTGCGAGATCAGAAAGGAGGTTGTGTAGTAATGCTTTGGGCCAGAACCATAGGGAGAGAGCCAGTCGGCCCCTTTAGGGTACCTGAAGGTGTGAAAATTATGGATGACAATGCAGCATCTCATGCTGGGGTTCTATGTTAAAATGTAACTCGACCTATTAAGATCTTTTTGTTGAAATAATTTGGAGCTTTGATTTCATTTAAGATGACCTCCTAATGCAGCTAATTCAACAAATGATCATTTTCAGTTCTTTACCATCTATAAAATATTGTGAAACTCTGTGAGTAGTTGTGAGTAATAATGTGGAACAGTGGATTTGAAAGAAAAACAAAATTAATATATTGGTTAATGACTAGAAAATTATGCTGACTGTCATTCCCATTGAGTATTTAGAAAAATCATGGAAAAATATCATTTGAAGAATAATTTGAAACATGCTGTAAAGGAAACCCTTCTTTTCTATGGGGCCTGGGGTCTGTGTTTCCATGTGAAAAACATGCAAACACAGAAATGTGTTACACTAAAATGTATCAACCAAGTGCAGGAGGATTGCAGGCTATAAAAGAGGGGAAATGATAAACACAATTCATTTAGCCTGTTTTCTTTTGTTAAATATATGGGTGTTTCTGACAAAACACAAAAAATAAGAGAAGTGGGTGCAGATAGATCCATGAAGCACATACTGTGAGATTTATCAACATTTCCTAGATTTTTAACATCAGTGTTTTATTTCCCAACATCCAAGTCAGGAGTTTATGAGCGCTTTCTGGAAAAACAAAACTGGTCAGATGACTCTCTTATGTTACACCCCATATGTCTTGTTTCCAGAGGTTTTTTATAAGTAATATTTACATCTAGTAAAGCTAAGTCCTCATTTAAATATTATTGAAATATTGTTGTAGAGTGCATTGATTTCTCGCCATAGTTTGAATATTTGAACTTAAAAAAATTATGGTTGCAAATAATTGAAATTCATTCAAATCTGATAACGACTTTGATGAAGACGGAAGACATCCGTTGAAATATGTCATGCATGTGTCAAACATAACCTGTGTCTGATAAAAAAAGAACCAAAAAGTCAATTCATTGGAAAAAAAACTGCAAAGTTGGTTTATTATTTTCAAAAAAACTCTTTTTTTCTCGCCAGTTTTGGGGTCATGAACAAGAACCTAGTGTCCAACATTGGTAATAGATCTTGAAAGGTTTTAGCTTGTCAAACATCTTGGCAACACAAACTGAGTCTGACTTGTGTCACAGGTGACAGGAAAGTTGCTTCAGACTTCCCTAACAAAAGAGGGTGAGACAGTTCGTCTGGACCAGCGCAACGTTCCTTTTCAAGTAGATATGTCCACTGACAGCCCCTTCCTCGTTATACCGCTCACCTACTATCATGTCATTGATGAGACCAGCCCCCTCAGAGCTTGGGCAGCAAAAGGTAGGGCTTATCAAGTTTTTAGTTGAAACAATTTGTAGTCAATTGTTTAATTGTAGTCAATACAATGGAAAAAAAAATCATGGGACCTCATGGGACATTTTGGTTAAAACGTATTTAGATATGTTTGTGTTTTATGGGAAGAAATAAAAATTCAATTCAATTCAATTCAATTTTATTTGTATAGCCCAAAATCACAACAACAGTCGTCTCGATGGGCTTTGAAGTAAAACATGAACTTAAAAGGATCACAAATACAAAGAGTCAATAGGAAAATACTAAAATAAACTAACAAACTGACTAAGCGATACTGGCATCCCTGCCCTTAGACCCCCCTTCGCGGTAAGGAAAAACTCCTAAAAAACCGGATTCCGGAAAAAAAATTAAGAAACCTCAGGGGTGCCCACATGAAGGAGGGATCCTCCCCCAGGACGGACAGGCAATTACCAGAACTCATAGAGAAGAATTAACTTATCTAACTCTACATCTATATATTTAAAGTCCAGCAGACGAGCTTCATCCAGCCGGGGTTGGGGACAGTCAGGGGCGCGAGTCGAGCCGGAGACAGGAACCACAGCCAGGTTTAGGAGCAGGAGCAGAGACGAGGTACACAGTCAGGAACAGGAGCACGGATGGGCCAACTGGAGTCTGGAAGCACTCCCACTCCCCAGAGGGGAGAGGGAAAAAGGGGACAATACATGAATCGTACTGCACCAAACAGAGGCATGGAGAACTAAATGATAAATGATGATCAAAAGTAGAGAAGAGAGGAAGTGTAGAGGTAGATAAGAAAAGAGGACAGAAAAGAGGACAGAGCCCCAGTGCACCATAGTTACCCCAGCTTCAACTTCTAGCAGCCTTTTAAAATAATAGTTATTGTTATTAAGTTTAATTTAAACAATTAACATTAGGTTAAATAATCTCTGAATACTAACTAGTCTGACAATAAGCCTGTCCAAAGAGGAATGTTTTCAGTCTAACTTTGAATGTAGAAACCGAATCTGCCTCTCTTACATGAGCTGGGAGTTCATTCCATAAGACAGGGGCTTGGTGGCTAAACGCTCTACCTCCAACCGTACTTTTACTAATTTTAGGAATCACAAGCAGTCCTGCATTTTGCGAGCGAAGTGTTCTGATTGGATGGTAAGGGACTATGAGGTCATTAATGTAGGACGGAGCCATTCCATGTAAGGCCTTATAGGTTAACAGGAGGATCTTGAACTGAATTCTAGAGTCGACTGGGAGCCAATGGAGGGAAACTAACACAGGAGTGATGTGATCTCTTCTGCTAGTTCCTGCTAACAATCTAGCTGCTGCGTTCTGAACAAGCTGGAGACTTCTTAAGGAACTCTTAGGACACGCTGCTAACAAGGAGTTACAGTAATCCAGCCTCGACGTAACAAATGCATGGATGAGTTTTTCAGCATCACTCTTAATAATACTAAGAGTAATACTACTACAGTAAAAATTTTAATTAAACTGTGCATTGGCATGTCATATCATCAAAATAGTTCAAGAATGCAGGCCTAATAGTTGGCCCTTACACAGTTTCACCTCTCCAAATCTGGCCCTCTTTGCAAAAAGTTTGGACATCCTTGGTTTACGCAATCAATGTGAGTCAGCCAATTCTGATGCGGAGAAGCAGAAAAGCAGGTTTTCATATTGGCTTTGCACCAATACAGTATGCAACAGATAAATGGCACAAAGCTACTTTTCTTCCCAACAGAATTAGCTAATTTATCTTGATTGTGTGAGTACTTTTTGAATGTAAAGTATACTTCACTAAAAGGCTGCTTTTCTCTACTTCAGGATCAGTTGGAATTATTTAAATTGCACAAACAGTAGAAGAGTTACAATAGTCAAAAGTATGTCAACATACTTTTTTTTATGCAAAAAAGTTTATCTTTCCAACATCCATAAGTGGTCTTATCACCCTTTCATGGTGGAAAAAGTATCTGAGCTTCTTCATCGACTAAATCATCTTCGAATGTCTCCAAAAATACATGACACATCAAAAAAGGGTTATTAAAAGGGTGTCAGTACTGCAAAGTTATAAACAAAAATACAACAAACTTTGATTTTGACTTTTGAACCTTATTTTTTCTAAAACAATGTAGAAAGATTCCAACTTGAAGAATTGTGTCTCTTCCAAGAATAAAACATTCTAGAAAGGCTGCACGTGAACGGAATATGAGGGAGACAGAGAGAATGCCAGGTGCAACAACAACAAACTACATCAACACAAAAATGTAAAATAAAGAAAGTGAGTGAAACTGGAAAAAGAAGCAAAAACCTGGAATCATGAACTTGCTTGTAGCCTTAAATGTTTCTAAATCTGACTCTGAAAGAGTCCGTGCCTTATCAGAAAAAAACAAACATATTAAATACTCAAGTTATTTAGGAAAATGCAGGGTTTCATATGTGACTTTGTGATACTTAGCATACTTAAAAAAGCGCTTTTAAGGTTTGATTATCTTTTGTCCACCAGGAGGCGGTTGGGCCGACCCCGAACTTGCTGATTTTGAGCTGCTGGTGATCTTGAGTGCCACAGTTGAGCCGACATCTGCGACCTGCCAGGTTCGAACATCCTACCTTCCGGACGAGATCCTTTGGGGATACGAGTTTCTTCCTGTTGTTTCCATTTCCCGGTCAGGAAAATATGTTGCTGATTTTGCCTTCTTTGATAAAGTGACCAAATCAAAATCTCCACCCCCATTCAAACAATCACTGTCACCCAGCAAACAGTTACATGGGCCCCAATACCACAGCATTAAAGAAGATGGAAAAAACTTGAAGATGGGACTGGATGACAGTTACAGGGGGGAGGAGAGAGGGCGAAGGAAGGGGCGCATCAGCGATAAAAGTCCTCAGAGTGTGTGCATCAGCAATGTGTGATGAAGCTGAGACAGGAAACAAAGAAAGAGATTGTTTGTCAAACCAAGAGAACATCAAAACAAGAAAAAAAACTATCACAAACAAGATAAGATACATTCTCACAGGTCTGCTCCTATAAATGAAACTGCCTACATGTGTGAAAAGTCAATCCAAGAGCAGAAAAGTAGACTTGTGGGCATGCTAGCATCCCACCACATGAGCACAAAACTACATATTGGTGCAAACAATGAGCGATTGTTAAACTGAGCAACTGAGCAAACTGAGCAACAATAAGGGAAAAACATAGCATCAATTTTTAAAGGGCCTATATCACCCTTTTATTAAGCTTTTCAGAGTAAACTATCTCCAAATATATGATAATATATTACTTTTGGCACACTAAAGAACGATTTTTTATGAAATATGAATTATTTTCGTAGCTCGTTTTCCTACCCAGACGTACGGCCCCTCAATCTCTGAGACACCGGCTTTAACTCCTTGTTGGTGCTGCCCTTTTCGTGACGTCAACCTAGGGTCGGCCTCGGTAATGTGTCTGCGTTTCACCCACGAAAACAAACAAAATTTGAACTTGATAAATATGCAAAGATGATCTGCATATTGTTCATATAAAGTTAAGTGTTTTGCTGATCACCACTGACTCCACCAAGAAGGCAAGAGGGTGTGGTAGCCTGGGGGCAGTGCTGGCACAGCAGATTCTTCCTGGAAGGGCTGTTCCTCACTTATCTACGTCACAATGTAAGAACCCACTAACTTTTGGGGATTGGGAGAGGCTGGTGCGCAGAGCACGGGTTTTAAGAGGAATACTAGATAATACTAGAGAAATGTGAAAATGGATCAAAGTTGAGTTTTCAAGATATAGGCCATTTCAAGGCCTTCACTGAAAATAATGTTTTGGTGTTTATAACATATTCTTGCAGCATTTTTCTGATTAAGGACACACATATAATGAAAATTAAACTTAGAATTGAGTTTCTGAGTTCTTCCTTAATCAAATCATCATCATTTTGGATCAGACGATGTGACGATGTGGTAGGAAACAGCTTGTAGATGTGACTCAAAGTGGAGTGAAAGATTGGAATGGAGATTATATGCTTTTGTGTGCACAGCAAAATCATGACTTCACTAACCACAGCAGCAGCAAGGACACCTAATGAGCTCAGGAAACTCATAAATTGCCAGCTGTCAGGTTTGAGCTGCAGCTTATTGCTGTTGTTGTCAATGTGTTCCACCTATATTTCTTTGTTCTTTTTTTTCTTGCTTTTTTTGTTCGAACTTACGACGGAGTATTAGGGCCACCAAAAAAAAAAAAAAAAGTTAATCTACGACTTTTTATCTCGTAAATTTACGAGATAAAAAGTCGTAGATTAAGGAGAAAACATCAAAGTTGTCCGTTTATCGGAGCCTAGCTTGAAGATTAAATACGTGGAGCCTTTTGTGAAGCTTTATTTCCGGATTACAGGTTTAAAAAACAAATTCTGAACCTTTAGATGACTTAAAATCAGATTTTTGTCAGTGGAACCGTCTGTCCGGGGTTCAGTGTCAGTAAAGCGGAGTTTAATGCGTAAAATAAGGAGCTCAGAGACACGTTTGGGTGCAGAGGACCGTTGCAGCCTTTATTCTCCTTTTCATTCACACCCTGAAGTTCATCTGTCAACTGACGTCATGAACGTGTCATCAGAACACCAATGCGGAAGTAAACAGTTTTACATACGCCCCCTCCTGCAGATGAAATGTCCCGTTTCAGCATAAAACAATAAAGAGGAATGAATATAGTCTTTTGTATTATCATTAGATCGTTGAAAATGACAAATAAGTGCTCCTCCTCGGACGGAAGCGTCACACAAATGTAGAGATTTGTCTTTGGTGGAGGAAGTAAGGATTGACGTGGACAGCTGCAGGAATACCGACGATGGCTTCATCGGGCTGCAGAGATCCCGCACCACCCATCATAGCTTCCAGACATTTGGAACGTTATCAATGAACATTCATCTCGCCTGTTTAACAAAGTTTAGTGGGTCTGCTCTGCTGCTGCGTGGCGTTCACCTGCTGCTCTGCATGCTCACGTCCACATTAATCATAAATTTACGACTTAAAATCTTGTAAATTTACGAGTTTTTATCTCCTAAATTTATGAGTTTTTATCTCCTAAATTTACGACTTTTTATCTCGTAAATTTACGAGATAAAAAGTCGTAATTTAACTTTTTTTTTTTTTTGGTGGCCCTAATACTCCGTCGTACGAACTTCATAACAATCTCATCTCAAAGTTTTATATTAGCTTTACTAATCCTTGGAAGCACTGAACCTTCTTTTGTTGTTTTGCAGTGCTTGGTAACCTTTGCTCAAAAAGGATGTGAAAACACATTGCTACCAGATGCTAATCAGAGAGCTATAGTCACACAAACAGTTTGTAAACTCTATTAATAAAAAGTTGTAGCTCATAACTTTTGAAAAACTTTACATTTATCATAGAATTAACTAATCTTTTTTCTCAAAAGTTTAAAGTTTTGTATAAACCATGATCAACAGCTCAAAATATTACAGTTTCACCACAAAGTATGAGGGGCCGTACAAGACATTATTTATTCTGAACCATTCACATTCATACATTCTTGCTCTCACATTCATATATACTCTTTTTCGCATACATATATTCTCACCTGCACATACATATATTCTCTTTCGCATACATATATTCTCACTTGCACATACATATATTCTCACTTGCACATAGATATACTCTCTCTTGCACATACATATATTCTCACTTGCACATAGATATATTCTCTCTTGCACATACATATATTCTCCCTTGCACATCCATATATTCTCTCTTGCACATACATATATTCTCACTTACACATCCATATATTCTCTCTCTCGCATGCATATATATTACCTTACGCATACATACATTTTCACTCTCATTGTCACTCTTAAAAAAGAATATATGTATGTGAAAGACGAGTATATATGTACGTGTGAGGAAAAATATATATGTGCGTGTGAGAGAGGAGTATGCATGAAAAGGAAGGCACTTTGCATGAAAAGGAAGGCAGATTATTTCTCGTGCTCTGATTGGACGAGAGGCTGCCACCTCCCATTTTGAACAGACGCTAACATGAACTAGCAAGGAGTCACGGGGGTCCTGCAGCAGGCCATCTGAACCTTAAGAAATATTTTATCTTCACCTCACTGTTGCCTTTTTTAAGACATGAAAGCTGGTTTTCCCACATTTATATGTAGTTATGGATCGAAAACAAGAGGAATTTGTTTTAATGTAAATGCGTGTTCCGGCGTCTACAGGTAGTGTTGCCCATAATTCATGCAAAGGCTCATGGGGGCTAGGAATAAGGTGGATACTGGAAGTGAGTGTTACACTGGAGTGACTTTAATCTACAGCATATTTTAAGATCTCGGTTTGTGTATGGTATTACACAACAGGATGAATCCTGCTATAATACTGACCTCTTTATTTGTGGTGCTATTTTTTAACGGAGGTGTAAGGAGCATTGAAAGTGACATTAGAGCTTTTTTTAGAAGTGTCTTAGGATGTCTTGAACAATTACAAAGAGGCAGTGCTGATTCTTTCTTTGATGAGAGGCTCCACAGACAACTACGTGATCACATTTTTACTTTATCTGGATTTTTGTCAATTTCAAGATTTGTGGAAGATTCAAGAAACACACAAACAGTCAACACTTTGGAGTCTCTTTGCAGATGTCTTCAAATTTTAATGGCAACATTTGAAACTAGACAGAGAATGAGATCAGAGAACAGTGAAGTCTTTTTCCCTCCACTCGTGATGACTGGACATCAAGGCAGGCCTCAGTACAGTATATCAAGGGAGCAAATTTCTTATTTGGCATCCCTTGGTATGAACTGGCAAAACATTGCAAGTAGCCTTGGAGTGACCAGTCGCACTCTCTACAGGCACAGACAACGGCTCGGGATTCAACCCCTGTCTTATTCATCTCTTTCAAATGACAGTCTAAGTCAAATTGTTCGTGAAGTTCTTCAGTCAACAACAAATGCTGGTGAACGATATGTCCATGGAAGCTTGAGGTCACGTGGTTTACGTATTCAAAGATGGCGTGTCAGGCAATGTCTACAAGAAATTGACCCTGTTGGTCGATCCTTCAGGAGGCGGCATGCAATACGTCGAAGGATTTACCATGTTTCAACATCAAATCAATTATGGTGAGAACATTTGTACTTGATATAAAGATTATATTTCATTTAACCTATAAATTTACTGTCCAGCAGAGTCATATTCAATTCAATTCAGTTGAGTTTTATTTATAGCCCAATATAACAATGCAATTGTCACAGTCACAGGTAACTGTACAAAGACATGAAGTCAGTCAAAAAATATAAACAATAGCTGGTTGCTAAACTAAAATAACTAAGTCAGCTTGGCATCCTTGCCCTTAGACTAGGGGTCTGCAACCTTTAATATCAAAAGAGCCATTTGGTCCAGTTGGTGACAGACCAACCCAGCGAAATCTTTCTTTATATTTTAGAAAATACACTTCATTTTCTAAGTGGTCATTTAGCTATTCTTTTAGAACATGTAGCTTTGAAATATTTACAATAACTGAATTAATAAAAAGGTTTTATTTTTTTATACAAATAACAACTTTAACGTCTTTAATTTTGACAGCAGCAAATAAAAGTTCCTTTCAAAATAAAATACGCTGTGGACTGTGTGGGGTGGGTCGTGCTGGGCCTGGGGCGTCGGTGCCTCGGGGGATGGGGCCCAGAGGCTGGGGGACCTGGGCCCTATGCTGGGGGGGGCTGGGGGACGGATGTTTGACCACCGGGAGACAGTCTGCCAGCTGTCCCCAACTCACCCCCTTCCTCATATAATCTCATATTAGGGTGAGGGGGTGGGGGGTTTAGCCTGCGATGCACTTTGGGGGGGGGCTACTTGGCAGTGGTCTCCCTCCCATGGTTGCCGTATGGAATGGGCCCCCCCTCTCTCGGTTTTATTTGCACCTTAGACATGTAGGGCCCTTGGTAGGGGGGGTGCTTGGACATCACTGCCAGCAAGCAGCAGATGTCCTCCTAGCACCCTACCCGCCAATTTTAACCGCACCTTAGACATTTAGGGACCCTTGGTGGGGAGGGGGAGGGGACATTACTGTGAGTAATCAGGGAATGTCCTCTCTGTGCCCTACCCACCAATTTTAACTACACCCCCCTAGTACACACACCTTTTTACTTCTCATAATATACATTCAAACACAAACACACACACATGCACACATACACCCTTACGAACACAAGCACACACATTATACAAGGAAGGTGGGTCCAAGGTCCATCTGTCCCCTACCCCATCCCTGGTGGGGGGTACTGGGCCCTTGGCAGCGGCGGCCGTGTCCCCTGGGTGCCGGTTTCCTGGGCCCGGCGGGGCTCTCTCCGCGCAGGGAGGGAGTTCACATTACACCTGAGCCGGGGGTGTCCGTTTCCTTGTGGGGTGGGTTCGGGTTTTTGCCCCTGGGCGCTGGCCCCCCGCCCACATTCCAACTGTGGCCGAGCCTGGTCGGGCCATGTTAACAACAACCCTTGTGGGCCCCTCTTCTCTCCGGGGTGCCCCCCTCCGGGGCGGGGCCGGTTCTCCCCTGCCTTGCTCCTTCCTGGACCAACCGTAGGCCGGGTGGGTGGCTGCCTGGAGTGCAGAGCGGGTCTCCCTTGGGGGGTCCTGGCTCGTACCTGGGGTTGGGGCGGGGGGATACCCAGAACTCCTGGGTGGTGACGAGGTGCTCGTCTGGGGCTGTGGGCGCTCTTCTCGGGTGGGGGCCTGCGTTGGGCCCTCCCGGCGCGGCGGGGGGGCTGCTCCCCTGGTTGGGCTGGGGCGGCGCTCTCTTCCCCCCATGCCTCCCTGCTCTCTGGCTCTGGGGGCCTCGTGGTGGTCCTGCTGGCCCTGGCCTGGGTGATGGATGTGATCGCCCGGGGGGTGGTTGTTCGCTGCCTGCTGCCGGGTGGCGTTGGGAGTTCCGGCTGCCGCTGCTGCTGCGGCGGGGGTCTTGGTGTGGGGATGGCTGGTCACCCCTCCCTCCTTCTTTTCACATTCCACCATTCATTTAGAAGAACTTAAACACTCACCTGAGCACAGGTGTTAGCTCACCTTTGTACTAATAATTTGCAGGATTGAATGAATGAAATGTTTCACACTGGTTGGTTTAGGGGCATAAGTATGCGTGTGTGAACAATATCTGTATTGTGTACATGTTTTGTGTACATGTTGACATGTAGACATCTTTACAGTTAACAGGTGTGTTTATAACATCTGAATGTGTGTGTGGACAGGCCCCGCCCTTTGAGATTTGTATTACACTTGAACCTTACCGTAATGATAAACATCCAGTAAAGTTGTTGCTTTAGGCTGCTTCATGGTTCTACCCCCCCCCCCCCCCTCCTATTATCAACCTCCTCTCCCGCCTCCTCTCTAACATCCCTCTCTCTTCTTCCCTCCTTTTCTTTTCCGTCCGGTCCAGCACCAAAGATTTTCTAATATGATCAATTTAATAATTTAATTGAATAAAGATTGGCCTCAACTACAAAAGGGGTTTATTCAGACATTCATCTGGTTTGTCTGAAGATTAATAACCCCTGTTGTTAAAGCAAAATATGTCCAACACAAGAGGCCTTCAGCTCTCATCTGTTTGCCCAGCTGTTGGACAGGACTAGTTTAAAAATAAATAAAAAAATAAATAAATAAATAAATAAATAAAAATAAAATACGCTGTCTGTTAAATAAGATCTTGCTGCTGCAGAAGATTTTGAATTAAAAATTCAAGAAAACCAAGTCAAACATGATGTTTTCTTTATTATGAGAACAACTAGAAGTAAGATAACCGAACTAATATTTATTAAAATTGTTGGCGCTTTTCTTAAAGCTAAAGAGCCACAATGGAGGGGTAAAAGAGCAGCATGTGCTCCAGAGCCTCAGGTTGCCTTAGACCCTGCTTTTTGTGAGGAAACACTCCTAAATAAACAAAAACAAAAAAAGGGGGGAAAATACACAAATCAAAGGAGATGATTAAAAAAAAATGTGGAAGATTTAAACGTAAATGTAGGTTCATTATTTAATACATTTACAGAACGCTTAAAAAATATGTCATAGAAACCTGATATCTTACTGTTGTATATTCATGTTTATTTTTACCAAATCAGTGTATTTACATTTGTTATGCTTGATTACTTCTAGGCACATAGATGGAAACCACAAGCTCGTCAGATGGCGAATGGTGTTCCACGGCTGCGTTGACGGTTTCAGTCGGACTGTGGCGATCTGACAGTTTGCATATCGCCCTGATGAAAATCACCTGTGCAGGAGTCAGAGAGGAGAGGCGTGCTCTCTAATCAGAGTGCCATCAGCTGTGGAAAAAGGGGACAAAAGGACTGACGCAGAGGATCTGGGGAGTGAGGAGTCAGAGAGAGAGGAGGAGGCTGAAAGAGGTTCTAACGCTCAACCCTGCGTGCTTCCACAACCTGAAGACTGACATCTTCTCAGATGAACACTGATCCAATGCAGCAGACCTTTTCCCGACAGTTTACTGCACAAGGCCTCATCCTGCACCATTATCCACAAGACATCTGTTTAAAACCTGGAATAAAGCTGCAACACAACAAACCGTACCAAGAAACGCTAACTCTTCAAAGAAAACACGGAACGGCTCCTGTAAAATAAAGAGGGTTGGAAAACCTGGATCGGATCCCCTCCACAAAGGACTGGATACAAGAAACAATGTCCCAGGAACCCGGAACGGAGTTCTAAGGAGGACTGGACTGAACATCAAAGCTAAAGGTACTCAGAAGACCTAGACTGTGTGGCCTGCTTTCTAATTTCATTTCAGCAATACCCTCCTAAAGTAACAGAGACAATAAAGGGATTTAAACGAACTTTGGACTTTTGTGTGTGTACAGAGCAGAGGGGGTGGATAACATCCTTTGTGACAGTGGATTTTTTTGTTGTATCTTATATGTCAGGAGAGAGACCTGACTGGCACCTCAGAGTAAAGTCATCCACAAACTGTCACATAAAAAAGTGGCACCTCAGAGGGGACCAAGACACAAAGCTCTAGAACACACAAGAAAAGACCCTTAGTTTACAAGCAAAATGGAGTCATCCGAACCTTCAGCCACAACTTTGTCATTAATGGACATGGATATAATTGAGGAGTTTGATCCATTAACTCTTCAAAGTACACATTCTGGGCAAAATGGAGATCCCCAGGAGAATGACCCTGAATTGATACTGCAGAACCAGGAAATATCTGCCATTTTGTCTTCCCAAGCACCACCAATGGATGCGCAAATGGATCAAATCACAACCGTCATGATGGAACTAATAAAAACCAATTTAACTGCCATTCTACATGATCATCAAGCTCAATTTAGGAACCATGTGAATGCGCAGCTGGAATATACACGAACTCAAGTTAACTCAGCTGTGGGTTGGAGGTTGAAGAGTCATCATGCTGATCTTTTAAGAGACTTTCGCTCTGTTCTAACCCCTGTGGTTGAAAAAATATCAACCCTCCAAAATGACATTAATTTCTGCAAAACCACAATGCGAACATTAATGGATGAAAGACAGAGCAAAGCCACCATTACTTTTGGGGATGCTGGTGTTCAAACTCTCCTGGGAGCACAGCCAGATCAAAGCCCTGTTGGTGTAGCCCGCGCACCTAGATTGCAGTCTACTGTGCAACATGGATTCCCTGATGACCATATTGAAACTCCTGGAGGTTCTTTAATCCATGGAGAACCGAGATCCAGATTCATTGGAAAAAGTCCTGTTAAATTACAATTTCCAACTTTTGGAAGGATTGATGATGTTTCAGATCCACTGCAGTATCTGGAAAGATGTGAGGATTTTCTGGCTCTAAATCCACTATCAGATGAAGAACTTGTTGCTACCCTTCGGAATGTGCTGCATGGGACAGGGACAAGGTCCCCACATAGAGAGACTTCAGTAATCAGTTTTGTACAGCATTCCTCTCTGAAGATTATGAAGATGAACTAGCAGAAAGGATCAGGAATAGAGTACAGGGTGAAGAGGAAAGCATTCGGGATTTTGTTTACATGTATCAATCTCTGTGTAAACGATGGAAACCAACGATTCAGGAACAGGAAATTATAAAACTAATTTTGAAGAACATTAACCCACAACTGGCCAGCCAGCTGAGAAGTGGCCAAGTAACATCTGTGGATGCACTCGTTAGACTTGGACAGCAACTAGAGAAAGATAAAGAAAACCAACAACAATATGAGCAAAGGAAAAGCTTAACAAAGAAACCAACCAAAATTATGACAGTTGAACCTCCAAAATCATCTGCTAACAGAGAGATTCCAGCACAATTGCAACACACCTATAGACAATCTCAAGCTTTTTGTTGGCGCTGTAAGGGCAACCATCCTCCATCCTCTTGCCCCCAGATGAATGCTACCAGAAATAACAAAACTCCTGTTCCTCCACAACATCCTCCACACTCTCAGCCTTCTGCCAGTGGTCAAGGTAGGCCTCCTATACTGAGTTCTCTTTCCTGTGGCTTTCCCTCTCTAACTGAAAATAATCCATCTCCCAGTCAGTTATTCCTGCCACTTCATATTGGGACATGGAAAGGGGTTGCCATATTAGATACTGGATCTTCCTACACATTAGTGAACGAAAATGTATGGACAATGATTAAGCAGCCACATGACCAGTTAAAGGCCTGGATTCGTGGACCTTTATTCCTGGCAGATGGAGAAAGCAGAGAGCCATTAGGTTGGAGCCAGATGAGTCTCACTTTACAGAACCAATCTGTGGTGTTGCCTTGTGTCATCATGCCCGCTAGCCATCTTTCTTTCCCTGCTGTCATTGGATTGGATTTCCTCTGGTTGTCTGGTTTACAGTTTGATGTTTCAGAGAACTGCTATTGGTTCAAACATAACAAAAAGCAGAAGTATCAGTTTGTACCTGAGCCTGTAGAAACCTCAGCCATTTATACTAATACTGCTCTGGCATTGTATTCGGCTCTTCCTCCAATACCATCAACTCATGAGTATTTTGGGGTTAATCCATTCCAGGGGCCTGTTTCAGAAAGGAGGTTCAACCAACTCTGAGGTTGAACTTGAACTCTGAGTTGGTCTACCGAGAGATTAACAACTCTGAGTTTTCTGTTTCAGAGAAGCTGATCGGAGTTAGGTTAATCAACTCAGAGTGGACTGAATCGGAGTTGAGCGTGCGCACCGCGACCATAAGAAGCCATTATCAATGGAGCGCAGATATTACGAGTCCCCATGGCAACCGTGGAAACAAAGAGGTCTGCATATTTTTCTCCAGCTGAACTTGACGTGCTGCTGCAGAGTTACAGTGAATATGAGCACATATTCCAGAAGAAAAGCAACACCGCTGCATCTGCAACACAGAGACAGTTAGCGTGGGAAAATATAGCTGCTCAAGTTAATGCGTACGTTTGTATTTAAATCATTGTTATAAAATATTGGCTGTAATAACTTTTTAAATAGCGTAAGGTGTGAAATTAAAAAATGGCGATATTTAGGTGTACTTTTGAAGTGTTATTCCTGGTGTAAATGCATAAAATGCTGCATAGTGTACAGAACCAATCTGGGGGGAAAATGCATTTAACGTTGGTAATGTTTAGAGGACTTTTGTTGTTAACCTTCCCCTCTTGCAAACGTTGGTCAGTTTAATATTAATACATGCAATTGTGTTTTTAAAAGTGAACTTTTGTCTACTGTTGAACCTTTCGCTGCGCGAAGACTTCTCCTTTCTTTTCTCTCGTCTTTCCGACCGTGGTCAGAAGCGCAGGGGAGATTTCCTTCAGGGCCGAAGAGAATTCTCCTTCGGGGTTCACTTCCCGTTCAAAACCCTCAACCTCCAGAGCGGATTAAGAATGACCCCAAAAACAGTTATTCTGGGAATGACACCTTCTCTTTATTTAACTAAGTGCTCCGTCCTCCGAACACACAATATATACCACGCACACACCTCCGCTCCGTGCTCACACCCCCCCCCCCCCCATCTGCACCTGCACTCGCCCCTCCCCTTGTCTCTCGTGGATCGCACCCCGCTCAGCACACACACACTGCAACACTACCCTTGTATTGATCAAGTGGTATAGGTGTATATGGGATTAAGAAAGTAAGCAGTACTAGCAAATTGTGTTTCCAAAAAGTAATTGTTACATTAATCTAATTCAATGTCCCTGATTTCATTTTCATGTAGATGCAATCCTGCAGGAATTAAAAGAACATGGCAGCTGCTAAAAATGAAGTATAAAACATAATTCAATCAGGTCAAATTTGAGCATGTCATGGATGTAGGCTTTGTTGACAATATTTGACATATGAAACATCTACATAGCAATACATATCTAATGTTGTTTTCATTGTATTTATGTAATTGACTGCAACGAAAAACGGTAACGCTCAAACAAAAACGTGTGGGGAAATGACAAAAAATCGAGTCCTCTCAAAATCCTCGTACGAGGTAAATATAATTCTCTATGAATTAATGCAGCCTCCTCGTCTATTGGGTCCTCCAAAAAAGAACAAGCCATTCTTGTCACTTAAACCGTCTCTGTGTGACTGGAATGTGGGCAATGAAGGTTAAAGCGAAAAATACCGCTTTGTCTTTAAAAAGGGGAGGGGACCGGCAGAAACTTTGAGTTTGGAGAATAAAACCTGCTCCCGACCAGGTTAGGTTCACAGCATAAGTAACCAGAGGCAATAAAAGATGCTCATTTGGATGAATTCGGCAAACACCAACTTTGTGCCAGCTTAAGGAAAACGTAACCGTCTGCACTGAGAAATTGGGTCGTACTGACATACTTACCCATAAAATATGGCTAAGTGATGATGTTCCGCTCAAACAGAAACCATACCGGGTCTCCCTTGCTAAGCAGCAAGTCATCAAAGAACATATAGAGGAGATGTTAGAGAAAAATATAATTGAACCTTCGAAGTCTTCATATGCTGCTCCTGTTGTTCTGGTGCCAAGAAAAATAATCCCAAACCTCGGTTCTGTGTGGACTATAGAAACTGAATGCCATCACACATACTGATGCATATCCCATTCCAAATATCCAGGAAATATTGGAATCCTTGGCAGGAGCTTCAGTTTTCACCACCTTGGATCTCAACTGTGGTTACTGGCAGGTAAAGATGGATGAAGACAGCAAGGAAAAGACAGCTTTCATCTGTCCAATGGGTCTTTACCAATTTACCGTCATGCCATTTGGTTTGAAAAATGCGCCAGCTACTTTCCAGCGCCTGATGGAAATGGTTCTGGCTGACGTAAGAGGAAAATGTTGTTTTGTGTATTTAGATGACATTATCATTTACTCACCCACATATGAGCAACATCACCTCGACATCCAAGCTGTCCTGGACAAGCTGAAAGACGCCAATCTAACCATCAACATGAAGAAATGTCAATTCTTCAGAACCTCTCTACGATTTTTAGGTCATGTTGTTACTGCTGCTGGAGTGGAAGTGGACACAGAAAAGACCAAAGCGATCCAGGATTTCCCTGTTCCTCAAAACCTAAAGGATCTCCAGAGGTTCTTAGGAATGGCTGGATGGTACCATCGCTTCGTGCCACACTTCTCTGAACTTACGGAACCACTAAATGCCCTCAAACGTAAAGGAGCCAAATTCGTTTGGACACCTTCATGCCACAATGCTTTTCAAATACTAAAAAAACATTTGATTTCTCCTCCTATATTAGGCCATCCAGACTTCAGTCTTCCATTTTTTGTCTACACTGATGCCAGTGATGTCGGATTGGGTGCTGTTTTGACTCAGCAAACAGGACTGGGTTCTGAACGAGTCCTTGCCTTTGCTAGCCGCACTTTGAACCAGGCTGAAAGAAACTATTCTACGACGGAACAAGAATGCCTCGCTGTAGTTTGGGCTCTGGAAAAGTGGAGATACTACCTTGAAGGAAGGCCTTTTACAGTGATCACTGGTCACTCATCCCTTATCTGGGTTTTCAAAACACAAAAACCCAGCACCAGACTTGTCCGTTGGGCCCTCCGCCTACAAGAATTCACATTTCACAGTGGAATACCGCAAAGGAAAATATAACACTGTGCCGGATGCTCTGTCAAGAGCTCCAGTGGATGACTTCCTGTATTCAACCCCCACTTGTGCAGTTGTCCTTCGTTCAAAAAGGGACACACGCAAAGATTTTCAAATTACAGATGCAGACATTTGGAAAGCCCAACAGGAGGACTTGGAAATACAGAACCTGTACAACAGGATTATGGACAATGGAGAGATAATTGAAAATGAAACAGTAAAATTCACGATATTGGAGGACAAGGTCTATCGAGTGGTACATCTACCACATAAAACCCTGTACCAGATTTACCTACCTGTTTCTCTGCGACAACAAGTCATTCATCATTATCATGACAATCCATTATCTGGCCATCTGGGAAGATACAAAACATATAAAAGATTGCAAGCACTGGTATACTGGCCTAAGATGAGTTTGGATGTAAGCTCTTGTGTTCAACGCTGCCATGTTTGTCAGATCCACAAACCTGAAAACTGGAAACCCCCGGGTAAGCTCCAACAGGTCACAGTAGATGCTCCCTGGGAGATGCTTGGAGTTGACATTATGGGTCCTTTACCCCGAAGTTCAACCAACAACCAGTATCTTCTGGTTTTTGTGGACTATTTTACCAGATGGGTAGAGTTTTTCCCTCTTCGCCAGGCCACTGCTGAGACTATCTCTCAAGTCCTAAGTAAAGAGATATTGACTCGTTGGGGGGTGCCAACGTACATTTTGTCTGACCAAGGCCCTCAATTTATATCATCTGTGTTTGAGGGAATCTGCAAATGGTGGAATATCCAACAAAAACGAACTTCTCCATATCATCCCCAAACCAATTTAACAGAAAGAATCAACCGGAATCTAAAGGCGATAATTGCTTCTTATGTGGACAACAACCACAAAAGCTGGGATAAATATCTGCCTGAATTCCGTTTTGCATTAAACACAGCAGTGCACGAGTCTACTGGTGTCACCCCTGCAGAGTTGAACTTGCAACGACCACTTAAAGGACCCTTTGATTCTGCACTTAGTCCTCAACTGTGTACACCAGATATACCTGCATATACAACAGCAAATCAGATTGCTGAACTGCAAAAGTTTGTCAAAGCCAATGTTCACAAAGCAAAATTCAAACAAAAGAGAAACTATGACCGTGGACGAAGAGATGGGGAGTTCCAGGAAAAAGACAGAGTGTGGCTGCGTGCACATCCATACAGCAGACTGGATAAGTCCTTTTCTGCAAAGTTGGCGCCACGATGGAAGGGACCATATAGAATTACAAGACGAGTTGGACCTCTGAATTTTGAGGTGGTTCTTGAGGATACTGGTGAGGACCTGCGCATTGTCCATGTGGCCCACATGAAACCATGTTATCCCACAGCAGCGGAACTGGACAGGGAACAACACCGTAGGGTACTCACAATTTTCCAAGAAGATAGTGATGACGAGGACTTTGTTGGCTTTGTGTGATTGATTTACTGCATTTAAAAAAAAAAAATAAATAAATAAAAACAGGGGGAAGGGGGTGTGGCGATCTGACAGTTTGCATATCGCCCTGATGAAAATCACCTGTGCAGGAGTCAGAGAGGAGAGGCGTGCTCTCTAATCAGAGTGCCATCAGCTGTGGAAAAAGGGGACAAAAGGACTGACGCAGAGGATCTGGGGAGTGAGGAGTCAGAGAGAGGAGGAGGCTGAAAGAGGTTCTAACGCTCAACCCTGCGTGCTTCCACAACCTGAAGACTGACATCTTCTCAGATGAACACTGATCCAATGCAGCAGACCTTTTTCCCGACAGTTTACTGCACAAGGCCTCATCCTGCACCATTATCCACAAGACATCTGTTTAAAACCTGGAATAAAGCTGCAACACAACAAACCGTACCAAGAAACGCTAACTCTTCAAAGAAAACACGGAACGGCTCCTGTAAAATAAAGAGGGTTGAAAAACCTGGATCGGATCCCCTCCACAAAGGACTGGATACAAGAAACAATGTCTCAGGAACCCGGAACGGAGTTCTAAGGAGGACTGGACTGAACATCAAAGCTAAAGGTACTCAGAAGACCTAGACTGTGTGGCCTGCTTTCTAATTTCATTTCAGCAATACCCTCCTAAAGTAACAGAGACAATAAAGGGATTTAAACGAACTTTGGACTTTTGTGTGTGTACAGAGCAGAGGGGGTGGATAACATCCTTTGTGACAGTGGATTTTTTTTTTTGTATCTTATATGTCAGGAGAGAGACCTGACTGGCACCTCAGAGTAAAGTCATCCACAAACTGTCACAGGACCATCGTCTACCTGGCATGTCTAGACAATAACAGAGCTTCCAGCGTTTTGTACTTATTCCTTTCTGGACGCAGAATCTTTGGAATACCATCAAGAGTCAGATGTGATCACGGAATGGAAAACACTGGTGTTGCACGTTTTATGCTTAACAGAAGAGGACTAAACAGGCATAGTGTTATCACTGGCAGGTCGGTGCACAACCAGCGAATTGAGAGATTGTGGGCAGAGCTGAATAGAGTAGTTTCCTTTCATTATGTTAATCTTTTCAACTTTATGGAGGAGCACGGTGTACTAGATTCACTGAATGAGTTGCATTTGTTTTGTCTTCATTTCATTTACTTACCAAGAATTCAGAGGGCTGTCAGATAATTCCGAGATCAGTGGAATAATCATGGTCTTTCAACAGAGAGAGGGTTAACCCCTCTTCAGCTATGGCAACGAGGCATAGTGAACAATGCAGGAAGTCATAACCCAAGTCTCAATGGTATTTGTGATGTGAAGGTGAGCTCATCATTGATGATAGCATGCCTGTTGCACAGTTACAAACAAATAACAATGTTGTTGTTCCATCAATTATTGGAAATATAAATGACACAACAATGGCTTATCTTCATCAGACCTTTGATCCATTTGCAGATGATGAAAACCATGGCATAGATCTGTTTTCCAGCCTTGTGAGTTTTCTAGAGGGTAGACAATCTTAAGTCATTTCTTTTAAGTTCATATTGGTGCTTCCATTTTTCTTAAAAATGTCGGTGTATGGCTTAAGAAATCACTTATTTTTTTGTCCCATTGTATATTTAAAATATTAAGGACTCTGCAACTTATTCAATATTTTTTTTATTGAGTTTTTTTTTTGTTTTTAAGAACACAGACATGTTCAAATGTTACACCCATGAAACAACTAAATCACTATAACAAAATGGGTTTAATGCATAAATACAACTGGGGTTTCCAAATGTAGTCTTTCAGGAAAACTACCCCACTTGTTCTTTTCAGTTACTCCAGCTCTGTTATTGTTTTTGAACATTAAACATAATGTGCTGTCTAAAAAAAAAAAAAAAAAAATTCAGATTCTGTTGTTATTTTTGCAGCATGCACAAAAAAATTCCAGTTTTGACTTTAGAGCAGGGGAAAATTGTTAAGAATAAAGGTAACTTTTCCAAATGTAATGTTAAGAAAAACTATCTTTTAAAATATAACCTGGTAAGAACTGACTGAATTTTTCATGAGTTCCCATGCTAATAGTTTAGAGTAGAATGCTGAAGATAACGTACCTTTTTATCATACAAATTATATCATGAGATGCAAAAAAACAAAACAAGAATACAATAGGAGAAAGTATGGTGGAAAAATTTGTTTCACCAGATTTGATTTTAAACTCATACAATACATTTTGTGCGTGAGTGTGTCTATTTGCCATTGTGTATTCACACTTACATAATAATAAAAAAAAACTTACAAACATAAATTATTATTCAGGTGTGCAGAACCTAATATAGCACCTTTAATTTAACTAAGAATTTTAAAAAACCTCAGACCGAAACAAATCTTGAAATTATACACACCAATACCCTGAAACAAATTGGCAAAACCACATTTGCACATAGATCACAGTTATAAGTGCACAGGACCTGAGACCAACTTCTTCAGATGTATGCATAGCTGATGCGTTCAAAAGCTGCTTGAATTCTGGGCCATCAGGTTTTCTTTCAGCCAAATTAAATGTAAGATTGTAAATAATATCAAATAAAAATTGAAATTTTTTATCATTTCAGTTTTGACTTAATAATTTAGATTAAAAAAATCTAAAGTTTTTTTTTTTTAAATATCATCAGTCAATAGTAATTCAAAACACACTGCCCATCACCAATGCTATCCCTGACAGCACCTCCAGAATAGAGCCCTAACCCAATTCTGGTCCCCCCATCATGGTGATAGCAGGCAGCGCCACGTTCTCCACCACACCCGGAGAATGGAGAGAGAAGATCAAGTCTCTCTACAATGCACTTCTGCATCGACTTGATCGACTATCCACTCTCTGGGTGTGGAGAAGCAACTATTGCCCTGATTAGGCACAAGAGGCCAGATAAGCTCCAGTTTGGAGGTTCTGGAAAAGTAAAACATATGAAAAAAAAAATTAATGCAAATTTAGAATTAAAAAAAATCTTAATTATTGGAAAAAAAGTGGAGAATCTTTCATTTTTCTTTACTAGATATTATTCACAATGATCCGTAAACATAGCAGCATTTATACGGATCATGGTAAAAAGGTAACTTCGGGGCTAATTTAAAACCATTCATTGCACAATTTCAACACTTACATCTCAACTGTCTTGCCAAGACCAATAACATCAACTAATTTAGGAAAAAAAACCTAATGAACTTTAGGGCTAGCATGCAAACTAAGCCATACCAAACCCATGAGTGTTGCCAAATGCAAAGTCAATATCTTCCTGAAATGTTGTGTATGTTGTATGCAGTGGTAATTTCAAGCAGTTAATGCAGGTATTTGCAATGGGGAATCGATGAGGGACTCCCGACTCCTTTTTGTCATGGAGAAATTCAATGGACGGGTGTGGGTTAAAACCAATTGGTGGAATGGAACTGGCTCCTGTGGCGAAGGAAAGAATGGTTCCTAGTTTCTGTGTTCCCTCTTGGTCTAAATACATAAGAGAAAAGAACTGGTTACACATTACATTAAGTAACTAAAATACATTCTCTTCTTCACATTGGTAAATTTTTCTGCGAGTTTCTGAGTTGTCTTTCCATATACCTTCTGCATCAGCCAAGTAGTCCCTCCAAAAAGGAATAACTACTTCCTCTGCGTGCCTTTTACTACTCCCAACAGGAGACAGTTAGATTGTGAAGAGGCTCTCAACAATGTCAGCAGTGAAGGTTGTTGGTGACCAACACAGAATTGGACGAAAACTGTCAGGGTAGGACTGGATTTTTTCCAAGACACCAAGTGTTTTCAGCCCATCCTGGAATCTATGTAATGTTTTCGAAAAGATAGAGAAAAGAAATGTCAACAATGTATTTATCATTATTTACCTGCATTTTTGGTAGGACATGTAGATAAAAAAAAACTCATAAAATTAGTTTACTTATTATTAGTTTGCTTGCAGCATGCAAGCAAACTAATAACTAATAACTAATCTTCATTTTAATTTTTCGTATTCTTCTTCTGTACGTTTTTCGGCGATACATATCTCCTGCATACTAAATGGGATTTTTGCCATTCAAGTATCAAAATGTTCAGCTCTCTTTTAAAATTCATTCTGCAATTTATGGTTTTTAACCAAATTATTGCATTGGAGGGAAGCCTTTTTTCCAACTCCAAAATTTTTGCATTTGTAACTTCTACATACTTTGCATACTTACTCATTTAAAAATTTAAACATGGATTTCTTCTGCAAATTGTGAACTTTTCAGCTGTGTTCTGATAAGTTAATAATAATAATAATAAAACTAAGTTCATTCCAATTGAAAGTTTTGTTAATCTCATGAAGACCAGCAAGAGAACACGTACCTCTCAAAGGGACCACGAACCCTGTGTACCACCTGGAACATCAAAATGTCCGCAAGAAGCAGATCCTTGTCCTCCAACCTCTGTAGGTGTCTCAGGCGACCAGCATTGGCCAAATAATCTTCCAGTTGCTCACTTGCTTTGAGTAGATCTTCTACTGTTTGACACTCTGCAATCTTTATCAGACAACAAGGAAAACAAAAAGAAGTCAAAATTAACTTTCACACAGACTCGGCAGTTTTACAGTAAAATGAATATACTACCTTTTTAATCTTTGCTTGCAAGTCTCTATCTGCAACATTCTCCAAAGTTGGCTTGGAACATTCCGGGCCATGAACAAGGCTAGCAAAAAGAGTTGGAGACAGAAAACCAACAGGGGGGCCTCCGTGTACCAGGCTCACTGCAATGGCTCTGCCTGCAATGAAGTATCTGTCTTCTCTCATAGCTTAAAAAAAAAAAATCACACAATCAATATATTTAAAATGTTGAAAACTAACAAAAATAGGGAAAAATATTATGAGCCTCAGATTACAGTGAAGACTTACCAGTGCTGTTAAGAGCCAAGTTCATTCTACCTTCTTCTCCTTCAAACATTTGAGATTGGGGCAGAGCTTCAATTAAAAGTCTTAGAAATTCTCTTCTTGGACCTCCTAGGTCAACAGCCTCTTCGTGTACACCCATATCATCAGAGAACCTGACAGATATGGTGTTACATGGATCGTATGTTCCTCTTTTAAAACCTCTGATGGCTCCATCAAGCACTGTGTTTCGGTTGATATTGAACTTAGAATTCTTAAGATGGTTTATCTGTTTCGCCAAGTCTTGCAGAAGATCTTTTACTGGAACAGAACATGTAGGGGGACAGCTGAAACAAATAAAAAAAGTTAAAAGTTAGCACAAAGATTAAGAGCCTTGTGATTGTTGACAACTGTAAAATTTGTCATTTAAAAGATAAATATCAGAAAAAAAATGTTTCAAATCCTACAATTTCACTTTGAAAATTAAATCAGATAAATTAGAATTTGGCTCTGACACTTTTGAGAGAATATCAAAATAAAAATAGCCCTTTTTCAACCTTGGTAAACAAACAGAGCAGAGTTTCTCATGTAATCAAATGGATTTCATTTTTAGGAAATACTTTCTAAGCTGTAGTTTTAATAGGAAAGTCCGTAGTTCAAAATCAAAAACAGACCAAAGTTTTATTTAATTTCTCTTTTAAATTGTAAACTGATTTTTTTCTTAAATCAGAGAGCCCCAATGGAGGGGTAAAGGAGCCACATCTGGCTACCGAGCCTCAGGTTGCAGACCCCTGTTATAGGTAAATTAACAAAAATTTATCTAAATGAAAAAGACATCACCAAAACTGATGTGTCCAATGCAGAGACACAATGACATGACTGTTCTAAAACTGAAATAACAGTAATGGCACAGCTAATTCTATGGTTTGAATGAGCAATTATTGCATTCTGAATATACATGTATATAACTACCAAAAAAAAAAAAAAAGGACATTTTTACAATTTTCTCCTAGATTACACAAATTTTGTACTCACCTTTCAGTTTGCAGGCTTGCTAGAATGGCCTTATTTAGTTCTTCGTCATCAGAAGATGCATCAGATAGAGCAGCAACCACTGTCAGGTAACTACTGTAATTAGCTGACAGTCCAGACGTTCCTTCTGAAGAGAAGGTAGAAAGCTGAGCATTGGAAATACAGCTTGCCGGTAAGGAAACAGAGTGTTGACTGGGGACATCTGATTGTACCACAGTGGCACAATCTTGTGTGAAGGCAGCCGCCGAACAACTAAAACTGTCCAAAGTTGGATTTGAGGGTTGGCCTTGAGAAGACGAGTTCAGATCCCTTGGGGAAAATGTGCTTTCAGGATCTTTGTCATCCTCACTGCTGCAGCCTGTTTCATCCTCCTTTAAAAGAAAACATTATTTATTTTATTTTAAAGGGAAACAGAAATAAATTAAAATATCTGAAAAGATTATTTTTTCTATTGAGTTTACTTCTGTCTAAAAAGCAACACAATTAACCACAGCGTTGATGCATGTGTCTTAAGAAAAAGTCACATGACCAATCCAGACACTGCTTTGTCTATCACTGCCTGGGTTGCCAAAACCTTTTCTAAAATAGAGCTTTTAAAAGGAGGCATCTCTGGAAAACTGTTCTTACACTTTCAAAATGCTTTTTTGCTTCAAGCTGTAATATGGATCCTGAAAGAAAGATGTTCCCATGTGTGAAAACCTTCTATGGGTAAAGGGGGTCTTATTTGATCCTGCTACTCTTAGTTTTAATTTGACATGTACAAATTATAGTCCATTTCAATTTAGCTCTTGGTTCAAATGTCTTACTTAATTTTGAGTATTAATTACCAAATCTTCATCAGTGCCTTGTGAGTGGTTTCCAAACCTGGGCAACTTTCTTCCATGAAACAGGATCAACTAATTATCAAAACAATGGGCCTATTATTTTTAATAGTTAAAAAAAGATTGCCACAAAGACAAGAACATAAGGAAAAATAAACTTGCAGTGTAACTTCAATTCTTACCTTATAAATACTTCATTTTTTTATTTTAAAACTATCAGACATTTTATATTTGGACTAAAGTGTAAAATATGACTGTAAATAACAGTATTATATTTAAACATCTGGTAATCAGAATCGCAGTGGTGTCTAAACTATCTTGCTGGCAATAAGATTTAGGATTGAGTATGTGTCCCTATTAAGTGACAACACCAAGATTAATCAATACAGATCAATACAGTTTTGGTAGTGTACTGACCTCATGCTCTGATCACTACTACATTAAAGGCAACTTCTGACATGTGGGTAGATAGTGGCATCATCAAAATAAACAAAATAATAAAAAAAAAAATTGTAATAATGAGCTGTCAGCGACTAATCCTTCTCAACATGTAGTACATCACTTGATTGAAAAGCAGAATGGCCAATCGAACACATTTGTCACGGTATGTGTGTTTAGCTACATGGACAAGCAGATTCTGCATGCAATCAGTTGCAATCTAAGTTTTGAGGCAATAAGGCACCATTAAGGGTTGGTTAACATAAAAATATATACAATTTCTGATGTGGGTCAATTACAGTATTAATATAATGTTTGGCAGACATTTTCAAATGAGACCCTGAATAAGAGTACTGTAATTACACATACCACAATTGGTTTTGAAGGTCTGACATACAGCGCTTTGGATTTGTATATTTTATGGATTAGGATGGCATCCAGGTCTTGCCCTGCCTCAAGTTTGGGGGTAACCAGCCGACTGCCGCATGCCATCAGAAACTCCAACCTGGAAAACATGTCACCGAAATGGAAAGTTAAAAGCAAACAGTTACATTCACCCTTAAATAATAAACATAACAAAAATTGGACAATACTGTCTCTGTTTATATTAATTTCATGTGAAAAGGGAATGTATAAACCCAGAGATGACTACTGAAAGATAGTTTTTTAAAAAAGAGAGAGATAAAGACAAATAAATGGAAAGAACTTCTTAGTCCACTTCAGGGGACAGTTTTCCTCCAAAGGCCTCTCTAATTTTTTCGATAACAGTTTTGAGATCCCAGGTCTTCTGGAATTCAAATCCATTGATGACGTGTCCTTTTTCATACAATTTTTGTTTTGCACAGTGTTTGACCACAGCACAGCTTCCTGGCTTGGGAAGGAGGATGACATCTTTGTTGAAGGTGTCGTGATAATGTGTTTTTGCCCTAAAAAAGAAAACATACATTCATAACCTTTCAAGGTGAAAAATGACAACACTCTGAAATAAATATGCATCTGTGAGTACATTTATATCACTAGTCGCAAGCTCCCGAGCCGATCTGACAGGCCGAGCACATATGCTACCTACACCGGCACTAAACATCGTTCTTGACATGTTACGTGGAGAGTTTTCTCAACAGTTAAAGTTGTTCAGATCCAATGATTTACGCAGATGTTCTGTTAGCCCCTGTTGTTATATGGGGCTTATGGAATTAACCATCCGCTGAGATCGCATCTGATCGGCATCTATAAACAAAAGCTAAATTCGGCGTTGTGCAAACAGAGCACACAGCGAGCCAACATCGCTACCGTTGTTGGCTAGCGCGTTTTCTCCATTTGAACATGACGCGCCCCGCTAGCTTGAGTTTGTTTTATTGTTTAAGTAATCTACAGCTAGCCTGAGGCTTACCTGTTTCTCGGTCTGGGTCCCCAGTTCCCGAAGTGTCTCTGTGTCTCAAAGCGAGGAGACTGCCGCATCCCACCGGTGGTTGTTGTACACGGAGTAAAAGCGCGGGAGGTTGATGGAGTTGATCTGAAAAGCTCCCTCATTTCAGTTTCGGTGGCGCTTCTGTTACTATTATTGGTATTTGGGACATTCCTTTGTGTCTCTAGAGATGCAGACAGATTTGTGACCACTTGAGGTGAAGATAAAATATGTCTTAAGGTTCCGATGGCCTGCTGCAGGACCCCCGCGGCTCCTTCTTGCTGGTTCATGTTCATGTTCATGTTAGCGTCTGTTCAAAATGGGAGGTGGCGGCCTCTCGTTCAATCAGAGCACGAGAAATCATCTGCCTTCCAGTTCATACAAAGTGCCTTCCTTTTCATGCAAAGTCACTTCCGTTTCATGCAAAGTCACTTCCGTTTCATGCATACTCCTCTCTCACACGCACATATATACTTTTCCTCACACGCACATATATACTCGTCTTTCACATACATATATTCTTTTTTAAGAGTGACAATGAGAGAGAGAATATATGTATGTGTAAGAGAATATATATGTATGTGCAAGAGAGAATATATGTATGCGAAAGAGTGTATATATGAATGCGAGAGAGAGAATATATGTATGCGTAAGAGAATATATATGTATGTGCAAGAGAGAATATATGTATGCGTAAGAGAATATATATGTATGTGCAAGAGAGAATATATGTATGCGTAAGAGAATATATGTATGCGAAAGTGAGAATATATGTATGCGTAAGAGAATATATGTATGCGAAAGAGAGAATATATGTATGCGTAAGAGAATATATGTATGTGCAAGAGAGAATATATGTATGCGAAAGAGTGTATATATGAATGTGAGAGCAAGAATGTATGAATGTGAATGGTTCAGAATAAATAATGTCTTGTACGGCCCCTCATAACAAAGGCTCAAACTTTTCAAAATTGAAAAACTGTCTGGGATTTAAAATTGAAACCTGCCATTTCTCTGCATTATAATATGTTTACACTGTTGATGATGTTCTTCTGTCAGGCAAAGGGATGCAATTCAGTTCTCACTTTGAAACAGACCTGTGTTTTTCATAGAATAAAACCGCTGCAAAAGTTTATAAGTACACATTTATGCATATTAAAGATTGGTGTAAAATGCAACAATAAGGGACTTTTATCACCTACTTTGCTACTATTTAGGTCATGTTAGTATAGTACACACTACAACACATTCAGGTTCCAGAGTAGTGCTTTAAACATATGGTTTGACTTGATTTCTAGAGAACATGTGCAAGGTGGCGCCTCACCTCACAGCAAGAAGGCCCCTGGTTCAAGTCCCGGCTTGGGGACCTGAAACAGACCATCAACGGGGGACCTTTCTGTGTGGAGTTTGCATGTTCTCCCCATGCATGTGTGGGTTCCCTTGAGAGTCCAAAAACATGCTTCATAGGTCAATTTGCAACTCCAAATTGTCCCTAGGTGTAACTGTGAGAGTGAATGGCTGTGTAATTGTGGCCCAGCTACAGACTGTGTCGAGGGTGTCGAGGGTGTACCCTGCCTTCGCCCACAAGTGGCTGGAATAGGCTCCAGCAGCTCCGTGACCCTGAAAGGGATAAAACGGTCGAAAATGATTTGGTGAATGTGTCATCATTAGACTTTCTAGATTAGTCACTTGTATCTCTGTTTGCTTTATCTCTCAGCTACTTACTTACTTTCCCTACGTTGTATATTGTAGCTGTGTTTTGGATATCTTGAGCAAATTAATCCATTCTATCTTAAAAGTCCTTGACTGATTAGAAACATTACCAGATGACTTCGTCAAATTAATGTTCAAGACTGAAAGCAGGATAAGAAAAATGGAATTTCTTGGATTATAAACTCATGTTCTTACTTGATATCTCTATTTTTAGTCTTAGCTTCAAAGTAATGTTGGGTCTTTTTGACCTATTTCCAACTGTAAATGCTTCACAAAATCCTGTATTTATGTTACTTTAAATTTTGTTTTGCAAAGTCTCTTTTTTGTAAAGGTCTGACAGTCTCCTCTCCAAACATGATTCTTGATATTAACGTGACTTATCTTCTGGGATATAAGATGAACAAAACTTAAGGAAATTTAACATGGGAACAAAATTTGAACTTCATGTGTGAGAAATACTTAAACCAACTCAATGTATTAATCAATATTAATCAAATCATGTTTCTGAGTTTACATTAAAAACACTTCATGTGTGAGCACAGTGCTTTAAGAAAAAACCCTTTGACCTATGTTTTTTGTACAGTGAATGTTTACATCTATCTATGTAAAATATGTGTGAACATTTTTCTTTGTCTTGATGCATTGACATTTGATCCTTTGTCTCTTAAATACAATACATTAACTGCCACTGGTTTGTCCAAATTATTGTGTCTGGAGCTTGGGTCTGCATATTGAAGTTCTTATATTTATTCTTAAAATGACTGTGCTCATTGAGTTTGTCAACCTTGATAATCATCAAGGAACCTTGATGAAAAACTTTTGAGACTGAACAATTAGTCTGATTCACTGCAACTGTCTGGATTCTAGCAGTATTTAACAGAATATTGATTTACTGATGCCCCCCAGGAACCCCCCGTTCATGGGGAGATGAATCACTGATGAGAGCCAAACAGCTGCTGCAAGGGACTGGAACAAGGGTGGCAGCACACAAGATGTGAAGAATTGTTGTTAGGGGCATGCAGCTATTGCTCAACAGTAGTGGGCAGCGTGGGCATGGCAGGCAAATAAAGGATCTCATATTAGGGTGAGAGGGTGGGGGTTTAGCCCATGATGCGCCTTGGGGGGGGGGGGGGGGGGGGGGCTACTTGGCAGTGTGGTCCCCCTCCCATGGATGCCGTATGGAATGGGCTCCCCCCTCTCTTGGTTTTATTTGCACCTTAGACGCATAGGGCCCTTGGTAGGGGGGGTGCTTGGACATCACTGCCAGCAAGCAGCAAATGTCCTCTTAGCACCCTACCCACCAATTTTAACTGCACCATAGACATTTAGGGCCCCTTGGTGGGGAGGGTGATGGGACATCACTGTGAGCAATCAGGAGATGTCTCCTCAGTGCCCTACCCAGTAATTTTAACTGCACCCCCTAAGTACACACACCCTTCACTCCTCAAAATATACATTCCATCATAAACACACACACATGCACACAAACAACCTCATAACACACACACGCATTTCGCAAGGAAGGTGGGACCTTGGACTATCTGTCCCTTACCCCATCCCTGGTAGGGGGTACTGGACCCTTGGCAACGGTGGCCGTGTCCCCTGGATGCTGGCCTCCTAGGCCCGGCAGTCCTCTCTCCATGCAGGGAGAGAGATCCCTGAGCTTTCTGGCAAGGCCAGAAGCCGGGGATCACATCACACCTGAGCCGGGGGTGTACGTGTCCCTGTGGTGGGGGTTCTGGTCCTTGTTCCTGAGCGCTGGGCCTCGCCAAATTTCCAACTGTGGCCGAGCCTGGTCGGGCCGTGTTTACAACACCCCTGGGGGGTCCCCTTTTCTCCTGGGTGCCCTCCTCCTGGGCGGGGACAGCTGGCCCCTGCCTTGCTCCTTCCTGGACGAACTGTGGGCCGGGTGGTCGGCTGCCTTGAGCGCGGAGCGGGTCTCCCTTTGGGGGGGTCCTGGCTCATACCCGAGGTTGGGGCTGGGGGTTGCCCAGAACTCCTGGGTGGTGATGAGGCACTCGTCTGGGGCTGTGGGCACCCTTTGCGGGTGGGGCCCGGCGTTGGGGTCTCGCGGCTGCTCTCCTGGTTGAGCTGGGGCTGCGCTCTCTTCCCCCCGTGCCTCCCTGCTCTCTGGCTCTGGGGGCCCCGTGGCGGTCCTGCTGGCCCTGGCCTGGTTGGCGGGCGTGGCCACCCCGGGGGCGGTTGTTATCTGCCTGCTGCCGTGTGGCATTGGGGGGTTCTGGCTGCCACGGCTGCTGCGGCGGAGGTCTCCCTCCTTCTTTTCACATTCCACTATCCATTTTAGAAGATCATAAACACTCACCTGAACACAGATGTTAGCTCACCTTTCGCTAATATTTAGCTTGATTGAATGAAATATTTCACACCAGTTGGTTTGAAGGCATAAGTATGCGTGTGTGAACAATATTTGTATTGTGTACATGTTGACATGTGGACATTTTTGCAGTTAACAGGTGTGTTTATAACATTTGAGTGTGTGTGTATACAGGCCCCGCCCCTTTGAGATTTGTATTACATCTGAACCTTTCTGTAATGATAAACATCCAGAAACTTGTGGCTTTATGCTGCTTCATGGTTTTACCCCCCCCCCCCCCCCCCCTCCCTCTATAATCACCCTCCTATCCCCCCCCTCTAACATCCCTCTCTCTTCTTCCCTTCTTTCCTTTTTCGTCCGGTCCAACACAAAAGATTTTTAAATACAATTAAAATGAATAAAGTTTGGCCCCAATTACAAAAGGGGTTTATTCAGACATACCTCTGGTTTGTCAGAAGATTCATAACCCCTATTGTTAAAGTAAAATATGTCCAAACACAAGAGGCCTTCAGCTCTCATCTATTTGCCCAGCTGTTGGACAGGACAAGTAAAAATAAATAAATAAATAAATAAATAAATAAAATAAAATAAAGGATGAGAGAAGGGAGGGGGCGAGCAAACAGTGATGTGGCAAGGGCGGGTTCAGGTAGTAGGTAGGTAGGATTGTGTTTTCTGTGGCAACTATTATTGTTTCCGTCTTTTCTGAATTTAGCTGTTACTTGTGAACCAAGATTTAACACAAGTAAGGCAATCTAATAGTTCTGCAAGTTTATGAAGTTAAGAGTCATTGAAGGAGCAGTACAGCTGAATATCATCAGCATAGAAATGGTATGACACATATTTAAGGTTATTCAAAAGCTTTCCAAGTGGGCAGATGTACATTCAAAACAACAGTGGTCCTAAAACAGATCTCAGGCATACCAGGAGTGGTGAGGTGTCAAAAAGAATGCTATTTATATAAACATAGAATGTTCTGTTTGTCAAGTAGGAGGCGAACCACTTTAAAACAAACCCAGCAATACCACACTCATTTTCTAATCTGTCCAACAGTATTTTATGATCTACAGTATCAAACGCTCATGAGAAATCTAATAGAACCAAAACTGTGTATTTTCCAGAGTCACCAGCCATCTACACATCATTTAAATGTGGTGGAATGCATCTTTCTAAAACCAGATTGGTTCTTATCGAAGAGTTCATGGTTGTTTAACCCTTGTGCTATCTTAGATGACCCCACCCTTACATTGATGTGCTCTCCTACCTTGACAAAGGTGAATAAAGGTGGTAAAATGTCATGTAATCCATGGACACCAGTGAAGATCACAAATCATTGAAGAGAAATAGTTCAGCCCACTGTCTAGTGCAGGGGTGGCGAACACGCGGTTCTCGAGCCGCATGCGGCTCTTGGCCAATGAGTGTGCGGCTCTTTGTGTCTCATCATATTTTCTATATACTTTGCCTCATTTCATATTTTTGTTCCCCTCTTAAACCACACTCAAACCATTAGAGGGTATTAAAGAAAAATAATAATTAATAATAAAAGTAATTTGGCAGTGTGTGTGTGTTCGATGCTGCTCCCGACACATACGTGACCGCCAATCATTTGCGCGGTTACGCCCAATGTCGGAACACATAGATAAAGATTTGATGTGCGTGCAGACTGTTACCCTCATAGTCAAAACAGTGAAATTCAATGTATAAAGATAAACACGTTTCTGGAAGAACGGGAAGATTCTTACTTTTTACTGAACAGAATGGAAAGTCACGATGTTTATCATTATGAGCTTTTGGAAGCAGTAACATTGGTCATGGAAGAAAAGAACTAAACGTATCCCGGAGAAAATTAAAAACTCTTCCCGATCATCTGATACAAATTGTCTCCTTTATGAACAAGTTGAAGCTTTTCTAAGTGCACATTCAAAACAGCAATCATCCCACGTTCCTTCTTTGCGGAGCTCACAGCAGAAGGCTGCAATACAAATGAACAAAGCGCAGAACGTGACGCTGCTTACGCAACTGGACGGAAACGACCGCAGATCACTTTTCTCATGGATCCTTTAATGCAGAGACTGACTGATGAGATCCCCGCTGGTCACTGATGAGGCAGCGAGAGAACCGGAGATGAATGAGCAGAAATCTCTGTGAAAGAAGGCCCTGTTATAATTTGGAGAACAGACATCGGTCCGTTCTGACCGACACTCATGTAAAGGAGCTGATCAGAGAGGCTACAACTGGCCTGGGGCTTAGCCCCGCCTTCAGCCCCTAAGACTCATGGGAAGTGGGGAATTTTCAGTGTAAAACCATGAGCCAGGTAGCTGTTAGCAGAATTGAGGTGCATGCCGTTTGGCTAAATAAGTGTGTACTGATGTTACCGGGTTCCAGTGACGTGCAGTCAGGAGAGGCAGGTGAGGCTGTGCCTCACCTGTCATTATGGGAAGAAAAGAGAAAAAGTAAATTCATTTATTATATTTAATCAGTAATTTGTGATTTGCAGTCATTTTCCATTTAAATTTACCATTTTTGGGTGTTTTTTCTTTTCAAAATCGCTGAATTTCCGCATTTGCCGTTCAGATACTAAGAAGTGACTGCGATGAGGCACCAGCCCGCTGAGCCTCACCTGGGATTGCGCAATACCTATGCAGTCAGACGGTACTGCTGTCTCTCTGTATGTCGGTTCAATCACTTGTACTATATGAGCTGAGTTTACATAATTTAGCAGATGTATATGATGTACAGTGTTTGTTTTTATAAATAACTGTATGTGAGGGACGTGTTTCTAGTGCTGAGCGCTAAACGCCGGCCAAAAAGCCGCTGGGTGAGGCCAGAAGTTCTCGTGCCTCATGTTAGGGGGCGCTGGTGAGCCCTGAGATTATGACGCAAAAAAATAATAGAATAAGAGATGGCAAGCGGCAAGTCATTTTCTTCAGAAGGAGCGGCGTATGGACTTTATTTACAAGTAAAGGTAAGATGATAATAACGTTTGTTGCTTTATAAACGTTTTTTAGACAAATAACTTCTGTACTGTACTGTCAAATAATAATTTTTAATAATCAATGTGAGCAGAAGGCTTGAAATCGCGGAGATTAGCCCCGCCCACCGCGACCCGAGTGATTAGATGAAACGGGAGAAAATGTAAAATTATTATGAAAAAAATACAAAGTACAGTGGGACAAATAGTGACTCAGGTGTTGCAGCCGCTGCATCCTGACTTCTGAAGCCGCGGTGCAGGTGTGTTTGTTCGGGAGAAGAAGACAGTGATAGGCAGTTGTTGTCGCTCTTTTTTCTGCTTTGCAAAATGATCCTTATACACTGACATGCCACCATCAAGAGAATTTGCTGTTTTACGTACGTGCACATATTAAACTGCAACGTCATTGACGCACAGGTAGAGAAGAAGCGGAGTGATTTTTTTAGCCAATCAGAATGCAGAACACAATGCACGATGCAAATCCGTGAAGTACCGAAACCGTGAAAAGTAAACCGTGTTATAGCGAGGGATCACTGTATATGGAAAAAAAAACATGTTGAAATGATATTTTAAACAAAACACGTTAACTGTTGTCAATCAAATGGTGAATAAGTTACTCAGTATGGTTCATATGTTTGTAAATATGACTGATGACGTCAGTGCCTCACCAGCCATTAACCTCAGCGCACGTCACTGCCGGGTTCCTAATGTAAACAGGATGGGGGGGAGTGAATAGTGCAGGCAATTAAATTAAAACTTAGCACTTGTTGGATTACTACTCCTAAGTATGAACAGACTCATTCCGATTTATTAATATTTAATGAATTATTTGCTTTTGATTTAAATGTCAGTCATTCAGTTTTAAATGAAAAAAACATATAAAAGCAAGATATTCTAATGAAGTTGTGGTTTTATTTTTTTTAATAAGACCACCACTTTGTCTCTAGTTGTGAGACCCCATCCCGGGCTGCTTGGGTTCCGTCGCCAGGGGTGCTCCTGGCCTGGGGGTCTCTCCCCCCTCCCCTGGTCTGTCTGGTCGGGCTGGGTAGGATCTGGTTCCCCTTATGAACACAGGGTTCACTTTGGGCTTTTCTGCCCCCCTCCCTCCTTTAGGACGCTCTGATCACAACCTGGTCCATCTCTCCTCTGCTTACACTCCAGTGGTGAAACAGCAGAAACCACAGGTCAAAACGGTAAAGATCTGGACTGAGGAGGTAACAGAGCAACTAAGGGACTGTTTTAACACCACAGACTGGGACATTCTCTGCAGTCCACACGGGGAGGACATTGACAGTCTCACTAACTGCATCACGGACTATGTCAATTTTTGTGTGGAAAACACAGTGCAAACAAAATCAGTGAAGTGTTTTTCCAACAATAAGCCCTGGGTCACTCCTGAGCTGAAGACCCTCCTAAATGAGAAGAAGAGGGCTTTTCTCTCTGGGGACAAGGAGGAGCTACGCAGAGTACAGAGGGACCTGAAATACAACATCAGGAAGTGCAAGGACTGCTACAGGAAGAAGCTGGAGCAGCGCCTGGAACAGCACAACATCCGTGATGTGTGGAGAGGTCTCAAACACATCTCGGGCCACGGTGAGGCTGGAAATGGTCGCCAGGTCACAGGTGACCAAGCCTGGGCAAATGAACTGAACCTGTTCTTCAACAGATTTGATTCTGCCCAGCCCCCAGTCTCCATCCACACAGCCCCCTCTTCACACCTTTCCAGCTCAGACATCTCCTCCCAGCTCCAGCTGTTACCACCGCAGCACCAAGCAGTCCTCTCTCCCCTTCTTCCAACAGAAGCAAAGGGATCCCCCGAACAACTCACGGCACCAGACCAGCCACCGCCCACCCACCCTCCAACCCCCCTCTGCCTCACCCTGAATCAGGTTAGGAAGGAGTTAAGGAGAACAAAGGCCAGTAAGGCTACAGGTCCTGACAACATCACCTCCAGGCTCCTCAGGGAGTGTGCAGACCAGCTCTGTGTGGTGATGCTGTTCATATTTAATATGAGCCTCAGACTGGAGAAGGTACCAGTCCTCTGGAGGACTTCCTGCCTGGTTCTGGTTCCAAAGGTACCTCGTCCTACGGAACCGAACCACTTCAGACCTGTTGCTTTGACTTCCCACCTGATGAAGACTATGGAGAGGATCATCCTCGGCCATCTCCACACCCAGGTGAGCTCAGCACTGGACCTGCTGCAGTTTGCATATCGACCAGGCATCGGGGTGGATGACGCTATCATCTACCTGCAGCATCGGGCCCTGTCTCACCTGTAGTCCCCTGGGAGCACTGTGAGAGTCATGTTTTTTGATTTCTCCAGTGCTTTCAACACCATCCAGCCATCATTGCTGAGGAGGAAGCTGGAGGTTGCAGGTGTGGACCAACATCTGGCTGCTTGGACCATCAACTACCTCACAGACAGGCCACAGTTTGTGAGGCTGCGTGACTGTGTGTCTGATGTGGTGGTCTGCAGCACGGGGGCACCTCAGGGGACTGTGCTCTCCCCATTCCTGTTCACCCTGTACACATCAGACTTATTGTCTGTATGTGTGTTGTGTATATATATATATATATATATATATATATATATATATATATATATATATATATATATATATATATATATATATATATATATATATATATATATATATATGTTTACAGTTTACATGTTCTGCAGACCGCAATTTTTTTTTTACATTTTTGCAGCTGTATTTATTTAATATTTAATATTTATTTCTCTATTTAATAAGAATCTAATTTTTGATAATTTTTTCATAATAATTTTAGTAATATTTTTAACTATCTAATATGAATCTCATTTGTGATGTCCTTTTTTTGATGTTATATTATACAGATTATTTCTGAATGTCATTTTTGCAGCCACAGATAAATGAAATTTCCCCATTGTGGGATTAATAAAGTCATCTATCTATCTGTCTTTGGTAGCATGCATCTATCTCCATCCCCACTTGCACGTGCACACTATCACACTCTTCCCTGTCTGCTTCATCCCTCCTCCTAACCCACAGTGTATTGATGAACAGATATCTTCCGCCCATCTTCGTGTCAAAATATCACCTTTGGATGTAATATTTGTCTTTCCAGCAGATCTGGCATATTTTTTACACAGCTTAAAATAATAATGTATTCAAATAAGTGCTTGTATCCCCCACATTTTCCACCTCTCTCCCTTTTATTCTCTTTCACCCCGCCCCCTCACATTCTTCCCCTCTCCCTCCCCACACACACTAAATATAACAAATAAATAAAAAATAATAAAAAAATCAAAAAGGGGTTTATACAAATGTATACTTTGGTTTTTCTTTTTTTTTTTTTTTTTTTTCACTTGTTCTGTCCAACAACTTAGCAAACAGATTAGAGCTGCAGGCCTTTTGTGTTGGACAGGTTTTACTATCACAAAAAGAGGTTGTAGAACTTTAGAAGCCAGAGTGTAGATCTGAATTAACCCCTTTTTGTTGAATTATTTATATCTTTATTTGTTATATTTAGTGTGTGTGGGGAGGAAGAGGGAAAATGTGTGTCGGGGGGGGGGGGGAGGGGGGTAGAAGAGAGTAAAGGGAAGAAAGGTGAAAAAAAGGGGGGATACAAGCACTGATTTGGTTCAGTTATTCTTTTAAGCTGTAACAATTATACTAGATCTGCTGGAAAGACAAATATTCCATCATGGGTAAAAATCTGACAGGAAGATGAGTGGAAAATATCTATCCATCAATACACTGTAGGTTAGAAGGAGGGATGAAGCAGACAGGGAGCAGTGTGGCAGTGTGCACGTGCACGTGGGGGTGGAGATACATGCATGCTGCCGAAGTGAACCTTGTGTTGTGGGGAACCAGATCCTACCCAGCCAGAGCAGCCAGACCAGGAAAGGGGAGGAGAGGCCCCCCAAGGCCAGCGCCCCCCCCACACCGGACCCAAGCAGCCCAGGAGGGGGAAGGCGGGGACCGCCCACCCGACCAGCCAGGCGCAGAGAAGGCCCCCCTACAGGGGCCCCCACTACGCCCAGAGGCATAAGCGAACCCGGTGTCCGGCCCCCAGGCCACAGGACAGGAGCGCTTAGCCGTACCAGGCGGCAGCAGTGGGAGCCGCCGGGCGCCGGACGCCGAGACAAGGGCCAAGGACGAAGCCAGGGCCCCAGAACCCGAGAGCCGCCCACCACCCGACCGGTGCCCCGTGTCCGCGAGCCAGCCGCGGCACGCGACCCGAGCAACCCAGAGATCGCCACGCACCCACAGCCACCCCCCATAACCCTACCCACTACAATCCCCCCCCCTCCCTTACCCTTAAAGTGCCCTACCCCCTCTGTGATGGGAAGGGAAAGCCCCAGAGGGTTCCAGTGAGCCAGCCCCCAGGTCCGTCCACCCATGCACTCATGCACACATACTCACAATCATCTGGTTACCTCCCCACCCCCCGCCGCCACGCAGTAACCCCCCCCCGCCGACCGACCCCCAGCGCCGTACGCCCGACCATCACCGCAGCCGACATGATACCCATAAGCCTGGCCGCCCTGAGAGGACCAGGCGGGTGAAGACCCCCCCGACCCCACCCATGTATGGAGGTGTGGCAGTGCTGTGTGTGTGCTGCAGGTTAAAAAAAGGAGGTCTCCAGTGTGGGGTCCCCACCGCTGCTAAACCGCAGAACCCCCACTCCGGGAATCCTCTGTGGGTGGAGTGTATTTGCTGTGTATGTGCTGCTAACATGCAGTGTGTGTGTCTAAAGTGGGAGTTAAAATTGTGGGGGGGTCAGTGAAAGATGAGCACGGATATTTTACCGTGCCCCCCTCCACCAGACCCTCCCCACAAGGCCCTAGATGAATAAGGGTGTCTAATATGCAAGTAAAAAGCGGGGTGGAGGGCGGGCGCCAACAGAGCGCCCCAGAGAGTTACCCCCCCAGTGAGCCCCGCCAGCATAACCCACCCATCCAGTTCCCGGAGCCCTATGTGCCTGTGTGCAACATTTTGTTTTGGTGAGGACGGGGAGGAGCAGGCGGATGGGCACAACAAGAGGCTCCCCCGAGCGACCGGCCCCCCAGCTGGCCGCAGTAGGCGCCCCCCCTCCCAGGGCGGCCACTTTGGTTTTTCAAAGTTATATAACCTCATTTTGCGATAGTAAAACCTGTACAACACAAAAGGCCTTCAGCTCTAATCTGTTTGCTCAGTTGTTGGACAGAACAAGTTATTTCCGAAATATTGTAAGAATCTGTTACAATCGTCAGTAGTGTAAACAGGTACAGATGGAGCTGAGGGTGAAACAATGTTGTGAATTGTATCAAACTTTTGGATATCCCTTATTCATATTTATTAGATCAGAAAAATACTTAGATCTAGCGAGCTTAATCATAGGGAACCCGTGTCCTGACATTAAAATATTAAAATAAATCTCATTCCCATAGATCAATATCTTGTTCCCACAGATTAATATCTCGTTCGCACGAAATACTATTCCGTTCCCACAAGATACTATTCTGTTCCCTCAAAATACTATTCCGTTCTCTCAAAATGATTAACTCGTGGGAACGCAATAATTAGCTCGTTCGAACGAGTTAATTATTGCATTCGAACAAGTTAATTATTAATGTCATAAAGTCATTCAAACTGATATGCTCTCCATCTGGCCGCAAAAGCCACTTTCAGCGGTAACGTCCATGTCTCTGTGACCCATTTCTTAAACGAATGTACAAGAAAAATTAAAACAAAAATGATCAATTTATTACTGTGTCAATGAATATAAGAAAAATGTAATAAGATTTATGATACTTAGGCTGCTTTGCTATACAATAGCTCCTGCTAGGCTACTAGCTCCGCCGCGGAGCTCTTTCTGCTTGTTAAGCCGGCATTCGGGAAACTGTCTGGCCGATGAGATGTGAGTAAATGTATTACAATTGAACCTCACCGTAATGATAAACATCCAGTAAACTTGTTGCTTTATGCTGCTTCATGGTTTTATCCCCCCCCCCTCCTTTTATCACCCTCCTACGCCCCCCCCTAACATCCCTCTCTCTTCTTCCCTCCTTTCCATTTCCGTCTGGTCCAACACCAAAGATTTTCAAATATGATGGAATTTAATAAAGTTTGGCCTCAACCACAAAAGGGGTTTATTCAGACATACCTCTGGTTTGTCTGAAGATTAATAACCCCTGTTGTTAAAGTAAAGTATGTCCAACACAAGAGGCCCTCAGCCCCTATTTGTTTGCCCAGCTGTTGGACAGGACAAGTTAAAAAAAAAAAAAAATCCTGTCTGGCCGATGGACAGACAGCCAGCTGATATTGCAGTTAAGGGTCGAATATGAATATTAATATTCAGGATTTGTCTCTTACTAACATACTCTTTAGCAGTCAGTCGCTTTACATTCGAAGGCTATTTATATTAGGCTACATGCTAACTAACAGATAATTTATACTGTTATTAACGTCATAGATTTACAGCACATACCTTCACATTTCTGTCTGTGTGTGTCTCATTACATTGCATTGAGGACACGGAGGATGTTTAGAGATCAGATGTATCTATTTTAAAAAGCACAAAAGCATCCATCGGTGTTCACATTCAAATCATCCTCTGGTACGTTACCCATCCATCTTACTGCAAAAGCCGCCTCCTGCCGCTACTTCCTCGTCTCTGTGAGCATTCAATAGGGCTAAAAATAAAAGCAAGAATGGTTGATCTGTTATTGTCTCGATGAAAATCAGAAAAAAATCATATTAAGCTGGCTGCTTCGCCTACTGCACTTACCTTTTAGCTCCTAGCATGGCCGTAAGCAATGTCCCATCATGCATCACTCTTACCCAACCGCATTTCGATCAGCCAATCATCGATCTTGTTGTTACACCTCAGTTACAGGGACACAGTGATTGGC
Source organism: Oryzias curvinotus (assembly GCA_023969325.1). NCBI lineage: Eukaryota > Metazoa > Chordata > Actinopteri > Beloniformes > Adrianichthyidae > Oryzias > Oryzias curvinotus. The sequence goes on from CM043715.1 coordinate 7,416,484, forward strand.
TGAAATGCGTGCTGGGCAAGCGTGATGCATGATGGGACATTGCTTACGGCCATGTTCAGAGGCCAAGGTCAAAGGTCAACGTCACTTCTGTGGTGTTTGTAACTGGAGCTGGCAGCAAGTGTGTGCAATTGCATGAAAACACAAAAATCGCCAATTTTCAGAGTTCGCCACAAAATGGCCACCAGGCCGTAGGTCGTGTGGCCGTCCCATAATGATTTCAAAACTTCTCTGGGATATCCCCAAGGCATGTGTTTGGGTTTCGAAACTATGTTTTGAAGTACATTTTTTTTGGCCCCATACGCAATTTTCGGCCCATTCATTTTTTTGGCGGGATCGCTGGCCGTGATGTCATCGTTTTCAGGGGGGTGACGTTGACTTTGTGGAAAATTCATTTGCAATTTATCCCAGGTGGGTGCACGTTTTGGTGACTTTTCGAGCATGCAGCGGGGGTCATATTCTCGCTGAAAGGCGGCGAAGTCGTCGAAAACAGTATGATCCTTGCAGTCAGTGACCGCTGCTGTGGGCCATGAAAACATTCGAAAAACAATACGAAGTTTTTTCCTGCTGGGCTTTCCTATGTATTTCAATGCAACTTGTCTTTTACTATAGGTTGGGCATGTCTTTTTGGCTTTAAACCCGTCCTTTGAGGGCTTTTTGGGGCTTTTTTGTGTTTTTGTCGTCATTTTTGCGATAACAATTTTGACGTTTGTGCGGTGGTTTTGTGCGTGTGTGTGTGTATTTTTGTTGTGTTACACAATTGTCATGTCGTTTTGTGCTTTGGGCGACCTTTGACCTCATTTTTTGGCGTTTTGACACGTTCTTTTTACGTTTTGGACCTGTTTGAGTGTTCGACCCTCGTAGCAGTTACAATATGGTCCTTGCAGTCTGTGACTGCTGCGGGCCATCATAAACGAAGCAGAAACAATATGTCGTTTTTTCAGTAGGTTTCCTATGTATTTCAATGACACCAGAGGTATGTCTGAATAAACCCCTTTTGTAAGTGAGGCCAGACTTTATTAATTTCAATCATATTTGAAAATCTTTGGTGTTGGACTGGACGGAAAAGGAAAGGAGGGAAGAAGAGAGAGGGATGCTGGGGGGGGGGGGTAGGAGGGTGATAATAGGTGGGGGGGGGGGGGGGGGGGTAAAACCATGAAGCAGCCCAAAGCAACAACTTAACTGGATGCTTATCATTACAGTAAGGTTCAAATATAATACAAATCTCAAGGGGTGGAGCCTGTCCACACACATACTCAGATGTTATAAACACACCTGTTAGCTGCAAAAATGTCCACATGTCAACATGTGAACAATACAGATAATGTTCACACACGCATATATATGCCTTTTAACCAACTGGTATGAAATATTTCATTCCTTCAATCATTCAAACTATTAGTGTAAAGGTGAGCTAACACCTGTGGTCAGGTGAGTGTTTATGTTCTTCTAAAATGGATGATGGAATATGAAAAGAAGGAGGGGGAGTGTCCAGCCACCCGCGAACCAAGACCCCTGCCGCAGCAGCAGCTGCAGCCAGAACCCCCCAATATCACACGGCAGCAGGCAGAGAAAAACCGCCCCGGGGCGATCACATCTGCCACCCAGGCCAGGGCCAGCAGGACCGCGAGCCCCCCAGAGCCAGAGAGCAGGGAGGCATGGGGGGAAAGAGAGTGCCGCCCCAGCACAACCAGGAGAGCAGCCCCCTCGCCGCGCCGGGAGGGCCCAACGCAGGACCCCACCCGAGAAGGGCGCCCACAGCCCCAGACGAGCACCTCATCACCACCCAGGAGTTCCGGGCATCCCCCCGCCCCAGCCCCAGGTACAAGCCAGGACCTGGGGTTGGAGCATCCAGGAGTTCCGGGCATCCCCCCGCCCCAACCCCAGGTACGAGCCAGGACCCCCCAAGGGAGACCCGCTCCGCGCTCCAGGCAGCCACCCACCGGGCCCACGGTTGGTACAGGAAGGAGCAAGGCAGGGGCCAGCCGTCCACGCCCAGGAGGGGGGCACCCCGGGGAAAGGGTGGGCTCACGAGGGGTGTTGTAAACATGGCCCTACCAGGCTCGGCCACAGTTAGAAATTGGGCGGGGCCCAGCGCATTTTTAGCCATCGTCCTGAAACTTCTCGGGCATCAATGGCAAGCTAGTGTAGACAAAATGTTAATATTAGAAGTTCTAGATTTTGAATGGCTTCATGTGGCGAATCGCAACTTTTGTGATTTCCAGTAGCTTACACATTTTTTGTTGGAATGTCTTGAAAATGAGATATGCAGTTTCCTGTTCCACGCTGAACAAAATGATGAAACATATGACAAGATCGATAAAGGAATGAGGGATGTGGTGAACAACAAACTGTTGCCAAAAAAAGTGCTGACTTGGATTCTGACATTTTTTTTTACAATCTGCTTGCGAAACCGACTTAACCTTTTTGGGGACAGCCATACAAAGTTTTAAATCATTATGTGATTTTGTGCCAAAATCTGCGATTTTGCAATTTTCGCGTTTTACACATGTAGAAAAATGAACTATTTTTCCAAGCGATTTTTTACGAAATTTGATGCACACGTTGCTAGCATAAGTCTACAATGACCTGTGGAGTTTCGTTGACATTTGACATCGGGAAAAGGCTGCCATCTTAAATTTTGAAAAAAAAAAAAAAAAAAAGGGATGTAGTACAAAAAGTTTTTCCAGTACCAAATTTGACAAATTTTTAGCAATCATCCTGAAACTTCCCGGGCGTCAATGGCAAGCTAGTGTAGACAAAATGTTGGTATTAGAAGTTGTAGATTTTGAATGGCTTCATGTGGCGAATCGCAACTTTTGCGATTTCCACTAGCTCACACATTTTTTGTTGGAATGTCGTGAAAATGAGATATGCAGTTTCCTGTTTGAAGGATTTTATATTTCTGCTGTCCTCATTTATGTCATTATTGGCATTAATTTTACTTTTTACATTGTTTTACTGATGAAGTGTGTGCTCCTAAATCTGGACTCTGGAAGATGGATCTTGACCTCACATTCCTGAGATGTGACCTATGGACTGCAGCTGTGACCCCTTCCTCTAATGAGGAGAGGAAATGTTGATCTTTTAGGATACTCTTTAACAGAAGTCAGTCGTGATGAAGACAACCCCATTATCCAAACCACCTCTGGAACAGATTATATCTGTGAGAACCTCTCTGGATGTCCAGTTCTCAGGAAAAACAAAAGACTGAACTTTGACCCAGAGCCTCCATGGATTTCCTGCTGTCAATCTGATTTGTGGTGGACAGGAAGGGACGGAGTTCACTGCAACACTAGGTGTCCCTTTGAAGTCATTCCCTGAGGAGATGAACTGGTCACGGAGAATGACCCTCTACGATTGGCTTGAAGGAGGAGACGGATCATCGATCAGCCATTGCGAGTGTTCCGGGGCGGAGATTCGACGGAGGAGAACGCCCAGAATTTATCTTTAAAAGTTTCAGCAGAGCACAATTTTATTGTCTTCTCTCTTGTGGCCTTTCATGTAAAACGCCTGTAACTTCTTGCGTTTTGTAGGCCTTCTAAAATGAGGACCCAGATCTGTTTTAATTCTGTCTTAGAACTTTTGTTAGGGAATAAACCTTCTGTAACTTTATCCGGCGGAATCCTGGTCTTTTATCTCTCCCGACTATTAGAACACACATGGAAAAATCTCAGAGCGAAAGATTTTTTCCTACATGTTCCATGCTGAACAAAATGATGAAACATATGACAAGATCGATAAAGGAATGAGGGGTGTGGTGAACGACAAACTGTCGCCCAAAAAAGTGCTGACTTGGATTCTGATATTTTTGTTTTACAATCTGCTTGCAAAATCCGACTTCACCTTGTCTGGGACAGCCAAGCAAAGTTTTGAAATCATTAGTTCATGGCAACACGACCTATGGTCTGGCGGCCATTTTGTGCTAAAATCTGCGATTTTTCAATTTTCGCGTTTTACACGTGGAAAAATGAACTATTTTTCAAGCGATTTTTATTAAATTTGACGCACATGTTGCTAGCATAAGTCTACAATGACCTGTGGAGTTTTGTTGACCTTTGACATCAGGAAAAGGCTGCCATCTTGAATTTTGAAAAAAAAAAAAAGCAATGTAGTACAAAAAGTTGTTCCAGTACCAAATTTGACAAATTTTTAGCAATCGTCCTGAAACTTCCCGGGCGTCAATGGCAAGCTAGTGTAGACAAAATTTCGGTATTAGAAGTTGTAGATTTTGAATGGCTTCATGTGGCGAATCGCAACTTTTGCGATTTCCAGTAGCTCACACATTTTTTGTTGGAATGTCATGAAAATGAGATATGCAGTTTCCTGTTCCACGCTGAACAAAATGATGAAACATATGACAAGATCGATAAAGGAATGAGGGGTGTGGTGAACGACAAACTGTCGCCCAAAAAAGTGCTGACTTGGATTCGGATATTTTTGTTTTACAATCTGCTTGCGAATCCGACTTCACCTTGTCTGGGACAGCCAAGCAAAGTTTTGAAATCAGTAGTTTATGCACATAACTATGCTAGTTATGCTAATGTTGCTAAAACTGCTAGCTTAGCAATCAAAATCATCAACTCACACAGAAAAATATAATGCTCCATTGGTAAAAGCTACATGTCATTAGTTGATAGAAAAACCACTTTTGTTTAAATGGTGCTCAGCAGTTGATCTTATATTTTTTTCCGACTCGGGATGACGAACAGATCAACGTAAGTTTCAGACGAATTGGAAAAAGTAAACATTTTGATGTCCTTAGCAACAGAGATTTAATGATTACCACACCCACATTCCTTATATGTCCATATCCAACCCAGTCTCATTCTAAAATGTGTAGTAGCTACATTTGTCCACATGGAAATACGTGAGAGTTTCACAAAACCGGCCCCTAAATTGTGAGACACTTACGTTTCATTTTCCTATTCATTTTCTATTAGCCTTCTCAGGGTCACGTGACTTCTGAGCTTTTGCCTGCCGTGAAAAAAAACATGGCGGATGCTCGTTCATTTTTCGGTAGGAAATCCCACAAAACAAGATTTTTTAAGGACTAATCTTTATTTTGACAACATTTCTAGTGAGATATATACCATTTACTTTCAGGAGGCTTTCATAAAAATGCAGTTTTTAGTAATCTTTTTTCGCTCTGTGTTGTGTATTCAATTGCTCCACCACGACACTAGAGGGCGCGTTGTATGACTGTGAGTTCTGTATGTTACGTTGTAAAGAGGAAGCATTAAAGAAAAGAAAGAGAGCGGGAAAAGCATTCTGAGTCACGTCCTGATTTCTGTGCAAATCTGAGGATTAACTTCTACAAGAATACAACAAATTGGCGACGAGGATGGCGAATCTTGTCCCCTGCCCTGCGTTGTTTCTACAGTCCGCCAGACAGCCTGCGATTCCATTCGAGATGTGGATGAAAATGTTTTCCAACTACCTGCTTGCTATCGGCGCAGAGGGGGATGAGTGGCCCAACAAGCGTAAACGCGCGCTGCTTCTACATTGCCTGGGTAGGGAAGGACAACGCATATTCTACACGCTGAAGGACGGAGGTGCAAGTTTTGACTCAGCCGTAGCTGCATTGAAAAAACATTTCACACCAGCAATCAACGTGGTGGTGAAGCGACACAAGTTCAGACAGCGGCTGCAGAGACCGCATGAGACTGTTGCTGAATATGTGGGCGCACTGGTGGCGCACAGCTGGCGGCGACATGTGAGTTTGCTGAAAATACGGACGAGATGATACGGGATCAGCTCATCGAGCATGCTAGTTGTCCGAGAATACGGGAGAAATTGTTGGTGCAAACGAAGGGAACGCTTACACTGGATATGGCAGTAAAGATGGCGTCTCAAGTGGAATCGGCAATAGGACACGCACAGACGCTCGCATCACCGTCGGAGGTGCCGGTGAACGTCATGACTGCTAAGCCAAAACACCCACTTAAAGTAAGGAGCAATAAACCAAATGAGCCCGGAGCAGTTTCTAAACGGGACCGGTGTTGTTTTAGATGTGGCTCTTCAGCTCACCTTGCCAACGCTCCAGACTGCCCTGCACGCAAAGTAACCTGCCGAAACTGCTGCAAAACTGGACATTTTGCTTGTGTATGTAAGTCCAAAACTACAGCTAAGGTGGGAGAAGTGGTTGTTCTTGAAATGAATACAGTACTGATGTTACAAGATGAGCTAGTCAATCAGAAGATTACCTGTACAGTGACTATAAGTACACAGTCAGCTTCATGCTCTGCTGCATTAGTTGTGGACACAGGTTCTGCTGTATCTATAATTCCTGAGCATCTCTACAGAGAGCACTTCAGTGATGTGTCACTTTCTGAGCCAGCCTCAAGGCTAGTGACATACACTAAGTCCAAAGTCCCCGTGCTAGGATGTTTCTCAGCTACAGTGAAGCATGCTAATGCTAAAGCACCAGCTACACTGTATGTAGTGAAAACAGGCACTGCTTTGTTAGGATTGGACTTGTTCAGAGCGCTGAGGCTCACCATTGACAACAATGCAATACTTCCTGAAGCAGCTTCTTCACCGACAGCATCAGCAGCTCCAGTAGCGGAGATTAAAACTGGACCAGCAGCTGAAAAACTGGGTCTTGCAAAAGGTTTTATTCATAAAGTAAAGATCAGAGAGGATGTTCAACCTGTCCAACAAAAGCTCAGAAGGCTCCCAGTCTCAGTCAGACAAGCTGTCTCTTCTGAAATTGAGAGGCTGTTGGAGATGGAAGTCATAGAGAGGATTGATGCCTCTCCCTAGGTGTCTCCCATTGTAGTGACACTAAGAAAAAATGGGAAAGTGAGAATGTGCGTTGATTATCGTGAGCCAAATAAGGCAGTAGTGATGGACAGTCATCCTCTTCCACATATGGATGACATTTTTTCAAACATGTATGGAGCTACAGTTTTCTCCACTATTGATTTGGCAAATGCTTATCATCAGGTGTTGCTGGCAGAAGAGAGCCGTGACATAACTGCGTTTATAACACGTGAAGGACTGTTCAGGTTTCGTCGAGTCCCTTATGGGCTGTGTTCAGCCCCAAGTGCATTCTCCAAACTCATGTCCCTGGTGCTGAAAGGCTTAAAAGGAGTCCAGAACTACCTGGATGACGTGATTGTTTATGGCAGGGACCAGCAAGAACATGATCGCAACCTCCAAGCAGTTCTAGCTGCACTTAATGAAGCTGGTCTCCAGCTTAATATGGAGAAATGCCATTTCAACCAGAAGAGCTTGCAGTTTCTTGGGCATGTCATTTCAGCCAAAGGTTTGCTGCCTAATGAGGATCACCTGAAGGCTATTCCGGAAGCTCCAGCACAGAGCGACGCCACTACCCTACGCTCATTCCTGGGACTTACTGCATGGTATGCGAAATTTGTGAAAAATTATGCATCCTTGGTGGAGCCTATGAGAGCATGCCTACACACTGACACATTCAAGTGGACTTCAGAGGCACAGGCTAGTTTTGACGCAGTGAAGACTCGCATCATTAAAAGTTCTGCATTAGCAGTTTTTGAGCCCAGCCTCCCGACTATTGTGTCCACAGATGCTTCAGATTATGGATTGGGAGCTATACTAACACAGCTTCATCCTGACAAGACAGAGCGAACAGTTGCTTTTGCGTCACGCTCCCTCAGTCCCGCAGAAAGGAAATACTCCATTGTCGAGAAAGAGGCCTTGGCCTGTGTTTGGGCCGTTGAAAAGTGGAGAACTTTTCTGTGGGGGACTAGATTCACTCTGCGCACAGATCACCAAGCCCTGACCACTCTCTTAGCTACAAAAGGACTGGGGCGGGCGGGGATGTGCATTGCGCGATGGTCAGCTAGACTTTTGTGTTTCACATATGATGTAGAATATCGAGCTGGTGCACAAAATTATGCTGCTGACTGTCTCTCCAGATTGCCTCTTCCTTCAGTCGAAAATGCAGAACCAGTGGTGGAGCCTGAGCTGGTGGCTCTCCTGGATACAGAACTGAAAGCCCTCACAGTGAAAGATTTTACTGCAGCGTGTCAGGTATGTCCAGAACTGACCGCCCTAAGAGAGCAGATGAAGCAAGGATGGCCTAGAACAGCACAATCTTTACCTGCCATGCTCCAACCTTACTTTGCTGTTAGAGATGAACTGTCCATGGAAGAGGTAATAGTTTACAGAGGCCCTTACCGCCGGTTAGTTCCTGTAGCAGTGAGAAAGCAGATTATTAATCTGGCACATGAAACACACCAGGGCGTCGTCCGCACCAAGCAGAGGCTGAGAGACCTTTACTGGTGGCCACATATGGACTTGTGTGTGGAGGAGACCATAAAAGCATGTGTGACATGCCAGCTGAATGATAAAAGTGCCAAAATACATCCTGCACCGCTTCATCCAATTTCATTTCCAGATGCTCCATGGCAGAAAGTGGGGATTGACATCGTTGGTCCATTTGACTCTGCAGCTGGGGACTGCCGCTATGCAATAACACTGATCGACTACTACACCAAATGGCCAGAGGTGCCGTTTACTCCTTCCATCAAAACCAGTGCAATTACCACATTCCTGTCTACAATATTTTCCAGGTTTGGCAATCCTACAGAACTGATTAGTGTCAATGGGACACAATTTACCTCCATTGATTTAGCAGACTTCTTAGCAGTGAGAGACATCAAACACAGGAAGGTGTCTTTATATTACCCTCAAGCAAACGGAGCAATAGAGCGCTGGAACCGCGTTCTAAAAGAAACACTCCTTACAGCAGAGCAGGAGAGGAAGCAGTGGAAGCCCTTCATACAGAAACTTCCTGCTCACTTACCGTGCTACTCCACACAGCACTACAGGAGTGTCACCGTATGAACTCATGTTCAACAGGAAGATGCGCACAAAAGTTGACATCGGCCCGGCAAGTATTTCTCCTCTTCCATCAGAGAAACAACTACGTACCCGTGTTAACTCAAAACAGAGAGCATCAAAAGCCTACACAGATATTAAGAGAGGAGCACGGGTTCCACAGATCAGAGAAGGAAGCCTGGTCAGAGTGAGAAAGCCCTTTCATGTAAAAAAGGGACTGTCAAAGTTTCACGCCCCAGCCAGAGTGATGAAGAAAGCAGGAGAAAGTTCTTATGTGCTGGAGGATGGACGCACGTGGAATGCGTCTCACCTGTCTCTGGTTCCAGAAAGTGCACAAGACACCGGTGCTGCGGATGCAATGCCTGAGCCAGAGGTCACACCACCGCTGGATGATAGGATGCCCAGACCCACAAGGGTTAGAAAGAAGCCTGCATGGCTTAATGATTATGAACATTAGTCATGTCTTATGATTTGTGTGAAAAGTAGGGGTGAGAAGAAGTGTTACTTAATGCAGATTTCTTGAGTTATGATTACTTAAAGCAGTGTTTTTCAACCTTTTCTGAGCCACGGCACACTTTGACCTCAAAAAAAATCCCGCGGCACACCAGGATCCAAAAATTAAAAAAAAAAAAAAAAAAAAAAAAAAAAGGAGGAACTCAGTCTGTATTGATCTACAGTCCCTCCACAATCTCACATGCATTTTTGAGATAATTGTTGCAGAAAAAGCTGGAAACTGTAGCTGTTTTTTTTCAAAAAGATGCAATAAAAGTTAAGTTAGAAGATTTAAAAACAGTTTCATGTGTGTTTGTTGGTTTCGAGACGTTTAACAACAGATCTCCTTGTGCGCTGTCACAACCCAATGCATCATGGGAGATGTAGTGCATTACACGGCCGGCGGAGATCGCGTCTCTGAGCTTCATTGTTTTGTTCTCTTGTTCCACGGTCTGATACCGGATTCTGTGGAAAGCTACACCGCTAAAGACGAGCTTTAGCTGGTATTTCTGTTGGAACTGAGAGACTTATGAGCTAAATCGGGACAAGGAAGTGAAGACTTTAACCACTTCTGATTGGTCAGACTGATGACATGTGATTAAGCCTCCAAGAATGATTGGTGGAGACAATTAAAGGGGCGGCACTTTTCCAAAATACAGCCGGAGCTGCAGCTGAATCGCGGTACGTCATTCTTATCAAAATGTCTTTAATAAAATAAAATAAATGCAAAGAAAAAGTATTTTACAATCTTTTATATTCCTAACTCCTCAGTGTTTTATCAAGTCCTGTTTGGATGAACAAAGAGCTGAAATCCTGGAGATGGTAAATGTTTTTACATCAGTTAATGAGGGCAATTTCCCACGGCACACTTGACCATCTCCCACGGCACACTAGTGTGCCGCGGCACACTGGTTGAAAAACACTGACTTAAAGGTTTGTTAGAGAATATCTGAGTTGGAGGTAATGTGGAGACAAACGCACAAAGAAAATTCTTATTCTGTTTGTTTCAGTTTTCCATTACAGGTCTGTAAAGCTCTTAAACAAGGGGGAAAATATGTTGTGTATTCAATTGCTCCACCACGACACTAGAGGACGCGTTGTATGACTGTGAGTTCTGTATGTTACGTTGTGAAGAGGAAGCATTAAAGAAAAGAAAGAGAGCGGGAAAAGCATTCTGAGTCACGTCCTGATTTCTGTGCAAATCTGAGGATTAACTTCTACAAGAATACAACACTCTGTGAAAACGTTTTTTTAGGGGCTCTCAATAGTGAAAAACAAACGTTTACACCTACGTTAGTCCACAGGGCGAAACGTCTTTATTTTACAACAGTGGTCCCCAGCCACCGGGCCGCGGCCCGGTACACTTGGCACCGGTACTGGGCCGCGGACACTTGGCACCGATACCGGTCCGCGGGACACTTGGTACCGCGCCGCGGGACACTTGGCACCGGGCCGCGGGACACTTGGTACCGCGCCGCGGGACACTTGGCACCGGTACCGGGCCGAGGGACACTTGGTACCCGGCCGCGGGACACTTGGCACCGGGCTGCGGACCGGTCCCGGGCCGCGGGACACTTGGCACCGGGCTGCGGACCGGTACCGGGCCGCGGACACTTGGCACCGGTACCGGGTCGCGGGACACTTAGCACCGGGCCGCGGACCGGTCCCGGGCCGCGGGACACTTGGCACCAGTACCGGGCCGCGGGACACTTGGCACTGGGCTGCGGACCGGTCCCGGGCCGCGGGACACTTGGCACCGGGCTGCGGACCGGTACCGGGCCGCGGACCGGTCACGATCCGCGGATACTTGGCACCGGTACCGTGTCGCGGGACACTTGGCACCGGGCCGCAGACCGGTCCCGGGCCGCGGGACACTTGGCACCGGGCTGCGGACCGGTACCGGGCCGCGGACACTTGGCACCGGTACCGGGTCGCGGGACACTTAGCACCGGGCCGCGGACCGGTCCCGGGCCGCGGGACACTTGGCACTGGGCTGCGGACCGGTCCCGGGCCGCGGGACACTTGGCACCGGGCTGCGGACCGGTCACGATCCGCGGATACTTGGCACCGGTACCGTGTCGCGGGACACTTGGTACCGGGCCGCGGACCGGAACCGGGCCGCGGTACACTGCACCGGGACGCACAGAAAGAAAAAATAATTTCCACTTTATTGTTTTTTTCTTTTTATTTTGAAATATATTTTATTTTGAAAAGTGACCGGATAAAGTTGCACATGATTACACAGTGGATTTACGTTCATTATTATTATTGTTATTATTATTACTTAAGAGCAAATACCACCCCCGGTCCACGGTAAACGTGCCCCCCCCCCCCCCACCGGTCCGCGGTAAACGTGTCTTGCGTTGTACCGGTACGCGGTTGGGACCACTGTTTTACAACACTTGCGTATTTTTCTCGTTCATTTCTGTGGGTCACGTGACTGACAGGTTTCCTAGCAGGAGCTAGGACCCAAAATATAGCGGACATCGCCCGGGTTTTTGATGTGAATTTATTATTATTGGATTTATAAACACTTTGTTTTGATGCATTTTCTAGCGAGAATCATACAGTTGTTTTCAACATTATGTAGCTTCCGATTGTATTTGATACCTAAATATTTTTTCTACGTACATTGCTTCATATCACTCAACAAAATAGTATCAACAGAACATTTTTATGTTGCTATGGCGGTAGCTACGGACGCTACCGGCGAACCGGAAGGAAGCCACGTTTTTTTTATTGAAAAAGACAATTGAGGTTAACAGTTTGAGACAATTTACTGACTTTTGATTCGTTTTAATTGCTTTTACTGCGAGCAATGGACACTAACTTTATTAGTTTTATAGTAATGAGTTCTACTAAATGTTTTTATAGAAAATACCAAGACCAGTCAAAACCGGCGTCCTAGCTACATTTTTTTTATTCATACGATTTTTTTTTTCATATTTACAGATTCATCTCTAGTAAAAAGAAATTAAACTTTAGTGTAGCCACATGTCATTTGAGTAATTTAAACAAAAAATATTTACACATAGCAGGCTTGTTTCGTTAGTCCACGGATTGCGCAACTACATGGTGACGCCCACTAACTATTTAAACCCCCTGGAGTTTAAATGCTTTGTGGATCACGATGGAGCCGGTAGGGGACAAAGTCGATGACGCTTTATTTCTCGCAGACGCGCTTATAGAAGAATTCAAGGTGGGTTCTATTTTATTGAATTTTGTAAAAAGGACACAAAAAACCCGTTTTATTTATATAACCAGTGACATTGTGTATGTCTTTATAACTATATTTTGTAGCGTAAACAGCCTGCAGCTGTACAACCGTCGGGAACAGGCCCAGTGACCTTTGTTAGGCACGAGGAGGACGAGTATGGAAATCCTTTGCCTAAACGTCGTAGAACAGGAGAGCGGCGGAAACCTGTTTCATCCAAAAGTGAGTAAACCTGGTCACATTGCTTGCTGCACTTTTAAAACAAAAAGGAAAGGGAATGGAATCAAGGGAAGTAAGAAGCTGCTGACAAGATGGCCACACAAGGTTTGGCATCAGGCGCACACGTGGCTTTCGTCGTACAAGTCTGGATTTGTTTTTGTAATTTGGGCAGAACCAGAATAAAATGGGGGGGGGGGGGGGGGGGGGGCTATTGATACCTCGATTTTTAAAAAGTACTCGGACACCATCCTTTTTGAAAAATTATATTTACATTAAATAAAAAAAACTCATTCAAACGCAATGCATTGTGGTCTAAACATGCCAATGTGTTGAGCATGGACGCACACTCGTTTTGGCAGACTTCCTAGGGGAGTTAAAGGGCACTGGCTTTTGGAATTTAGATTTGGAAAAAGTGGTTAGCTTATAGCTTTTTAGGGTGAACATGGTGAAACAATTTGGGCATTACCATTCAGAGAACTGGACTAAGTGGCCCAAACCCCCCCTGGCGCTCCCGCTGCCCGCAAGGCCAGTGACGGGGTGGGGGACAAAATAATAATAACAAAATAGCCAATCAGGATAGAAGGGGATAAGGCTGTGTGAAGTGCCTCCATTTACTCCCACTCTAATAACAAGACCCCACTAGTTCTAAATCCTTTTTAGTCGAACAATACAAACATGGAAAACCTACTTTCCACTGACTTTGTAAAGGGTGAACTGGAATTTGGCGAGGGATTACTGGAATTTAGTGAAAGGCAAGTTCAGTTCAGTGTCTTTTTTTTTTTTTTTTACCATGGGCATTTTCTGTATTATAAAACACATATAGATTGTTTTAGTCTATATGATGCCTAACAGGCCAAGATTTTAGCAGGGTATTATCAAGGCTATCTATGCGTACACCATTCCAATGACCACAATAATTACCTTTAATGTGTTATTAATCTTGTCTCAATTATGAAGTTCTGGATTTTGAGTAATGTGGCTAGAATTGAAAAACTTTCAAACTTTCAAAACTTTCAAACTAACTTTCTCCATAGTGCACTATCCAAAAATAAGCATTTGTTTCAGCTCTAGGATGCTAAGCGACCAGAACAGTGAAAGGCCTGTGTGTCTGGCAGATAATTCTCTTTACTCATGCTTTTATTTATTTCAGGAACTCCAACAATGGCTCAAAGTCCAAATGTAGACCAATTATGCAGGCCATCTACTAGTGGACAGCAGAGTGTGACAGAACCTTCTCACGATATTGGTAAGTTATTGATACAGTTGTCCTCAGAACTTTTTTTTTTCTGAGAACAATTTAAAGTATATTTAAATGTAATCAATCTACATAGTTTACCTCAATTTTTTTCTGTGTAAACAGTTGCTGCGTGAATTCCCCCCAATCCATGACTGCTAAAAAATTATATAATGCGGGAATATCTAGTGGTTGGATGTTAAAATTCGGGCACCATGCTCACTCCTTTTTTTTTTTTTTTTTAAAGGCGAAGAAAGTCCTCAATTTCACAAAGTGAAAATCTAATTGATACATTGGGCCTGGGCCTGTTCCCGACTGCCATTTATAAATCCATTGTGCTCTGAAGATGAAAACATTGTCACGTATTCATAGCATTTTGGAGTTCTTAATCACGTGGAACACATTTTCAGAATCTACTTTTACATACTGTAATTACCCCCCCCGCCCCCTGTTCTTTTTTGGCTTCTTCTTTTTCCTCAATAGGGTCCCTCATCAAAGAAGTTCAAGACCGTCTGGGCCCCGCTGAAGACCCAACTCCATCACACTGGACGGCTAGGAAAGCTTCGTCCTTGGAAAAGTGGACAGTGTTGAGACCTTTTATGGTCGATCAGATGTTGCAATCTGGGAAGCCAAAAGGAGGAAAATGCCATCACTGTTGCTCTCAGGTTGCAGTAATATTGTGTCACGACTGTTTGCCAAGACCACTTTATTGTGCGTCGTATGATTTGGCTGTACATGACAACAGAGTACTTCACAACCGATCAGCGATGGTGGAGGGATTTTATAGGCCACTCCCACCAACCACTTTCATTACGGAAGAGGGAGGAAAACTTACTTTCCACGAAAGAGGTACTTTTTCTCATTAAAATCACATGGGCCTTTTAAATTTGTTAAATCAATCAAAACCACCCACAATGCTTGTTTAAAAATTTTTTTTTTTTTTTTTAAAGATACGTTATTTTTTCCTTTGAGTAATAAAACACATTTGCAGATAATACTTTATGTTTTAACTAATATGAATTGTTTACTTTTACAAGCCTGCCTTTTGCCTGTCGTCCTTCCCTGCTGTGACTGCTCTATTGGTCAAACAGAAGTTTCTGCAGGAAAACAAGTGATTCTGATTGGAATGAATGGTAATATTCCTTTCTTCTTTTTTTCAAAATAATAATCTTTCAAAGTTATACTGTAATAAAATGTGATTTATTTCTTTTAAAGGACGATACAACCTATCCCTGCCAAATGTTACCTGTTCCTGTGGAAAAACCTGGGATGTTGGCATTGGTGATTTGGTTGAAAGTGGATATTGGCCAGCCACAGTACATTTTGAGACTTTATATACAGTGGATTTGTTCACATCATATGAAGATCTTAAAATTACTGCACCAGGAATGTCAAGGCATGCTTTTGTCGGAATGCTTGAACAGCGCACTAAAGTCTTTGGTCGAGTAAGTTACATAATTGAGGCAACAACTGTGTTTTACATTGACTGTTATATCTTTAACTTTTGTCATTTTTTTTTTTTCTTTTCCTTTTGTGTGGAACCAGAGTGGAAAAATATGTGGCGACACCATGCAGAAATCTTTTCTGGAGTGGTCCTATGCCAAATTTGAAGTTGAGAGGCTGTCACTGGTGCATCACTTCAAGTGCCCAGCATGCAGCCCCTCCATGTTGGCTGTTGCAGTGGATGGGAACCGCAAACTTTACCGCTTCAGAAGCCAACCAGGGTATGGGGTAAACATTTTCAATGTTATGTTGAATTTTCTATGGATGTAATTTTAACGTGTTTTGTTTCCATTAGACCTGATGGATTTTTTGACAGTGTTTTTTTGGCAAAAGATACAGAGGTGGCCTCTTTTGTGAACTATATCCATGGTGCAACACGACATGTACGGTCGACTTTTTTAAAAGTGTATTAAGTTTCTCACATTTAAAATATTCCATGCATCTTAATATACAAATATCAAATTTGTATATCTTTTTGTCATCTGTAATAGAATCCTGGAAAGGGAAGATGTGGAGGAGGCGAGTGGTTAGCAGCATGAGAGTCCTCTCACAAATCTGCCAGCAAAGTGGATGAGGAAGGTATTGAGGTTGCTGTGTGCCGTCACGGAATCTTGTTGAAAGGACTCAATATGTTCCGTGGAGAAATTTTTGCATATCCTCTCTTTCTTCAAAAAGAACTTGCTGCACAGAATGTAGGGTTTTTCTGCTCCGATGTGGTGTGCAAATATTGGCCGTAATACTGCAGAAGGTTGTGCGCCACTGTTCTGAACTACAGGAGTTGTTGACAATGCGTCCTTTCCTCTCAATCATGCATGCTAAAGCACATTCCTGGATGTGTGAGGTAATGATTGCCAACCTCTTTTGCACTATCACTCCAGATATTAAACTCAATGCTAACGGAAACAAATCACATTTGTTGCAGTTGCAGTGGGGAGGACGAAACCAAGAGGGAGCAGGAATAACAATGGGCGAGGAGGTTGAGCAAGTGAACAGCTTCCTGTCTCGGGCAGCCATATGTTCTAAATACATGTCCAAAGCTGGTAAGTATATTATAAAAATGTATTGTTTTTTGTTATGCTGGGCTAATATATGTTGTGCTTGAAGTACGCACAGATATCCTTACGATACAGGCTATTGGATGGAACAAGCGGAAGGTGGAAAAGCTTGACCAGACGCTAGCAAAAAGATACATCAAGGTAAAAACTAGACACCCATTTTCCATGACTCTTAGACGTTCATTCAAACACTGCTCAACAAAGTTGCAATGTTGTTGACAGACCGCACAAAGGATTTCTGAAGCTTTGGCAGATCTTAACCAACTAACTAAAGAGCTGTCCATACAAGAAGACACTGTCCAGCAATGGGTGTCTGATAAATTGGGCTGCAGGTACTGTGAAGCTTATTGGGAAAAAGAAATATATATATATAGACAGACAGACAGACAGACACACAAAAATGGTTCTTTATTTTTTTTTATTCCAATGACATTTATATTAGTAAACCTCCAAATGAATGCCTTTTTATAGAATTTTAGCCCAAGTCAAACTGTCAAAGCACCTTGTGTTCTTAAAATAATTTTATTTATGCCTACCTCTCTCCCCACAAGATTCAACTGGTCATAATGACCTTGAAAAAACCATTAAAGGACTGTATCTGAGAATCAAACAGAGGAAATATGAACTGTATCGCAAGGCTGGTGAGGGAAAAAAATACAATTTTGTTTTTGTTTTTTACCAAAAACTTTAATACCCAACTTTAGATGAATTTTAATGGGGATTTGAAATGACTGAAACTCTGCTGAATTTTAGGTCATGGTGACATGGTTAAGAAGAAGCAGCTATTTGACAAGGTGATGCTGCTGACCAGGTTGAAAGAAGAGGAGGTCATTGTGGTTCGGGAAGTTAAGCAGCACTGGGAGTACCTAAGGAATGCGGTTGGGATGCTTGAAGAGCTTTCTTCTCAGATTTCTGAGGGGATCACTGAGCAAAGTTGGTAAAACATTATTTTATAAATGAAAATATGGAAAGACACTTGATTTTAATTTGTCTTTTTGTCATCGTCAGGCAACACTGACGCCTTGACAGAGCAAGGACGAGAGGGGCTACTGTGTTTGCTGAAAAGAAGGTCGACAGAACTCCATGCTCGACAGGATGCTGCACGCAAAATATACCAGAATGTTTTGGGATTGCAAGCATTGTGTTTAGATGACTCTTCCACAGATGAGGAAAACTTAGACAGTAGTTCCTCGGATGAAGACATTTGACACCGCCATGCCCACCCCACCCCCAAATGTCTCCAGAAGAACATAAGTAAACTGTGATAATTGACCAATAAATTCTCTTGAATGAAATTGGTGGATTTTTAATTTTGCACTACTCTTTTTACATTGCATAATTTAAAGGTATTAACAAACTAGTTCTGATATGGATATTATACTATATTTATGTATGTATATGTGTATACATATATGTAGGTATGTACAGTGAGGTCAATAAGTATTTGATCACCCTGTGATTTAGCGAGTTCTCCCCCTTAGGAAACATGGAGGGGTCTAAAATTTTTCCATTTCCACAGTGAGAGCCAGAATCTGAAGAAACATTTAGAAATCACGTACGATTTTTGTAAACAATTTATTTGTATAGTACTGTGACATAAGTATTTGAACACTTAATTATCAGAGATTTCTGACCAGCAAAGACCTGCAGTTCTGCTTTTAAATAGGGCAATTGTCAAGCAGCTTGGTGAGAAAAGAACTGTTGGCGCAATTGTCAGAAAATGGAAGAGGCTAATGATGACTGTCTATGTCCCTCGGACTGGAGCCCCTCGCAAGCTCTCACCTCGTGGGGTATCGATGATGCTAAGCAAGGTGAAGAATCAGCCCAGGACTACATGGGAGGAGCTGGTCAATGACCTGAAGAGAGCTGGGACCACCGTGTCCAAGGCTACTATAAGTAATACATTCAAACATCATGGTTTAAAATCATTTATCGCATGGAAGGCTCCCCTGCTGAAGTCAGCCCATGTCAAGGCCCGTCTGAAGTTTGCCAATGACCATCTTGATGATCCAGACGAGTCATTGGAGAAAGTCTTGTGGTCTGATGAGACCAAAATAGCACTTTTTGGTCTCAACTTTATTCAGTGTGTTTGGAGGTGGAAGAAGGAGGAGCATCATACCAAGAACACCATACCTACAGTGAAGCACGGGGGTGGAAGCATCATGCTCTGGGGGTGTTTTTCTGCATAGGCGACAGGACTGCACTGTATTAAGGAGAGGATGAACGGGGCTCTGTATTGGGAGATATTGGGCAAAAACCTCCTAATATCTGTCAGGGCTTTGAGGATGTGTCGTGGCTGGGTCTTTCATCATGACAATGACCCGAAGCACACAGCCAAGAAAACCAAGCAGTGGCTCCGTAAGAAGCATATCAAGGTTCTGGAATGGCCTAGCCAGTCTCCAGACCTAAATACAACAGAGAATCTTTGGAGGGAGCTGAAACTCTGTGTTGCTCAGCAACAGCCCCGAACCCTGACAGATCTAGAGAAGATCTGTATGGAGGTGTGGGCCACAATCTCTGCTGCAGTGTGTAGAAACCTAGTGAAGAACTACAGGAACCATTTGACCTCTGTTATTGTTAAAAAAAAGGCTTCTGTACCAAATATTAAAGTTGTTTACCTCAAGTGATCAAATACTTATTTGTCACAGTCATATAAAAATAAATTGTTTACAAAAATCGTACAACGTGATTTATGAATGTTTCTTCAGATTCCGTCTCTCACTGTGGAAATGCACCTATGATGAAAAATTTAGACACCTCCATGTTTTAAATTTGTGAGAACTTGCTAAATCACAGGGTGATCAAATACTTATTGACCTCACTGTATATAAGTATCAATGTTTCTGTTTTTCTTGGATAACAATGGATCACACATAGGATGTATGATCGATCCCCTTGGGTCCAACCTGAAGCTAAGTATCAGGAGCTGAACATACGTACATTATTTTTTGGGAGTAAATGGCAATATGGAATTTGAATTGATCTCAAGACCTCATCTCTCACATCCACATAAACTTTTGATCATACCGAAAACGTTTAACCCCTTGATATCCATTGATGCACATGTGCATATCCATATGGATATGCATATCCATATCCATATCCATATCCATTCCAATATATTTAAATGATTTTTTTTCCGCAGGTGGAAATTAATAGGTAAACAATGTATGAAATTCATAAATTATACATTTTAATGTGACAGGCTCTGAAAGTTTTCAAAGCTAAAGTTTAATTCTATATCAAATGAAAGTATAAAAAGGGACCTATGCTTTGTTCTTGTGCGCTTGCTTTGAAGAGGGGGAGGGGCAGTAATGACTGCGCGTGAGTAGTTAAAGGACTGGCTTGCCAAGAAGCTGATGCAAGACTACAAACGGTAAGAAATGAACATACATCAGGAAATCTAAACCAGTATTTGAACTTTAAAATAAATAACAATAATCTATAATTTTTTCCGGTCATGCAAGCTTTACCTCTTAGCTAATATTTTAGCTAACCCACGCATGACAAGTCAAGCAGAACTAAACCCCCCCCCCCCCCCCCCGAACAATATTTTTAGTGACAGTTAACTTTATTGACGCTTATTATATTTGTAATTTTGAATTTTAGTTTATAAAACAAATACATCTCTAGACGGAGTCATACAGAGTCATGACATTAGCTAATCTGGCCCGGGTTCTGCACGCGGGTCGGTCGGTGCCAGCTAATGAAACTACCTCATATATCGATCACAAGACAAGGGTGCTTCTTTGTTGGTAAGAACCTAAACAAAGAGGTAGGCAGCAGGGTAATACACGACAACTAGTTCTAACATAAAGAGGAGAATGTAATGAGAAATTGTTTTTCCGGTTTCGGTGTAGTAATGCTTTTGAAATGCTGGAACGGTTAGCACCATTTTGATAATATATGTCATAACTGATAATTACTACAAAGTAACTGCCCCTTGATTGCTGATTGACACTACTGCCACCACACAATATCTGGTTTCTGCTTTATGTAAATGCTATGTACTTTTGGGATCTTTGTAGTACGTAGTTGTGAAAAATATAATTGTCAATAACCACAAACATGTGCTTGGTTGTTTAAATTTACAGCTAGTTGTGAATTTTAAAGTGGACACTACAATTTATCTAAACACCTGTTGAGTTTTACATTTTAAGTAAATCATTATAATAGAACATCTTTCATGTTGACTAATTGTGGAACATACAAAATAAAGTCAATGTATATCTGAAGATAATTTCTATTTCTGTTTATTATTTAAATATAGTAAAAGAGTGAAGCAATTGCAGTTTATTTTGACTTAAAAGACTTCTTGTTAATTTTCCATTTCACAGGGGTACTAAATAAAGTTAAACTTGACCACATTAACAATGACTTTATTTTTTCTATTGTCATATGTAGGGAAAAAATCTTTCGCTCTGAGATTTTTCCATGCGTGTTCTGATAGTCGGGAGAGATAAAAGACCAAGATTCAGCCGGATAAAGTTACAGAAGGTTTATTCCCTAACAAAAGTTCTAAGTCAGAATTAAAACAGATCTGGGTCCTCATTTTTAGAAGGCCTACAAAACGCAAGAAGTTACAGGCGTTTTACATGAAAGGCCACAAGACAGAAGACAATAAGATTGTGCTCTGCTGAAACTTTTAAAGATGAATTCTGGGCGGTCTCCTCCGTCGAATCTCTGCCCCGGAACACTCGCATTGGCTGGCCGAAGATCCTCCTGCGTCCATCAGCCAATAGTCGACGGTCACTCTCAGGACCCATCCATCTCCCCAGGGCATGACTTCAAAGTGGCGCCTGGTGCTGTGATAAACCCAGACTCTTCCTGTCCGTAACAAATCAGATTGACGGCAAGAAATCCATGGAGCTCCTAGGTTAAAGGTCAACCTTTTTGTTCTTCCCTGGAACCGGACTTCTAGAGAAGTTCTCACAGATATAATCTATTCCTCATGTGGTTTGGATAAGGATGTTGTCTTCACTACTGCTGACTTCTGTTAACCAGCACCTAAAAGGTCAACATCCCCCCTCCTCTGTAGAGGAAGGGCCACAGCTGCAGTCCATAGGTCACATCTTAGGAATGTGAGGTCAAGATGCATCTTCCAGAGTCCAGATTTAGGAGCACACACTTCATCAGTAAAACAATGTAAAAAGTAAAATTAATGCCAATAATGATAAAAATAAGGACCGCAGAAATATAAAATCCTTCAGTTTCCCTCTCTTGACCTCACGAAGTGAGGTCACACAAAAACACATACTACATCATACAATGACTAAACATTTCAGCAGGTCCAGCTGTGGTCGTAAGCCCTCACATTCTGCAGCACAATCAATATCAATAACTGGGATTTTTAAACGGGCTGGATGATTGATGCAATGAGTGTAGAATCAAATTAAGAGAATACAAAAATATAAATTTGAAATAAAAAATAAAAAATGCAAATTAAAATTATTTAAAATATAAAATATAAAGACAATAAAAATAACACTTCCTGCAAGAAAAAGAACACCTAGAATTAAGGGAGAAATGGGGAGATTTTAGGACAAAACAAAATCACACAGGCAACGAAAGAGTAAAAATAGAAATATTAAACATGACATCAAGCGTAATTCAGAAAATTTCTTCCATGTCTTCCATGGGGGTCCCATCGGAGAAGCTGCGATTTAAATGGGCCACATAAATAAGAATAGCAATATTCTTATTTAACATTCTTAGTTAGATAGTTAGTTAGTTAGTCAGTTAGTTAGTATTGCAACAAAATCCAAAATGTCATTCAGGGCCTTAACCACTCGTGTCCTCCTGCATGTCCCACAAGCTCTGGCAAGCTTGGACCTGGCCTCCTATGGACTTCTGAATAAGCCTGGTAATTATTCAATCTGACACGTGATACAACAGAACGGCTGCAAAAGAGCTTGGGGTGTCTCCCCAAGACGAGTCTGCTGTGGATCTAAATATCGATTAGGGTTAGGGTCAGAAACTTAAAAAATAAAACAAGAACAAAAGACAATAATAAAATTAAACAATGACAAAACACGACAAGACAAGAATAAAAATAAAAATGCACAGAAGAGATGTGATGGAAATGTCCACCACATTGTCCTCTCCATAGTCTGCTTCTCCTCGTGCTGTTTTCATGGAAAACATAGGTGGGAGTATACAAATTCAAGATAAAGACAAGTTTATTAGGGGCTGTCGTCTAATGACCCATGTGGTGGATTCTAACTCCACCAGCATTCCTCATCACCTCAGGACAGTGTCGTAAAACCCCTTCATCCTCGCTGTGGATGAGATAACCAGATGAACAGACACACAAGGCTCTAAAAAGGTAAAAAAGGTCAATCCAAGTTAACATTTAAACATTCTTTCTAAACCAATACATGTAAACGATGAGAATCGAAACAAAGATAATTGAAACCATGATAATACTATGATAATACTAAAACAATTTCCTACAATGAATCATTGATACCTCTTTCCACCCTCTCTTGGCCTGGGGAAACCCCAGGACACTAGTTAAATGAAACCATGCAGATTTAAACAAAGATAAGGCACAAACACATAAACTAGACCAATAGAAAGTAAAAATATAGAAACAGTTTTGTGCACCGGTAAGGTGAACAAGCGTTTGTCCACATTCCTATGGAAGGCAAGATAACAACATAAAGAAATGAAACCACGTATTGTCGTTGCCTTACTGCCGTAAGGTTAGTCGCACCCTCGTCATTTATCATCAACCTCAAGGGGTCCATGTGTTTCACAAAACAAAGAAGTGTCTACTGCAACCACAAGAAAACCAACATGTCCAAACTATTTCCAGATGTTTATGCTGCAAATTAGACAGTCTATGCTCTATATACATTGAAAAACCTGTGCTAAAAACAGTTCTGTTTCAAAATGAGACTTCCCTTCTGCTAAAGTGCAAATTCCTGTTACATTTCAAAACTCAAACATACAACTGCAACAGAAGATCTTTTATTACTCACAGGCAGGCTTCACCAGACGGTGCTGCTAGCTGCTACCCTGTAGTAGCACAATATCCTGTCAGAGAGACTGCAAACAGTGACTGAAAATGCCAGGAAATTTTACTAACACCTATGTACTAAAATACGAATAACTGTCTGCTATTTTCACGTAATGGAATGCAAAAATAAGGGTTTGCTAAATCAATGGCAGTGAACAACACACATTGTTGAGCTAAAGTTGACAGCATGCAATATGGATCAGGAACGGGTAGAACTACAGTAATAGTGACATAATTAACAGTCCTTAAATCATATGCTATGCAATAAATTTTACCATCTGCTTTCAAGATCAGTCTAAAAGAGGTACTACGAAGAATGTGAATGCTACATCAGAATTCCACAAACCAGTCTAAGTTTCCTCTGTCCCTCCATCTGCATCCTTCACCAGCATTACTGAGATCTAAAAACTTGTGCTCCTGCAATTACCTGAATCACCACTAGGGAAACGTGGAACATGAACCAACATCAAATGAACCTGTGGAGCATGAAGCATCAGAGAGCGTGTTTAACAGCACCTCTGCATCTTCATGAGCTGTCTTCTGTCTGCCACGATGTCTGTCAATACAGAAATGCTGCAGAACTGAGGATTGTGTCGTTGGAGACATAGTTAACCTGTACATTTTTATTGAGGGAAGAAAGTGAACACCTGAAAAAAAAAACACAATCATACCACTCTGTGTTGTTAATGCCCCACTTAGTCATAGGACTGAGTTGCAGAGCCTCATGACCAGGGGGTGCTAATCCTATGTGAGATACAGCTGTGTCTGACAGCTAGTATCATTGCATTTGTGAGTGTATGAATGCACAATAAGCTGCTCGCCCTCAGGGCTAATATATGTCAGTGTAGTTCAAATGCCACGTGTGGTCTTCTACCTGCTGAAATTCTTCTTACTGTTAATCATGCTCTCTGTCATAATGGAGTGTACAGGTCAGACCATTCGGAGGTGGAAATAGAGCTTCTAGGACAGGAGTCATGGCTTTGACACCTGAAATCCATGAAACCACCTGGCGTTTCAGGGCCCTCTGGTTGTCTGCAGTGGGGGTTGGCTGTGGTGTGCGGCATGGCATCCAGTCTGCTGGCTCCTGTTTTTGACAAGACTGTCCCATCCCAACAGTTCACAGGCGTGTTTTGGTGAATGCACGCATGAATGTTCCACCATCTGGTCAAAAGTCAGTCGGATGGTCTTTTGCAGGTTTTGAGGAGTCATTTGTTCATTTGTCAGAGCAGGTAGTGTCCACTAGAGTCATCAGTGGTTACCTCTTATCTTGGAAAAGACAATGGCTCCTGCATCATCAAGTGGTATTGTCCGACTTGCCCTGTGGTCCTCGCCACGGTGGAGGAGGGGCTTGGAGTGGTCGTGGGTACTGTTCATTTTTCTCCACGCCCTCTGCCTCTGGGTCTGTGCATTCTGCTGTTGGGCACCTCGTTGTGGGCTGTCACCTGCCCAAGGGTTTGGAGCACCACAGATGCCATGTCCAGCTCCTGCTAGGGTCTCCTGGGTGGCTCACGTGTCCCAGGGTTTTCACCATGTTCTCCTGTCCCCGACCTCCGAATGGCTGAGCATGACACGTCACTTCTGCTGTCTCTGAGGGCATCAAAACTCAGAATTCATGTTATTTTCTTTTTGTTTTTGAAACACTTTTTATGCTGTGTGGATTCTTTCAGCTGCTCAACTCCTCCCTCTCCCTGTCATTTACCTCCAAGTGTGTAGTCATACCTTCACATGATTGAAGGAGTTCTCTGACCTCAGGGTCAGTCACTCCAGACTCAGCTCCTTGCTGGCTACCTGAGGTACTGCGGGGGAGGTGTGAGCATCTGCTCATGCTCTGTCACCCCTGAGGCAGAAGAGGGTTCTGCATGAAGATTTATGAGGGTTAAGGAGGGGTCTGCTGTTTTCTCCCATTCTGGATCGCCTTTCCCTTTGAAAGTTATGTACTGCTTGGGGCAAAAGTTTAGAAAATTTTATTAGTGTTCAGTTTCCACGCCAACACAGTGGCTGTAAGATTCAGTTGATAAATGATAAAAGCCTAGCAAAGAAAAAATCCCATAACCTGTCTTTAACCAATATAACTGGTGTGGAACAAATTGTTTGGAAAAAAAAAAAAACACTTTCTTAGACACATTCTAACAGCTATTTATTCCGTTCTTTATCAAAAAAGCAAAATCGATTAAAGCATCATAGTTTAACATTAACACCCTTAGTTCGACTTGTTCTGAAGGGCTTACTGGTCCTAATAAGAATCTAGACAATTGCTAAAAATAACATTCTGACCAATCCAAACTTTTCCTTAAAGCTGCAGAACCTACAATTGCTAAAATACAATAACATCTTTATCTTTTAAACTTGAATGCAAACCAAAACTGAGTGCCTCTTAGTACTAACCACCACAGTTCATACTGTGGCATCTGATCGCAAAAATTCTACAAAGTGTAAATGTTCTAACACACAAAATGTCCTTTATACTACAGCACTTTTACGACCTGCAGATCATCCTACCAT
The DNA here is from genome assembly GCA_023969325.1 of Oryzias curvinotus. Taxonomy (NCBI): domain Eukaryota; kingdom Metazoa; phylum Chordata; class Actinopteri; order Beloniformes; family Adrianichthyidae; genus Oryzias; species Oryzias curvinotus. The sequence goes on from CM043715.1 coordinate 7,442,547, forward strand.
CCTCCATGCCACAGATGGGAACTGCTTACAGGGGGGAAAAAGGGGGTGTTACATGGGGGTCATGTCGTGTTATTACTCCTTTCGCCTGCTAACAATTAAAACACTTCTCTTACACTGTTATGTAAGGGCCTTTTTTCAATGCTGTTGCTGAGCACTGTCCATGTTCTATATACAAAAATTGTGCACCTTTCATTCTGACCATCATGGGGATTAGGAATTCCGATTAGTGTAAAATGAATGTTACAGCATTGGGTAATGGTTAAACCTCCTCAAAGAGTTTTGGGTGGAGCTGCACTCTCCCATCAACCTCTGCTCTTTGTCACCTAGAAGATGACAGCACCAACCTCTTTCTGTGAAAAATGAACTGCTTTAACCTTTCTATTCTCCTAATTCTTTATTCAGTTTTCCTTATTTAATCAAAAACACAATTCACACTCTAAACCACAACAGGTTTGTTAAAACACAGACAATCAAGACGCAGACAATAACTTCTAACAATTTTCTCAAAACCAAACCAAAAGACAAAACAAATTAGGTACCTTACACATAAACAAAATAAACCATTTCACTGAAATGAATCTTTTCTAACTAGTGTTAACATCAATATTTCCCCTCTCTTTTTCTCATCTGTCTCTCACAAACAATCCACTTCCTAGTTCTCTTACCTGCCTCTTCCTCCTTACTCATTTTCACAAACAGGTCTGCTTTTTCCATAACCACTGTTCAACCAAAACCTGCACCTCCTGTCCACAGATCCTCCATATCACTTTCCATGAATTTCCTTTTCTTCACTGCTTTTCCCTTACATTTCTTGTCTCCGCATTTCCACATCCTCAAAACCACATCTTTCCCTTTTTCTGTCTCTCATCTTGCCTTTGTCCTTTTCTCATTTATTTCTAATAACAATTTTCAAATATTCTTGATTATGATTCAAACTAACAAAACCGCCAGTCATGTGCTTCACATTCAAACATTCACCGCTGTGCAAAAGTCCTAGCGATCTGGGAAATATCAAAACAAACATATAAACAAAATCAAACATTGCAAACATTCTGTTTTAAGGGAGTCTGAGTCTAAACGAACCAAATGCTTATAACTAATTTCAATAAAACGTCTCTGAGCAAAACTGAACTAAATCTTGGTAATTAGGAAATACAAATAAATGAGAGAAAGATATTCAAAATACAAAAACCGAAATAATTTCAAAATTATTTTACCCAAACTGTATTAGACCTACACCACCTTAAAAAATATTTTTCTTCCAACCGAAACCGCTAAATTAAGTTTTATTGTATTTTATTTATTCTGTTACCGCGTACTCACAACAGACGTCGTAACCACGCTCAATAATGACAAACCCCACCAGTATTTTACCACAAATTCTTCAGATTTGCTCGCAAACGTTTAGTGTGTTCCGCCTTTCTGGTCTGTAGGGACGCCGTTACGGCGACCACGTGGTACGAACAAAGCCAATCATAGACATCGACACATTCGAAAGCAACTAAAACCTCCAGTCATTGGTTCATTCGACGTAAACAAGATGGCTGCGGCCATAGAAAACACAATAAACAAGGAAATGTGGAAATAAAGTTAAAATTCACAGATTTCAAACACTTTTTCATCCCATTCTTTCCAAAATCTCATACATTCCATTCCATTCATCCACATTCAAGTCATTTTCACCGCTGTTGTCAAGTCAAATCGTCACCGTCGTCTGTCGTCGTATTGTCTGTTCCACCCCAGTCGTATTTTGTGCGGACAAAATGCATCATATTTTCTCATATTTCCCTTTCATGTTAATTTCGAATCCTTCTTTGGTCACTCTCCATCTAAAAAATAATTTGTCGAGGCCACTGCCCCGGTAGTGTTTCCAAATTTCCTAAGCGCGCAACAATTAGCTCCTATACTACACTGTTTTTACGCCTTGGGCGTCTTTAGGACAACAGACGGAACCTTCTGTATTTTAAATACATTACCTCAAACACAACCGATAAACCTAGGGCTTATACCTTTTCTCTACTGTTGTTGGTTGTTGCAACCATCCCTTTAAGGTTCGGGTCAACCTAACGGGGCATGCTTCTCCCAGTCACTCGGCTTCTTCTTTAATTTAAGCTTAATCAATATATAAAATTTCACAACAGGTTTGCTCACCTTTGTGTTGTTACGAGGCCTCTGAAGGAGTCGACCGCATGGGAGGAACCTAGCATCCCCTGACGTACGCCGAAAGTCTCACTCAGATTCTACGTAAATACACCACTATAATTTCCGGTCCGGCTCGGTCCACCCCGACTTCACGTCCCGGGGTCACCAAAATTGTAGGGAAAAAATCTTTCGCTCTGAGATTTTTCCATGCGTGTTCTGATAGTCGGGAGAGATAAAAGACCAAGATTCAGCCGGATAAAGTTACAGAAGGTTTATTCCCTAACAAAAGTTCTAAGTCAGAATTAAAACAGATCTGGGTCCTCATTTTTAGAAGGCCTACAAAACGCAAGAAGTTACAGGCGTTTTACATGAAAGGCCACAAGACAGAAGACAATAAGATTGTGCTCTGCTGAAACTTTTAAAGATGAATTCTGGGCGGTCTCCTCCGTCGAATCTCTGCCCCGGAACACTTGCATTGGCTGGCCGAAGATCCTCCTGCGTCCATCAGCCAATAGTCGACGGTCACTCTCAGGACCCATCCATCTCCCCAGGGCATGACTTCAAAGTGGCGCCTGGTGCTGTGATAAACCCAGACTCTTCCTGTCCGTAACAAATCAGATTGACGGCAAGAAATCCATGGAGCTCCTAGGTTAAAGGTCAACCTTTTTGTTCTTCCCTGGAACCGGACTTCTAGAGAAGTTCTCACAGATATAATCTATTCCTCATGTGGTTTGGATAAGGATGTTGTCTTCACTACTGCTGACTTCTGTTAACCAGCACCTAAAAGGTCAACATCCCCCCTCCTCTGTAGAGGAAGGGCCACAGCTGCAGTCCATAGGTCACATCTTAGGAATGTGAGGTCAAGATGCATCTTCCAGAGTCCAGATTTAGGAGCACACACTTCATCAGTAAAACAATGTAAAAAAGTAAAATTAATGCCAATAATGATAAAAATAAGGACCGCAGAAATATAAAATCCTTCACATATCAAATTTGATATGAAGAAGTGTATTCTACAATGCATGAACTGAATATTTTGAATAAAAGATGAAGTACTAAAGTTAAGAATAGGTCGTCTGTAGGTTTATGTTATTAAAAGCAAACACCCAGGAAATTAATAGGTTACAAACAAATAATTAAATGGAATTTTTGCTGTGCCCCAATTTCAACACCTTAGATAGAAACAGCATTTCATTAAGTTTATTTGTTTATATGTTTTTTTATGCTGGAAATTAATGCAAATCCAGTGGTTCGACTCCAGAACACAAATGTAAGTTTGTTTGACTAGTCAATCAAATGTATAGTATATACTATTGAACATAAGTGGGGTTTTTTAATTCAATTTCAGTGTTAATTTTTTTCAAAACATATTTTCTATATATATTTTATATATATTCACAGGTCAAGATGCCACAAGGATCTACAACAAAACTTTGTGTCAGCTGCAAAGCTGTGATTGGTGTGGCAACTAAGACATGTAAAGTATGCCAAACAATCCAGCCAATGAGGCAAAGGCTTGCCAAAAACTGGAGAAGTTTCAATCCAAGATGGAGACTTGGTTGCAAAAACACAAGAAAAACAAAACCACCACACATGTTTGGGATGAGGCATCGGTTTTGGTACGTGTTTTATATCTGCAATTGTATTTCATAATTTTAGCTATAACTGATGATGTAAAAAAATTTTTAGGTTGAAAAGTTGAATACATTGGGACACAAAGCCATTGTGTTTATTGCCAGACCTGGAAAGAAAACATCCACGTGGCATACACATGTCATTCACCCCAGGTGGCAATTAACCGATCAAGCTGGACAGTGTCTGGACCGCATGAAAGACCTATATGAGCTAATGATCAATGGTAAGTATTTCTGTCTGAAAATGATTATAATTTCAGCCCAGTTTGTTCCTGGGATTAGTGCATTCAAATTTGTCATTATTTCTAGAGGTAGAAAAAATAATGATGTTTGACTAATCTAAAATACTTGGAGTATATAGTGATATATTTTTCACGGTTATTGTGCTGCTTTATTTGTCACTTTTGATTTGATTAACTTTAGTTTTTATAGTACCAGTATTATTTTATTCTGTAGAGGGAATTGTAGTACATTATATCTATCCAATGTGTTGGAATAAATGTATATCTGATCTAAAAAAGTAAAAAAAAGTTGTAAAATTGTGATATGTTTAAATTTAGCAAATGTATTTCAAGACAAAAGAATTATATAAATAAAAGACAACTGCATTTAGATTATTTAATTTATTTTCCCCATTGAGGTTAGACGAGCCTTCAAATGCCCTCTGGTCCAGTCATCCAGCCTTCAGCCTCACCAGCCATTCGACCTTCAACTGCATCATCCATCCAGCCTTCAGCCTCACCAGCCATTCAACCTTCAACTGCATCATCCATCCAGCCTTCAACCAGTATGCAGATTCATAACATTTTAATAATATGGTGACATAGTCTTCTGAAATACATGTTAAAATCACAAAATATTGTAAGATGTTGAAATAGTGTCAAAAGAGCATTCTTTTTGTTTATTTAAATCACACTGGAAGAACTGCAGGCTTAAATGTTTGCATAATATTAATTGACATCAACAATATAATTTACAGAAAATGTTCTTTATTTCTAACAGGTGTTCCAGCAAAGAAAAAGAAAAAAAGAGATAACAAGAAAGATTCACCTGGAGGTAAATGGGTTATCTTTTATTTGCTATCAACAGCTTCAAAGACAAACATACACAATGTTATTGTATCTTCTAAATGACATGCTTCATGACCTTAGTCAACTATGTAAAATTCAGGTTACCTTTATGTGGACTTAACAGAGTTATGTGTTCCTCACAAGGATACATAAAATGCTAGCAGCAAAAAATTGACAGACAGCAATAACAAAAAGATAGACTAGAAAAAGAAAATAAAAAGCGAATGTTCTATTAACAAAAAAGAAATTGCTGTAACATAACTGAAATTATATATATATATATATATATATATATATATATATATATATATATATATATATATATATATATATATATATATATATAAAAAACGCCCCTCTCACCCTCCGCGGGTGGTTTCTCCTCCAACCTCAGGTCCTCTACCAGAGGCCTGGGAGCTTGAGGGTCCTGCGCAGTATCTTAGCTGTTCCTAGCACTAAGCTTTTCTGGAGTCTGAGGTCTGAGGTCTTTCCAGGTATCTGTTGTAGCCACTCCTCAAGCTTGGGGGTTACTGCCCCAAGTGCTCCAATTACCACAGGCACCACCGTCACCTTCACTTTCCAGGCTTTCTCCAGTTCTTCTTTGAGTCCCTGGTATTTCTCCAGTTTCTCATGTTCCTTCTTCCTGATGTTCCCATCGCTTGGCACTGCCACATCCACCACAACGGCTTTCCTCTGTTCTTTATCCACCACTACGATGTCTGGTTGGTTCGCCATTACCATCCTATCAGTCTGGATCTGGAAGTCCCACAGGATCTTTGCCTTCTCATTCTCTACCACCTTCGGAGGTGTTTCCCATTTTGACCTTGGGGTTTCCAGTCCATATTCTGCACACATGTTCCTGTATATTATTCCAGCCACTTGATTGTGGCGCTCCATGTATGCTTTACCTGCCAGCATCTTACATCCTGCAGTTATGTGCTGGATTGTTTCAGGCGCCTCTTTGCACAGCCTACACCTTGGGTCTTGTCTGGTGTGGTAGATCTGAGCCTCTATCGCTCTGGTGCTCAGGGCTTGTTCCTGAGCTGCCAGGATGAGCGCTTCAGTGCTGTCTTGTAGGCCAGCCCTTTCTAGCCATTGGTAGGACTTCTTGATATCAGCCACTTCAGTTATGGTCCGGTGGTACATCCCATGGAGGGGTTTGTCCTCCCATGAGGATCTGTCTTCCTGCACTGTATCCTCTGCTCTCCATTGCCTGAGACATTCACTGAGCACACTGTCAGTTGGGGCCTTGAGCTTGATGTATTCATGCATCTTGGATGTTTCATCCTGGATAGTGGCTTCTACGCTCACTAGTCCTCGGCCTCCTTCCTTGCGGCTAGCATACAGTCTCAGAGTGCTGGATTTGGGATGGAACCCTCCATGCATGGTGAGGAGCTTCCGTGTTTTAACATCCATGGTCTGTATCTCTTCCTTTGGCCATCTTATTATTCCTGCAGGGTATCTGATAACTGGCAGTGCATAGCTGTTTATTGCCCGGGTCTTGTTCTTGCCATTGAGCTGGCTTTTCAGGACTTGCCTTACTCGTTGAAGGTACTTAGCTGTTGCAGCTTTCCTTGTTGCCTGCTCCAGGTTGCCATTTGCCTGGGGAATTCCAAGGTACTTGTAACTGTCCTCAATGTCTGCTATTGTTCCTTCTGGGAGTGAGACCCCCCCTGTGTGGACTACCTTGCCTCTCTTTGTCACCATCCGGCTGCATTTCTCGAGCCCGAATGACATCCCAATGTCATTACTGTAGATCCTGGTGGTGTGGATCAGGGAGTCAATGTCACGCTCGTTCTTAGCATATAGCTTGATGTCATCCATGTAGAGGAGGTGACTGATGTTGGCCCCATTTCTGAGTCGGAATCCATAGCCAGTCTTGTTGATTATTTGGCTGAGGGGGTTCAGACCTATGCAGAACAGCAGTGGGGACAGAGCATCACCTTGGTATATCCCACATTTGATGGACACTTGTGCAAGTGGTTTCCCATTGGCTTCAAGGGTGGTTTTCCACAGCTTCATTGAGTTTCTTATGAAGGCTCTTAGAGTCCTGTTGATGTTGTACAGCTCCAAGCATTCAGTGATCCATGTGTGTGGCATTGAGTCATAGGCCTTCTTGTAATCAAATATATATATATACACACACATATAATACATATATATGCATATAATATATATGTATATATATATATATATAATGTACTTTCAGTTATGTTGAAGCAGATTAATTTAACTTTTTGATAGTTTGACTGTCAAATCTATATTAATATCATATATTTAATTGACATTATTTTTACATGTAACTTGTTCGTGAAAAAATAAATATGACATTCAACATCTACTTTTGCAAAGAAGGTCATGTTTTCATTAGGATTTGTTAGTATGTTGTGTGAAATGTTTGTTAAATTACTCAAAAAGTGATTGACAGGTTTTGACTAAATTTTCAGCAACAGTTATAAATGACCTAAGGAAAAACTGTTGTGATCTGGCCATTTCTTTGTTTTTTTGAATATATACAAATACTGTGTAGTAGCTTATAACCACACCTAAATGGTGAAGCTGTGCATGCTAGAAGTGCTTCTAATTAGTGATGGAGAAAACAAAGCTTCCCAAAGCTCTAAATTCAACTGTTTCAAAAAATAGTTTAGTGTTTGAGAAGCATTTGTCTCAATGAAAATCAGCTTGCCAGACTTCATTACTGCTTCAAAATAAGAAAACAATAAGAAGACAGTGAACTGAGATAGTAATTAGTTATTTGAATCTATGCAGCTTTAAAAAAAATTTCTTTTTATAATTTAGTTGTCACAGACTATGTGTCCAAGTATAAAATACATTACAGCATTTAGTGTTTGCTTTTGCAAAACCACAGACAACATGTAGTTTCATTTGGAAATTCATCATACAAATGAGCAAGCAAAAGAGCTAAGTCCTGGCTTGTAACCATGTACATACTGTGGAAAACTATGCTTTCCCTTAAAAAAACAACATTATTTAAGTTAATTAGATCAATCACACACAGGCCATCATGCTCTTTTAGTCTAGGTTGCCACCAGCAGTTCTCCTCATTTAGTTACTGGAGTTTATTCTATGTAGTCGTTGGAATAAAGAACAAAAAATTAGAAGATTAAAATTGCCGATTACAGTTGCCCAATGCAAATTATGCAATTACTAATAAATTGTACATTAAAGTCACTATCTTGTTAGGGTAAGTGTTAACCAAAAACTGTTTTCCTAAACATTTTCCTACTGTTTACTTTCTTTGAAACCTTTATATTGTGCTTTTTATATTTTCAGAGTGCAGCCATGGGGGAGAAGATCAGTTTTACCCAGTGAAGCAGGTCTTGAAGACAAAAAAGCAGAAGGTTATTATTATTTCTTATCTCAAGTAGAAATGTGTACTTTTCATCTGCCTTTCATGTGAATGTATGAAATACAATTTACAGCATCACAATTCTTAAGTGTAATAATATAATGGCCTATGTTTAAAAAAATCTTTTTTTAAATGTACTTTTATCAGGGGAAATTAATGGAGTTTGTTGAATGGGAGCCATGTTCCATGTGGTATGTATAATTTTTTTTTGTTTATTTATAGATTGTATAAGAGGAGGCTTTGCATGATGTGGAGCCAGTGTAGTTATTAGCCTTGTAGCAGTGCTTTGGACCACCTGAAAACATTCATGTGATTTCCTGTTTAAACATGTAGAGATTAAGTTACAGATAATACAGCATGATAAAATTAATGCATGGGAAATCATATCCCTTTTAGATTTTGATACAGTTGGACTCAATTTGGCAATAGTTCTTATATGATTAAAAGACAAACACTGAACAGGGCTCCAGACTGCGACCAATTGGTCGCATTTTGCGACCAAAATTTGAGAGTGTGCGACTGAATTTTACATCCAGTCGCACATGCGCGACCCAAATTTGCCTCCCCCACCCTACGTATTTTTTTTATACATTAAACGTGGAAGGGGCACGTCAATGATCAATTAAATAATCAATGAGACGCGAGCGCACACGCACGCAGGCAGACACACACACTCGCGCACATACTCGTGAAACGCGAGCACACACTCGTGTGATGCCCGTCTGTGAGGCGTTCACTGCGTGTGAGAAGAATAGGGAAAGCCGCTGTAAGTGGCTAAAATGTGTGGAGGGGGAGGGGCCTAGAGACAATCGAACGCGCGTTAACATCTGTGGGAAGGAAACGGAGACAAATAAAATCACAACCTGACATGTGCGTCTGAGCTATGAGCAAGTGAACTATTGATTCATTCTTCCGACCTGCGGCTAGTGTACCAGTGACAGAACTACAGCAGGGGTCTCAAACTCGCGGCCCGCGGGCTATTTCCAGCCCCCGAGATAATATTTTGCGGCCCCCGCCTTAATGTTACTGCAGCCCGTCAGTTTGTATGAATGACACTTTTTCATTGTCGTGCACGGAGCTGACCAACCAATCACAGCGGGGTATATGACTCTTGGGGGCGGGACAATGACATGGCTTGAAAGCAGGACACCTGACAGCCCCCTCCCTCCCCGGACCACATTAAGGAGTTCCTTACTTTCCTTTTTAGAACGTATTTATTCGCTCGTAATTTTCTAAATACATGCAGTCCGTGCTGAACTTTTCTCTGGGTCACACAGAACCGGAGGAAGGCTAAGTTTTGGTTACGGTTACGGCGGCGCATCAAACGGTTTATGCACGACTGTTACGGCAGCACAGCGCTCCCGCGGGAGTCGGGTCAGCCTGAGGAGAATAAATGTCCCACACCTACATGCGTGACAGCTAAGGGAGCTTGGACATTGAACACACTCGAGCAAAAACAACATTAGTTTTAGACACACTGAAAATACGTGGGGAAAATGCAACGATAGACGTGCTTGAGATGAACCAGCACCTCGCCTGGAACGTTGGGGAGACCAGGCGGTGGGGGGGGTTGGGTTGTGAGGTGAAGGCGAAGCTGCAGCGAGACTGAAGGACAACAGGAAGTTGCAGTTGTCCTTAACATTCAATTTAGTTTTAATATTCCTCTCCCCCTTTGTGTGATCTGTGTTATTATATATTTTATGATTATTTTAATGTTTTGTGATGTATGTAGCCTTTTTTTAATCAATAGGTATTTTAAATTATTTTAATTGATCACTCAACTACAAAAACCATCAGGACACATGTCCCATAATGCATTGTTTTGTAGTCCTCAGGGCAGCTTTCAGTCAGTTCAGTTTCCAGCTGCGTTCGCTCAGGTTGGGGCCTTGATCCCGCCCCTTTCTGGTGACATTTTTGTGATGATTGACAGGTGATGTTGGAGCAAAAACAAAAATATGTCTCACACCAGGTGATCTGCGCAGTGTTGCGTCGACCTGGGTGATCTAAAACACGCTTATTGTGCATCTTGGTTGCACTTATTTGGTGTCACCAAGATAAATTTCCATCCGTTTTGTTTACTATTTGTGCTGTCATGACAGTGATGGTTCTGTCAGTTTACCTGTTGTTGCATCTTCAAAAGTGCAGAATAAAATGTGACACTGAATTTGAAACAGCACATTGTAATTTCTGCATCTATTATTAAAGTATTTATTAATAATACAGTGGAAATTAGTAGATTTGGTTTGCATGTTGATTTACGGTATGCGCCCCTAAATTTTCTGGTTGTGCCCCTAAAATTTTCAGTTAGGGGCCACTGTGCTCCTGGTGAAAAAAGTTAGTCTGGAGCCCTGCTTAACTAGAGACATGCGACGAGACTCTAGACCAGGGGTGTCAAACTCATTTTCACCGAGGGCCACATCAGCATAGTGGCTGTGCTCAAAGGGCCAGATATAATTTATACATTTAAGTAAATGTAATAAAAAATAAATGTAGCTACTCCTTAATGAGAATAACTTATTATTTATTTACTATAACTTTTTAAAATGACAATTTCAGTTGCATAGAAAACATATGTTTGCTTGTTACTCCAGCATGAATCCTTTTAAATTTGATTCTGTCAGGTTAGGTTATATGGACGGTGTTTAAGTCCTAATATATGGGAGGCGGTTTAGCTCGTGCTGGTTTGCGGTGCCTTCCCTCCGTGAAACCCAGGTTCAAATCCGAGCTGCTCCCTGTTTCCTTCTCTACCTCTGTGCAGGTCCGAAGCCCGGTTGCCTTGAGAGAGTTGCGTCAGGAAGGGCATCCGGCGTAAAACATTGCCAAGTTTACCATGCGACTTGTTCGCTGTGGCGACAAGATGGGAAAAGCCGAAAGTGAAACAAGTTTAAGTCCTAATGATATTTCAAGTCCGATTCCCCCTAGATATGAATAAATACATACCAATTTTATTTTTTAATTTAAGAAATTTAAAACTTTTATGCTCTTGGGGGCCACTTAAAATGACATGGCAGGCCAGACAACTTGCCTCTGGTGGGAGGTTGGCGCCAGTGTTCGGCAGCGGAGCCGCCATCAGGGTGTGAATGTGTGTGTGAATGTGTGTGCATGGGTGAATGGGACTGTGACTGTAAAGCGCTTTGGGCCTTCGTAAGAAGGTAGAAAGCGCTAAGTATACGCCATTGACCATTTACCAGGCCACATTTGGCCCGCGGGCCTGGAGTTTGACACATTTGCTCTAGAGACTCTATAGACAGGGTCCAGGGTTACCCCAAGGTTCCTGACTAAAGGGTTAATTAACAAAGTAGGTAAAGATACCTAATTGTCGCAGGGACATATTTTCAGGGGAACAAACAAGGACATAAACAATAAATAATATACATATGACCATACAAATGTGTCAGTCAAATTAGAAAATGATAAATGAATTTGCAGTAACATAACTGTGAGCATGGTAGCATAAAGTACAAACTGGAGTTCACTGGAGCTTGTTGTCTTTTATTGTAATGTTGTCATTAATTGTTTTTATGTATTCATTGATTTATGTATTTTTTTGCATTTATTGCAGTGGGAAAACATGGTCTCCACAGTGGGTGGAAAAAAGGAACACCAAAAAATAAACCCCAAAGGCACCTCTGTTGATCAGATTGACCTTTTAAATTATTATTGTTGTTTGTGTTACTGCTTTCTAATTGTTGTTAGTAAAAATGTTAAAATGAAAGGGTGTGATCTACATTTTTTATTGCTCAACATGCACACATGTATGATATACCATATAGGTAGGACACATTTGTTGTAAAATTCTAAACAAAAGTTTACAATAAAAAACATACCAAAAAAAATTGTCATATAACCAGATATCAGGTTTTTGTGTGGGATTGTCACGGCTATGGCAATTGCAAATGATCATACCTCAAGTTATAATAAAACATACTTGATAGTAAATCATTTTTGGTATTTAGTATAATGAAATAAGAGCAAATATGTAATGCATGGAGCTGTATTGTGCAACCTAAATAGATGAATGTATATTTGAGGTAAAAAAAAAACAACACACTGTTCTTCCAGGTCGTCATTTGCCTTTTTAGCTATTTATTTTATTTTTTATTTAATTATTTATTAATTATACAGACGTATTTTCTTTACAATTTCAAAGACAGATAAAAAAAAAAATAGCATTTTTAAAAGACAAACCTTGGAATCATAAACATAAACCAAGTGGTAAACGTAGATTGTCAGTTTATTTCAGTAAAGCAATTAAAACTAATCAAAAGTCAGTATGAATAATCAAAATAGCGTTTTCCTCCAAAACAAAAAGTTACTTCCGAAGGCAAGACTTATGGGTAGTACCGTTTTAGTGAGGTATTGTGCTCTGGTTTGTGAAATCTAATTGCATTCCTCTTGTGAAAAGCTGTTTTCGAGTAAAAGTAATGATAATTTGACACAATAATAACCGCAAAGTAACCGTGCCTTCCTTCCGGTCCGCCGGTAGCGTCCGTAGCTACCGCCATAGCAACATACGCAAGACACGTTTACCGCGGACCGGTGGGGGGGGGGGGGGGGGGGGGGCACGTTTACCGTGGACCGGGGGTGGTATTTGCTCTTAAGTAATAATAATAACAATAATAATAATGAACGTAAATCCACTGTGTAATCATGTGCAACTTTATCCGGTCACTTTTCAAAATAAAATACATTTCAAAATAAAAAACAATAAAATGGAAATTATTTTTTCTTTCTGTGCGTCCCGGTGCAGAGTGTCCCGCGGCCCGGTGCCAAGTGTCCCGCGGCCCTGTACGAAGTGTCCCGCGGCCCGGTGCCAAGTGTCGCGCAGCCCGGTACCGGTGCCAAGTGTCCCGCGGCCCAGTACCGGTGCCAAGTGTCCCGCGACCCGGTACCGGTGCCAAGTGTCCCGCGGACCGGTACCGGGCCGCGGCCGGGTGGCTGGGGACCACTGTTAAAAGACGTTTCGCCCTGTGGACTAACGTAGGTGTAAACGTTTGTTTTTCACTATTGAGAGCCCCTAAAAAACGTTTTCACAGAGCGAAAAAAGATGACTAAAAACTGTATTTTTATGAAAGCCTTCTGAAAGTAAATGGTATATTTCTCACTAGAAATGTTGTCAAAATAAAGATTAGTCCTTAAAAAATCTTGTTTTGTGGGATTTTCTACCGAAAAATGAACGAGCATCCGCCATGTTTTTTTTTACGGCAGGCAAAAGCTCAGAAGTCACGTGACCCTGAGAAGGCTAATAGAAAATGAATAGGAAAATGAAATGTAAGTGTCTCACAATTTAGGGGCCGTTTTTGTGAGACTCTCACGTATTTCCATGTGGACAAATGTAGCTACTACACATTTTAGGATGAGACTGGGTTGCTTTTGACGCACAAAATTATTTTTAAGCACAAAATGCTACCAAAAGCTCATTTTGTCATTTGCAGATCAAAACTAGTGTTATTCCTTGTCATATTGTGGGTTTAGATGTCCAAACAGTTAGAAATATGCTTTTTAGATGCTTTTGAAATGTCTGGCTTACAAAATGATTTTAAGAACAGTCAGAAACATGCTTTTTAGATGCTTTTTGAACTTTTGACTCACACAATTATTTTTAAGCACAAATCACTCCCAAAAGCTCGTTTTGTCATTTGTCGTTAAAAACAAGTTTTATTGAGAGTCACGTCAGTTTAAATGTCCAAACGGTCAGAAACATGCTTTTTTCACACTTTTGGCACTTTTGACTCACAAAATGATTTTTAAGCACAAAACTCTCCCAAAAGCTCATTTTGTCATTTGTAGATCAAAACAAGTTGTATTCATTGTCAGGTTGTAAGTTTAAAAGTCAAAACAGTCAGAAACATGCTTTTTTGACCCCTTTGCACTTTTGACGCACAAAATGATTTTTAAGCACAAAATGCTCCCAAAAGCTCATTTTGTCATTTGCAGATCAAAACTAGTGTTATTCCTTGTCATATTGTGGGTTTAGATGTCCAAACAGTTAGAAATATGCTTTTTAGATGCTTTTGAAACGTCTGGCTTACAAAATGATTTTAAGCACAAAAGTGCACGCTTTGTCATTCTTAGTTCAAAACAAGTGTTATTCATGGTCACATTGTGAGTTTCAAAGTCCAACGAGTCAGAAACATGCTTTTTTCACACTTTTGGCACTTTAGATTCACAAAATGATTTTTAAGCACAAAATGCTACCAAAAGCTCATTTGGTCATTTGTAGACCAAAACAAGTTGTATTCATTGTCAGGTTGTAAGTTTAAAAGTCAAAACAGTCAGAAACATGCTTTTTTGACCCTTTTGCGCTTTTGACGCACAAAATGATTTTTAAGCACAAAATGCTACCTAAAGCTCATTTTGTCATTTGTAGATCAAAACTAGTGTTATTCCTTGTCATATTGTGGGTTTAGATGTCCAAACAGTTAGAAATAGGCTTTTTAGATGCTTTTGAAACGTCTGGCTTACAAAATGATTTTAAGCACAAAAGTGCACGCTTTGTTATTCTTAGTTCAAAACTAGTGTTATTCATGGTCACATTGTAAGTTTCAAAGTCCAACGAGTCAGAAACATGCTTTTTTCACACTTTTGGCACTTTAGATTCACAAAATGATTTTTAAGATCAAAATGCTACCAAAAGCTCATTTGGTCATTTGTAGACCAAAACAAGTTGTATTCATTGTCAGGTTGTAAGTTTAAAAGTCAAAACAGTCAGAAACATGCTTTTTTGACCCTTTTGCGCTTTTGACGCACAAAATGATTTTTAAGCACAAAATGCTACCAAAAGCTCATTTGGTCATTTGTAGACCAAAACTAGTGTTATTCATTGTCAGGTTGTAAGTTTGAATGTCCGAACAGTCAGAAACATGCTTTTTAGATGCTTTTTGAACTTTTGACTCACACAATTATTTTTAAGCACAAATCACTCCCAAAAGCTCGTTTTTGTCATTTGTCGTTAAAAACAAGTTTTATTGAGAGTCACGTCAGTTTAAATGTCCAAACGGTCAGAAACATGCTTTTTTCACACTTTTGGCACTTTTGACTCACAAAATGATTTTTAAGCACAAAATGCTACCAAAAGCTCATTTGGTCATTTGTAGACCAAAACAAGTTGTATTCATTGTCAGGTTGTAAGTTTAAAAGTCAAAACAGTCAGAAACATGCTCTTTTGACCCTTTTGCGCTTTTGACGCACAAAATGATTTTTAAGCACAAAATGCTCCCAAAAGCTCATTTTGTCATTTGTAGATCAAAACTAGTGTTATTCCTTGTCATATTGTGGGTTTAGATGTCCAAACAGTTAGAAATATGCTTTTTAGATGCTTTTGAAACGTCTGGCTTACAAAATGATTTTAAGCACAAAAGTGCACGCTTTGTCATTCTTAGTTCAAAACAAGTGTTATTCATGGTCACATTGTGAGTTTCAAAGTCCAACGAGTCAGAAACATGGTTTTTTCACACTTTTGGCACTTTAGATTCACAAAATGATTTTTAAGATCAAAATGCTCCCAAAAGCTCATTTGGCCATTTGTAGTCCAAAACAAGTTGTATTCATTGTCAGGTTGTAAGTTTAAAAGTCAAAACAGTCAGAAACATGCTTTTTTGACCCTTTTGCGCTTTTGACGCACAAAATGATTTTTAAGCACAAAATGCTACCTAAAGCTCATTTTGTCATTTGTAGATCAAAACTAGTGTTATTCCTTGTCATATTGTGGGATTAGATGTCCAAACAGTTTGAAATATGCTTTTTAGATGCTTTTGAAACGTCTGGCTTACAAAATGATTTTAAGCACAAAAGTGCACGCTTTGTTATTCTTAGTTCAAAACTAGTGTTATTCATGGTCACATTGTAAGTTTCAAAGTCCAACGAGTCAGAAACATGCTTTTTTCACACTTTTGGCACTTTAGATTCACAAAATGATTTTTAAGATCAAAATGCTCCCAAAAGCTCATTTGGTCATTTGTAGACCAAAACAAGTTGTATTCATTGTCAGGTTGTAAGTTTAAAAGTCAAAACAGTCAGAAACATGCTTTTTTGACCCTTTTGCGCTTTTGACGCACAAAATGATTTTTAAGCACAAAATGCTACCAAAAGCTCATTTGGTCATTTGTAGACCAAAACTAGTGTTATTCATTGTCAGGTTGTAAGTTTGAATGTCCGAACAGTCAGAAACATGCTTTTTAGATGCTTTTTGAACTTTTGACTCACACAATTATTTTTAAGCACAAATCACTCCCAAAAGCTCGTTTTTGTCATTTGTCGTTGAAAACAAGTTTTATTGAGAGTCACGTCAGTTTAAATGTCCAAGCTGTCAGAAACATGCTTTTTTCACACTTTTGGCACTTTTGACTCACAAAATGATTTTTAAGCATAAAACTCTCCCAAAAGCTCGTTTTGTCATTTGTCGTTCAAAACAAGTTGTATTCAGTGTCTTGTTGTCACTTTAAACTTCCAAACAGTAAGAAACATCTTTTTTGACACTTTTGGCACTTCTGACTCTTAAAATGATTTTTAAGCACAAAAAGCTCCCAAAAGCTCAATTGGTAATTTATAGATCAAAACTAGTGTTATTCCTTGTCATATTGTGGGTTTAGATGTCCAAACAGTTAGAAATATGCTTTTTAGATGCTTTTGAAACGTCTGGCTTACAAAATGATTTTTAAGCACAAAAGTGCACGCTTTGTCATTCTTAGTTCAAAACAAGTATTATTCATGGTCACATTGTAAGTTTCAAAGTCCAACGAGTCAGAAACATGCTTTTTTCACACTTTTGGCAATTTAGATTCACAAAATGATTTTTAAGATCAAAATGCTCCCAAAAGCTCATTTGGTCATTTGTAGACCAAAACAAGTTGTATTCATTGTCAGGTTGTAAGTTTAAAAGTCAAAACAGTCAGAAGCATGCTTTTTTGACCCTTTTGCGCTTTTGACGCACAAAATGATTTTTAAGCAATATGTTATTCCTTGTCATATTGTGGGTTTAGATGTCCAAACAGTTAGAAATATGAAACAAAGATTTTAAAATCGTCATATGATGGCAACACGACCTGTGGTCTGGCGGCCATTTTGTGCCAAAATCTGCGATTTTGCAATTTTCGCGTTTTACACATGGGGAAAACTGAACTGTTTTTCAAGCGATTTTTACGAAATTTGATGCACATGTTCCTAGCATATGTCAACAATGACATCTGGATTTTTGTTGACCTATGACTTCGGGAAGAGGCTGCCATTTTGAATTTTGAAGAAAAAAAAAGAAATGTACTACAAAACGTTGTTCCAGTACCAAATTTGACACATTTTTAGCAATCGTCCTGAAACTTCTCGGGCATCAATGGCAAGCTAGTGTAGACAAAATTTCGGTATTAGAAGTCATAGATTTTGAATGGCTTCACGTAACGATTCATAACTTTTGCGATTTCCACGAGCTTACTCATTTTTGTTGGAATGTCTTGAAAATGAGATATGCAGTTTCCTGTTCCACGCTGAACAAAATGATGAAACATATGACAAGATCGATAAAGGAATGGGGGGAGTTGTGAACGACAAACTGTCACCAAAAAAGTGCTGACTTGGATCCTGATTTTTTTTTTTTTTTACAATATGCTTACGAAACCGACTTTACCTTGTCGGGGACAGCCAAACAAAGATTCTAAAATCATCATGTGATGGCAACACGACCTGTGGTCTGGCGGCCATTTTGTGCCAAAATCTGTGATTTTGCAATTTTCGCGTTTTACACATGTGGAAAAATGAACTGTTTTTCAAGCAATTTTTAAGAAATTTGATGCACATGTTCCTAGCATAAGTCTACAATGACCTCTGGAGTTTTTACCTTTGACTTCATGAAAAGGCTGCCATCTTGATTTTTGAGAAAGAAAAAAAAGCGATGTAGTACAAAAAGTTGTTCCAGTACCAAATTTGACACATTTTTAGCAATCGTCCTGAAACTTCCCGGGCGTCAACGGCAAGCTAGTGTAGACAAAATGTTGGTATTAGAAGTTTTAGATTTTGAATGGTTTGCACGTAACGATTCATAACTTTTGCGATTTCCACGAGCTTACTCATTTTTGTTAGAATGTCTTGAAAATGAGATATGCAGTTTCCTGTTCCACGCTGAACAAAATGATGAAACATATGACAGGATCGATAAAGGAATGGGGGGAGTTGTGAACGACAAACTGTCACCAAAAAAGTGCTGACTTGGATCCTGATTTTTTTTTTTTTTTACAATATGCTTACGAAACCGACTTTACCTTGTCGGGGACAGCCAAACAAAGATTCTAAAATCATCATGTGATGGCAACACGACCTGTGGTCTGGCGGCCATTTTGTGCCAAAATCTGTGATTTTGCAATTTTCGCGTTTTACACATGTGGAAAAATGAACTATTTTTCAAGCGATTTGTACGAAATTTGATGCACATGTTCCTAGCATAAGTCTACAATGACCTCTGGACTTTTGTTGACCTTTGACTTCGGGAAAAGGCTTGCCATTTTGAATTTTGAAGAAAAAAAAAGAAATGTACTACAAAACGTTGTTCCATTACCAGATTTGACAGATTTTTAGCCATCGTCCTGAAACTTCTCGGGCATCAATGGCAAGCTAGTGTTGACAAAATGTTGGTATTAGAAGTTGTAGATTTTAAATGAAGTGTACGTGGCGATTCGCAACTTTTGCGATTTCCACTAGCTCACACATTTTTTGTTGGAATGTCTTGAAAATGAGATATGCAGTTTCCTGTTCCACGCTGAACAAAATGATCAAACGTATGACTAGATCGATAAAGGAATGGGGGGTTGTGGTGTAGAGGGCTGCATTGGGATTGGGTCCCGCCGGGTCCCACGGGACCCAACCCAAATCTCTCGGGATTGGGCGGTTTGAATTGTGCTGCGGGCGGGAGCGGGCGGCAAAAAAAAAACCCTGCGGGATCAGTGTGGCCATGAATATCTCATGAATATTTATTAGCGCGGACCACGTTAGGCTGTGCGGCTGTTGGATTCTTATGTAAGCTCCGTGAACTCACCAGGTAGAGACGCCTAATGGCCTCTGTCATCTAACCTGTTGTTGGGGGTGTGCAACACTCCACCCAGCCTCTTAGAAATTATGCTCTTTAGAGCCTAATACTCGCTGTCGCGTGTGGGCGGAGCTACGAGCTAAAGTTATGGTCTGATCCCTACATGGAGCGATGCGTGCATCAATGCATGCTAGACACGAAGAATGTGGAGAGATCCGGTTTATTATTTTGAAGAGTTCTACTTGATAATCATCTTTCCATGTTTGAGTTCATAATATTATCCCAGAGAAAGTCTCTGCTTTAACTCCCGCAGTGAAAGCTGCGTCTGAATCTGACGCCCGCGTTTCCATCTGACAGTTTAAAGCCAAAGCCCCTCCCCCGCCTCTCTACCTGCTTTTCCTCTCTACCTGTTCACCTGTTCACATCCTCTGCAGCTGAGAGTTGTTTTTCCCCGCGCTCCCAGTGTATTCTACACAGATGTAGGGACAGTGAAAATAAACCACCCCCTTGTTAATTTTAAAACTGTTTGAAGTGTTGTGGGTTCATTACAAATCGTGTAGTACTGTAAATGGCCAGCAGCTGGAACGAGCGCTGTCGAGCAAGACTGACGTCATGCGGGAGCGCGCAGAGCAGCATGAAAGAGAGGGAAGAGAAGAGAGATCGGATGAGCGCTGAGAGTTCGGTTTTCCTAGAAAACACCCACCTGTATATGAGCCTAAATACGCTGCTGTACTGGAAAGAACCCGTAAATAAATGCACAAATGTTCAGTGGTCTGCTGCTCATTTAAAGTGTGCAACACAGAGAGCAAAATACGGTCATCATAGGTTGACACGATAGTCAGGGCGCTCTATAGCGCAGCACACGGATGAAAGAGCTGTTACTCTATCTGCCAACACTGCGCTGGATAGGAAGGAGCAGGTTTCCAGGCAGAGACATGATGTTAATGGATGAAGCAGAGAAGAACCACAAACGAGGTTCATCGTGAGACGCGCATGGTGTTCAGATCTGCGTGCTGAAGCCCAACTGAGGCGCAAAACAGCAAAAACTGGAAAAGGCTGAAGCTAAATAAAAGTATTTTTCCGTTAGGAAAAATTCATAGATTTTCAGCTCTGTTGAACCATTACGATGTTTTTTCTCCTCCATAAATTCAAATGACTTTGACCTGCAGCTTTATCAGCTGGTTCAGCGCTTCAGGCCAACTACCCCTGGCTGCAGCCTGCATACTCCTTCAGGCCGTCTGTCTGCGCGTGGACACACGCACACTTTTAACCGAACAGGATTAGTGAAAATATATTTAATAATTAAGTTGCAGATTACACAAAAGAGGAATGCATGGAAAAATGAGGCTGGAGGAGGGACATGAATCTCTTTAATAATATCAATACAAATACATGTTTTTTTTTCCTGCGGACGGGAGACGATACAAAATCAATGCATCTCTATTACAGTGCGGGAATAAATTCTCCGAGTTTTGCGGGTGCGGGCGGGAGTGGACATACATATTGCGGGATGCGGGTGTAACGCATACGTTGCTGGAGCAGGCGGGATTGGTCAGAAATTCGGCGGGCGCGGGCGGGAGAGGAATGAAGAAAATAGTCCCACACAGGGCTCTAGTTTACACCTACGTTAGTCCACAGGGCGGAACGTCTTTATTTTACAACAGTGGTCCCCAGCCACCGGGCCGCGGCCCGCTTCCGGTGCCAAGTGTCCCGCGACCCGGTACCAAATTGTATAAAAAATATATCAGAATCCAAGTCAGCACTTTTTTTGGGCGACAATTTGTCGTTCACCACTCCCCCCATTTCTTTATAGATCTTGTCATATGTTTCATCATTTTGTTCAGCGTGGAATAGGAAACTGCATATCTCATTTTCAAGACATTCCAACAAAAAATGTGTAAGCTACTGGAAATCACAAAACTTGCGATTCGCCACATGAAGCTATTTAAAATCTACAACTTGTAATACCAACATTTTGTCTACACTAGCTTGCCATTGACGCCCGAGAAGTTTCAGGACGATGGCTAAAATTCTGTCAAATTTGGTAATGGAAAACGTTTTGTAGTACATTTCTTTTTTTTCTTCAAAATTCAAGATGGCAGCCGTTTCCCGAAGTCAAAGGTCAACAAAAATCCAGATGTCATTGTTGACTTATGCTAGGAACATGTGCATCAAATTTCGTAAAAATCGCTTGAAAAATAGTTCATTTTTCTATTTTCATTTTCTAGCTTGCCATTGACGCTCGAGAAGTTTCAAGACGATTGATTAGAATACATAGGACGATCTGGCGCTTTTTTTTTTAATTCAAGATGGCTGCCTCTTCCCAAGGTAAAATGTCAACAAAATTCCCTTGGCGGTTGAGGACTTTTAGTTGGCGGCATGACAGTGCGATTTCGTGCAACTCGCGCAAGCAAAAGTGTTGTTTTCCCATATTGTCAAAAACAATTTTAAAACTTCTTTGGGATACCCTCAAACACGCGTTTTTTGGTTTTGTATCAGCAATGTGACTTTTTTTCCCCGGTCGCATTAGCAAAAATAGGCCCATCATTTTTTGTACGAGACAAAACGTATGTTTTGTTCTTAAAAATCATTTTGCAAGTATGAAAAAAGCATGTTTCTGACTTTTTGGACTTTTAAATGTGACAATGCGTAACTACAAATGTCGAAGTGAGCTTTTGGGAGCGTTTTGTGCTTAAAAATATTTGTGTGAGTCAAAAGTTTAAAAAGCATCTAAAAAGAATGTTTCTGACTGTTTGGACTTTTATATTTTCAATGTGACAATGCGTAATACTTGTTTTGAACTAAGAAAGACAAAGCGTGCACTTTTGTGCTTTCGTGCTTACATTTTGTAAGCCAGACGTTTCAAAAGAATCTAAAAAGCATGTTTCTAAGATTTTGGACATATAAACCCAAAATGTGACAAGGAATAACACTAGTTTTGATCTACAAATGACAAAATGAGCTTTTGGGAGAGTTTTGTGCTTAAAAATCATTTTGTGCGTCAAAAGCGCAAAAGGGTCAAAAAAGCATGTTTCTGACTGTTTTGACTTTTAAACTTACAACCTGACAATGAATACAACTTGTTTTGGTCTACAAATGACAAAATGAGCTTTTGGGAGCATTTTGATCTTAAAAATCATTTTGTGAATCTAAATTGCCAAAAGTGTGAAAAAAGCATGTTTCTGACTCGTTGGACTTTGAAACTTACAATGTGACCATGAATAACACTTGTTTTGAAAAAAGAATGATTAAGCGTGCACTTTTGTGCTTAAAATCATTTTGTAAGCCAAACGTTTCGAAAGCATCTAAAAAGCATGTTTCTAACTGTTTGGACATCTAAACCCACAATATGACAAGGAATAACACTAGTTTTGATCTGCAAATGACAAAAACGAGCTTTTGGGAGTGATTTGTGCTTAAAAATAATTGTGTGAGTCAAAAGCTCAAAAAGCATCTAAAAAGCATGTTTTTGACTGTTCGGACATTCAAACTTACAACCTGACAATGAATAACACTTATTTTGATCTACAAATGATAAAACGAGCTTTTGGGAGTGATTTGTGCTTAAAAATCATTTTGTGAGTCAAAAGTGCCAAAAGTGTGAAAAAAAGCATGTTTCTGACAGCTTGGACATTTAAACTGACGTGACTCTCAGTAAAACTTGTTTTCAAAGACAAATGACAAAAACGAGCCTTTGGGAGTTATATGTGCTTAAAAATAATTGTGTGAGTCAAAAGTTCAAAAAGCATGTTTCTGACTGTTCGGACATTCAAACTTACAACCTGACAATGGATAACACTTGTTTTGGTCTACAAATAACCAGGTGAGCTTTTGGTAGCATTTTGTGCTTAAAAATCATTTTGTGCGTCAAAAGCGCAAAAGGGTAAAAAAAGCATGTTTCTGACTGTTTTGACTTTAAACTTACAACCTGACAATGAATACAACTTGTTTTGGTCTACAAATGACCAAATGAGCTTTTGGGAGCATTTTGATCTTAAAAATCATTTTGTGAATCTAAAGTGCCAAAAGTGTGAAAAAAAAGCATGTTTCTGACTCGTTGGACTTTGAAACTTACAATGTGACCATGAATAATATTTGTTTTCAACTAAGAATGACAAAGTGTGCACTTTTGTGCTCAAAAATAATTGTGCGAGCCAAACGGTTCAAAAGCATCTAAAAAGCATGTTTCTAACTGTTTGGACATCTAAACCCACAATATGACAAGGAATAACACTAGTTTTGATCTACAAATGACAAAAACGAGCTGTTGGGAGTGATTTGTGCTTAAAAATCATTCTGTGAGTCAAAAGTGCCAAAAGTGTGAAAAAAAGCATGTTTCTGACAGCTTGGACATTTAAACTGACGTGACTCTCAGTAAAACTTGTTTTCAAAGACAAATGACAAAAACGAGCCTTTGGGAGTTATATGTGCTTAAAAATAATTGTGTGAGTCAAAAGTTCAAAAAGCATCTAAAAAGCATATTTCTAGCTGTTTAGACATCTAAACCCACAATATGACAAGGAATAACACTAGTTTTGATCTACAAATGACCAAATGAGCTTTTGGTAGCATTTTGTGCTTAAAAATCATTTTGTGCGTCAAAAGCGCAAAAGGGTCAAAAAAAGCATGTTTCTGACTGTTTTGACTTTTAAACTTACAACCTGACAATGAATACAACTTGTTTTGGTCTACAAATGACCAAATGAGCTTTTGGGAGCATTTTGATCTTAAAAATCATTTTGTGAATCTAAAGTGCCAAAAGTGTGAAAAAAGCATGTTTCTGACTCGTTGGACTTTGAAACTTACAATGTGACCATGAATAACACTTGTTTTGAACTAAGAATGACAAAGCGTGCACTTTTGTGCTTAAAATCATTTTGTAAGCCAGACGTTTCAAAAGCATCTAAAAAGCATATTTCTAACTGTTTGGACATCTAAACCCACAATATGACAAGGAATAACACTAGTTTTGATCTGCAAATGACAAAAACGAGCTTTAGGAAGCATTTTGTGCTTAAAAATCATTTTGTGAGTCAAAAGTGCCAAAAGTGTGAAAAAAGCATGTTTCGGACATCCATCCATCCATCCATCTTCCTCCGCTTATCCGGGACCGGGTCGCGGGGGCAGCAGACTGAGCAGAGATGCCCAGACTTCCCTCACCCCAGCCACTTCCTCCAGCTCCTCTGGGGGGACCCCGAGACGTTCCCAGGCCAGCCGAGAGACGTAGTCTCTCCAGCGTGTCCTGGGTCTTCCCCGGGGCCTCCGCCCAGTGGGACATGCCCGGAACACCTCTCCAGGGAGGCGTCCAGGAGGCATCCGGACTAGATGCCCGAGCCACCTCAACTGGCTCCTTTCGATGTGGAGGAGAAGCGGTTCTACTCCGAGCTCTCCGCGGGTGACCGAGCTTCTCACCCTATCTCTAAGGGAGCGCCCAGCCACCCTGCGGAGGAAGCTCATTTCAGCCGCTTGTATTCGGGACCTCGTTCTTTCGGTCATGACCCATAGCTCATGACCATAGGTGAGTACTGGAACGTAGATCGACCGGTAAATTGAGAGCTTTGCTTTTCGGCTCAGCTCTCTCTTCACCACGACGGACCGATAGAGCGACCGCATAACTACGGACGCCGCTCCGATCCGCCTGTCAATCTCACGCTCCGATCTTCCCTCACTCGTGAACAAGACCCCAAGGTATTTAAACTCCTCCACCTGGGGCAAGGACACTCCACCCACCGAGAGATGGCAGACTACCTTTCTCCGGTCAAGGACCATGGCCTCAGATTTAGCGGTGCTGACCCTCATCCCAGCCGCTTCACACTCGGCCGCAAACCGCCCCAATGCACGCTGGAGGTCCCGGTCCGATGAAGCCAACAGGACAACATCATCTGCAAAAAGCAGAGAGGAAATCCTGTGGTCCCCAAACCAGATCCCTTCCGGCCCCTGGCTGCGCCTAGAAATTCTGTCCATAAAAACTATGAACAGAACCGGTGATAAAGGGCAGCCCTGCCGGAGTCCAACGTGGACTGGGAACAGGTCTGACTTACTGCCGGCTATGCGAACCAAGCTCCTACTCCGGTCATACAGAGACCGGACAGCCCTCAGTAAGGCTCCCCGGACCCCATACTCCCAGAGCACCCCCCACAGGATGCCACGGGGGACGCGGTCGAACGCCTTCTCCAAATCCACAAAACACATATGGACTGGATGAGCGAACTCCCACAATCCCTCCAGCACCCTAGATAGGGTGTAGAGCTGGTCCACTGTTCCACGACCAGGACGGAAACCGCACTGTTGTTCCTGAATCCGAGGTTCGACTATCGGACGGACTCTCCTCTCCAGTACCCTGGCATAGACTTTCCCAGGGAGGCTGAGGAGTGTAATTCCCCTATGGTTGGAACACACCCTCCGGTCCCCCTTCTTAAAGAGGGGAACCACCACCCCTGTCTGCCAGTCCAGTGGTACGGTTCCCGACCGCCACGCGATGCTGCAGAGACGTGTCAGCCAAGACACTCCCACAGCATCAAGAGACTTGAGGTGCTCAGGGCGGACTTCATCCACCCCCGGGGCCTTGCCACCGAGGAGCTCGTTGACTACCTCAGTGACTTCAGCCCGGGTAATAGACAGCCCCACCCCAGAGTCCTCATTCTCCGCTTCTTCAAAAGAAGGCGTGTCAGTGGGATTGAGGAGATCCTCGAAGTACTCCTTCCACCGCCCGACAATGTCCCCAGTCGAAGTCAACAGCTCCCCACCTGCACTGAAAACGGTGCCTGTGGAGAACTGCTTTCCCCTCCTGAGTCGCCGGATGGTTTGCCAGAATTTCTTCGAGGCCAACCGATAGTCATTCTCCATGGCCTCACCGAACTCCTCCCAGGACCGAGTTTTCGCCTCCGCAACAGTCCGGGCCGCAGCTCGCTTGAACTGCCGGTACCTGTCAGCTGCCTCCGGAGTCCCGCAGGCCAGCCAGGCCTGGTAGGACTCCTTCTTCAGCTTGACGGCATCCCTTACTTCCGGTGTCCACCACCGGGTTCGGGGGTTACCGCCGCGACAGGCACCAGAGACCTTGCGACCACAGCTCCGAGCAGCAGCAGAGACAATGGAGGTGGAAAACATGGTCCACTCAGACTCAATGTCCCCAACCTCCCTCGGTACCTGTTTGAAGTTCTCCCGGATGTGGGAGTTAAAGACTTCCCTGACGGAGGGCTCAGCCAGACGTTCCCAGCAGACCCTCACAGTACGTTTGGGTCTTCCAAGTCTTTCCGGCCTCCTTCCCCGCCAGCGAATCCAACTCACCACCAGGTAGTGATCGGTGGACAGCTCCGCCCCTCTCTTCACCCGAGTGTCCGAGACACAGGGCCGAAGGTCGCCTGAAACAACTACAAAGTCGATCATCGACCTCCTGCCTAGGGTGTCCTGATGCCAGGTGTATTGATGGACACCCTTGTGCTCGAACATGGTGTTCGTTATGGACAAACTATGACGAGCACAGAAGTCCAATAACAAAACACCACTCGGGTTTAGATCAGGGGGGCGTTCCTACCAATCACACCCCTCCAGGTGCCACTGTCATTGCCCACGTGGGCATTGAAGTCCCCCAGGAAGACAATGGAGTCCCCCATTGGGGCACTTTCCAGTACCCCTTCGAGAGACACCAAGAAGGCCTGGTACTCCGAACTGCTGTTCGGCCCGTAAGCCGAAACCACAGTTAGAGACCTGTCCCCCACCCGGAGGCGGAGGGACATGACCCTCTCGTCCACCGGGGTGAACTCCAACACTTGGCGGCTGAGCTGGGGGCTCACGAGTAAGCCCACGCCAGCCCGCCGCCTCTCACCTTGGGCAACTCCAGAGTGGTAGAGAGTCCAACCCCTCTCTAAGGACTGAGTTTCAGAGCCCAGGCCATGTGTGGAGGTGAGCCCGACTATATCTAGACGGTATCTCTCAACCTCTCGCACCAGCTCGGGCTCCTTCCCTCCCAGAGAGGTGACATTCCATGTCCCAAAAGCCAGATTCCATGATCGGGGTTTGGGCCGCCGAGGCACCCGCCCTCGACTGCCACCCAAACCACTGTTTCGGACAGTTTGGACATTTAAACTGACGTGACTCTCAGTAAAACTTGTTTTCAACGACAAATGACAAAAACGAGCTTTTGGGAGTATTTGTGCTTAAAAATAATTGTGTGAGTCAAAAGTTCAAAAAGCATGTTTCTGACTGTTCGGACATTCAAACTTACAACCTGACAATGGATAACACTTGTTTTGGTCTACAAATGACCAGGTGAGCTTTTGGTAGCATTTTGTGCTTAAAAATCATTTTGTGCGTCAAAAGCGCAAAAGGGTCAAAAAAGCATGTTTCTGACTGTTTTGACTTTTAAACTTACAACCTGACAATGAATACAACTTGTTTTGGTCTACAAATGACCAAATGAGCTTTTGGGAGCATTTTGATCTTAAAAATCATTTTGTGAATCTAAAGTGCCAAAAGTGTGAAAAAAGCATGTTTCTGACTCGTTGGACTTTGAAACTTACAATGTGACCATGAATAATACTTGTTTTGAACTAAGAATGACAAAGTGTGCACTTTTGTGTTCAAAAATAATTGTGTGAGCCAAACGGTTCAAAAACATCTAAAAAGCATGTTTCTAACTGTTTGGACATCTAAACCCACAATATGACAAGGAATAACACTAGTTTTGATCTACAAATGACAAAAACGAGCTTTTGGGAGTGATTTGTGCTTAAAAATCATTTTGTGAGTCAAAAGTGCCAAAAGTGTGAAAAAAAGCATGTTTCTGACAGCTTGGACATTTAAACTGACGTGACTCTCAGTAAAACTTGTTTTCAAAGACAAATGACAAAAACGAGCCTTTGGGAGTTATATGTGCTTAAAAATAATTGTGTGAGTCAAAAGTTCAAAAAGCATCTAAAAAGCATATTTCTAGCTGTTTAGACATCTAAACCCACAATATGACAAGGAATAACACTAGTTTTGATCTACAAATGACAAAATGAGCTTTTGGTAGCATTTTGTGCTTAAAAATCATTTTGTGCGTCAAAAGCGCAAAAGGGTAAAAAAAGCATGTTTCTGACTGTTTTGACTTTTAAACTTACAACCTGACAATGAATACAACTTGTTTTGGTCTACAAATGACCAAATGAGCTTTTGGGAGCATTTTGATCTTAAAAATCATTTTGTGAATCTAAAGTGCCAAAAGTGTGAAAAAAGCATGTTTCTGACTCGTTGGACTTTGAAACTTACAATGTGACCATGAATAACACTTGTTTTGAACTAAGAATGACAAAGCGTGCACTTTTGTGCTTAAAATCATTTTGTAAGCCAGACGTTTCAAAAGCATCTAAAAAGCATATTTCTAACTGTTTGGACATCTAAACCCACAATATGACAAGGAATAACACTAGTTTTGATCTGCAAATGACAAAATGAGCTTTAGGAAGCATTTTGTGCTTAAAAATAATTTTGTGAGTCAAAAGTGCCAAAAGTGTGAAAAAAGCATGTTTCTGACAGTTTGGACATTTAAACTGACGTGACTCTCAGTAAAACTTGTTTTCAACGACAAATGACAAAAACGAGCTTTTGGGAGTATTTGTGCTTAAAAATAATTGTGTGAGTCAAAAGTTCAAAAAGCATGTTTCTGACTGTTCGGACATTCAAACTTACAACCTGACAATGGATAACACTTGTTTTGGTCTACAAATGACCAGGTGAGCTTTTGGTAGCATTTTGTGCTTAAAAATCATTTTGTGCGTCAAAAGTGCCAAAAGTGTGAAAAAAAGCATGTTTCTGACTCGTTCTACTTTGAAACTTACAATGTGACCATGAATAACACTTGTTTTGAACTAAGAATGACAAAGCGTGCACTTTTGTGCTTAAAATCATTTTGTAAGCCAAACGTTTCAAAAGCATCTAAAAAGCACATTTCTAACTGTTTAGACATCTAAACCCACAATATGACAAGGAATAACACTAGTTCTGATCTGCAAATGACAAAATGAGCTTTTGGTAGCATTTTGTGCTTAAAAATCATTCTGTGCGTCAAAAGTTCTAAAAGTGACAAAAAGCATCTTTGGACTTTTAAACTGACGATGAATAACACTTATTTTGATCTACAAAGGAGACAAGCATTAGGGAGTGATTTGTACTTAAAAATCATTTTGTGAGTCAAAAGTTCAAAAAGCATCTAAAAAGCATGTTCATTTCAAAGTCCAAAGAGTCAGTAACATGCTTTTTTCACACTTTGGCACTTGTTACTGAGAAAATGATTTTTAAAAACAAAAGGGTCCTTAAAGCTTTAACACTTTTATTTAGGACTAAACTCTCCTTAAATCTCGCTTTGTCATTTTTAGATCAAAACAAGTGTTGTCACATTGTAAGTTTAAAAGTCCAAAAAGTCAGAAACATGCTTTTTTCACACTTGACTTACAAATGATTTTTAAACACAAAACACACGTTTTAGGAGAAATCAATACTTTTGTGTGTGCTAGTTTCACGAAATCGCACAGACATGCCGCCAGCTAAAAGTCCTGCACCGCCAAAGTAATTATGTTGAATTTTGACCTTGAGAAAAGGCAGCCATCTTGAATTTGAAAAAAGCACCTTTAGGACCAGATACATAGAATGTATGCTAATCAGATGTCCTGAAACTTCTCGGGCATCAATGGCAAGCAAGTGTAGAAAAAATAGTTAGTTAAATATTAGAAGTTGTAGATTTTGAATGGCGTGCACATGGCGAATCGCAACTTTTGCGATTTCCACTACACATTTTTGTTGGAATGTCGTGAAAATGAGATCTGCAGTTTCCTGTTCCACGCTGAACAAAATGATGAAACATATGACAAGATCGATAAAGGAATGAGGGATGTGGTGAACGACAAACTGTCGCCAAAAAAAGTGCTGACTTGTATTCTGATATTTTTTTTTTACAATCTGCTTGCGAAACCAACTTCACCTTGTCTGGGACAGCCAAGCAAAGTTTTGAAATCATTAGTTCATGGCAACACGACCTATGCTCTGGCGGCCATTTTGTGCTAAAATCTGCGATTTTTCAATTTTCGCGTTTTAGACGTGGAAAAATGAACGAAATTTGCCACACACGTTGTTAGCATAAGTCTACAATGACCTCTGGAGTTTTGTTGACCTTTGACTTCGGGAAAAGGCTGCCATCTTGAATTTTGAAAAAAAAAAAAAAAAAAAAAAGGAATGTAGAACAAAAAGTTGTTCCATTACCAAATTTGAAAACATTTTAGCCATCGTCCTGAAACTTAAAGTAAATCCGCTTGTAGGGTGCTGCTCAATGAAGGGAGTACCTTATTCTCGTGGGTGGTGGAGGGTTCAAGTGTGTCATCCTGTTTAGTCCTCCGTTGCTCAGGCTCAAAGGCAGCTGAGGGCCCGGCAGGACCCTGGTCAGAGTCCGCAGGGATTCTGGACACGAGTAGGGACAGTTCCTTAAAATGTTTCCAAAACTTCAGTATATAAAAAGCAGCAGCTGTTCGGCAGGTGGGAGCGTCAGAAAGTCCCCGGCGCTGCAAGAACAACAAACATTACAAAAATAAAACAAAAACAGCTTAAAAGGCAAGCGCAGGACTTGACCCTCGCCGGCTTACCAGAAAGACTGTTTGTCACCTGGGAGGCGCGCTCAATTGCAGAGGCTGTATTTGGCTCAAAATCTGTGCCTGCAGGTCTCATCCGGAGCTGAAACAGTATGCAAGTATGAAGCAGCGAACTAACTAACTCCTGTAATCAGCCTACCACCGCTACATTACCTGTGAGGCTATCCGGAGGTGTGCAAACAGGAAGTGGGTGCCCATGCTGCCCACGACCAAGTGAGGGCTTCTTGGCCTTTTATAGCGCCCCCATGAGGCCACTGCTTGTAATTATCCTCCCCACTGCACATGAGCCAATTAATCCTGCCACACTAGCACTCTGATCATTAATAGCATAGTTAGCATAATGAGCATGCACAGCTTTGGCCCTGATCGATTCTGGAGCAGAACAGAGTTTAATCGATGATCATGTCTTCATTCAACATTCTCTACCTACCGAGCCCCTAGATTCCACCATCGAGGCTGCAGGTTTAGGTAGGCAACACCTCTCTAGTATTACGCATCGTACCAAACCAATACTTTTACTTACGTCCGGCAATCACAGAGAATACATCCAAAGAGAGAATGTGGAGAGTGTGGAGGGGTGGTGGTTGTTTGTTTGTATGGGGGAGAGAGAGCTGCTAAGCAGCTGTGTTGAGAAGATCATGGGCAGAGGATTGTTCATGTTGGCAATGTAGGGTGGGGGAGTTTCTCCATTTCACCCCAATAGAAGCATACGCCACAGATGGAGAGCCAAAAGCTAAAGCCAGGAGAAGTATCTCAAGTCGCCTTCAGAGCTTCCTTTGTTTTATCACTCTGGACATGGTTCATAGCATTCAAGAATATACAATTCAACATGCACAGCACACAGAGCATGTTGATTGGTTTATGGCCCTCCCGGAACTAATGGCATTTATTGCAATTGTTATCTTGCGGGGGCTTACTAAGGTCCTTCACTACGTGACTGCTGGTCAGCAAACCTGGGAAACCCACAGATCATTGGAACTATGTCCAGTGACCGCTTCCAAGACATCATGCGACATCATGCGACATCATGCATCATGCTTTGATGACAGGTCCACCCGCAGCGAGCAAGCAAAGACTGATAAGTTTGCTGCAATTTCTACTGATTGGGGATCATTTGTCACCAACTGCATCACATCCTACAATCCTGGTCGGCACATCACTGTTGACGAACAGCTTTTCCCATCAAAGACTCGCTACTGTTTCCTGCAATATATTGCAACTAAACCTTTGGGATCAAGTTTTGGGTGGCTTGCAACTTGAAATCCAAGTATATTTGCAATGTCCTCCCATATCTTGGCAAGGACCCCAGTCGTCCCAGTGGGGAGCGACTGTCTGAAAATGTTTTGATGAGGCTGACAGACCCATTCCTGGACAAGGGCAGAAATGTTACTACAGACAATTTCTTTACATCGCTGTCACTTGCGCAACGACTGCTTAGCCGGAAAACCACCATCCTTGGCACACTCAACAAGATTCGCCAGGAAATTCCTCAATCTGCTAGGCAGACAAACCGCGATGAATTCACCACTCAGGTATGTTGCAGGTCTTTTGTTGCTCTATGTTTATGTGTTTCTAATTTGTGTGTGAAAGTGCTATGAAAATAATAACTTGTCTTTATTAGGTATTTTCAACCACTGGTGCTACGCTGACGGTGTATAGGCCCAAAAAGAAGAAGACCGTCTTCATTCTCATCAGCATGCACAGCAGGGTTCAGACTGAGAAAACCACTAAAAGGAAGCCAAACACAGTCACCCTGTATAACACCACAAAGTGCGGAGTGGATGTGATGGACCAGATGGTCCACGGTTCACACAGGAACACGGCGCTGGCCAGTCGCTCTGCTCTATAACAAGGTTGACATGGCAGCGCTAAATGCACATGTGCTGTACCAAGCATGCATCGGGAGGCAGGAGAGACGGGTGGACTTCCTGGTGGAGCTTGCAAGAGTGCTTGGCTCACTCTTATGTGGGTGCAAAGAAGGCACAAAAAGAACAATTGCGTCGGCAACAACCATCCACACCCAGCCCTGGAAAAAGAAACACGTGTCAGATCAAGCATCACTGCAAGAATAATCATGCCAGTATGCAATGTGTTGACTGCTACAGATACACTTGTGGAAAATGCAGAAAAGAGATGCCATGGCAGTGCCATGATTGTGTACTCAAAATGTACTCATTGACATTTTTGTAATTTGTAAATATGTGTGTTGCCATCAGGTAATGAATTCTAAACTTTGTGTCCCCGACAAGGTTAAGTCAGTTTCGTAAACAGATTGTAAAAAAAAAAATCAGAATCCAAGTCATCACTTTTTTTGGGCGACAGTTTGTCGTTCACCACAACCCCCATTCCTTTATCGATCTTGTCATATGTTCATCATTTTGTTCCATTCAAATCTACAACTTCTAATACCAACATTTTGTTGACATTAAAAGACTTTGAATGTCATTTATTTTATTAAAATATGAAATAGAAAAGGAAAAGACAAACACAATCACGTACACACTCAGAACTGCTATTTTGTCTAGATGTTCACCTCTAGATGTTCACGTCAAACCCATTGACGACCGAGAAGTTTCAGGACGATTGCTAAAAATTTGGTACTGAAACAACTTTTTGTTCTACATTGCTTTTTTTTTTCTTTCAAAATTCAAGATGGCAGCCTTTTCCCGAAGTCAAAGGTCAACGAAACTCCAGAGGCCATTGTAGACTTATGCTAGCAACATGTGCGTTAAATTTCGTAAAAATCGCTTGAAAAATGTGTTTCCACATGTGTAAAACGCGAAAAATTGCAAAATCGCAGATTTTGGCACAAAAGGCCGCCAAACCATAGGTCGTGTTGCCATCACATGATGATTTTAAAAACATTGTTTGGCTGTCCCCGACAAGGTTAAGTCGGTTTCGCAAGCAGATTGTAAAAAGAAAATATCAGAATCCAAGTCAGCACTTTTATGGGCGACAGTTTGTTGTTCACCACAACCCCCCATTCCTTTATCGATCTTGTCATATGTTTCATCATTTGGTTCAGCGTGGAACAGTAAACTGCATATCTCATTTTCACGACATTCCAACAGAAAATGTGTGAGCTATTGGAAATCTCAAAAGTTGAGATTTGCCATGTGTACGCCATTCAAAATCTACAACTTCTAATACCGACATTTTGTCTACACTAGCTTGCCATTGACGCCCGAGAAGTTTCAGGACGATTGCTAAAAATTTGTTAAATTTGGTACTGAAACAACTTTTTGTTCTATATTGCTTTTTTTTTCTTCAAAATTCAAGATGGCAGCCTTTTCCCGAAGTCAAAGGTCAACGAAACTCCAGAGAACATTGTAGACTTATGCTAGCAACATGTGCGTTAAATTCGTAAAAATCGCTTGAAAAATAGTTCAATTTTCCACATGTGTAAAACGCGAAAATTGCAACATCGCAGATTTTGGCACAAAATGGCCGCCAAACCATAGGTCGTGTTGCCATCACATGATGATTTTAAAAACTTTGTTTGGCTTTCCCCGACAAGGTTAAGTCGGTTTCGCAAGCAGATTGTAAAAAGAAAATATCAGAATCCAAGTCAGGACTTTTTTGGGCGACAGTTTGTTGTTCACCACAACCCCCCATTCCTTTATCGATCTTGTCATATGTTTCATCATTTGGTTCAGCGTGGAACAGTAAACTGCATATCTCATTTTCACGACATTCCAACAAAAATGTGTGAGCTAGTGGAAATCTCAAAAGTTGAGATTTGCCATGTGTACGCCATTCAAAATCTACAACTTCTAATCACCGACATTTTGTCTACACTAGCTTGCCATTGACGCCCGAGAAGTTTCAGGACGATTGCTAAAAATTTGTTAAATTTGGTACTGAAACAACTTTTTGTTCTACTATTACTTTTTTTTTTCTTCAAAATTCAAGATGGCAGCCTTTTCCCGAAGTCAAAGGTCAACGAAACTCCAGAGGCCATTGTAGACTTATGCTAGCAACATGTGCGTTAAATTTCGTAAAAATCGCTTGAAAAATAGTTCAATTTTCCACATGTGTAAAACGCGAAAATTGCAACATCGCAGATTTTGGCACAAAATGGCCGCCAAACCATAGGTCGTGTTGCCATCACATGATGATTTTAAAAACTTTGTTTGGCTTTCCCCGACAAGGTTAAGTCGGTTTCGCAAGCAGATTGTAAAAAGAAAATATCAGAATCCAAGTCAGCACTTTTATGGGCGACAGTTTGTTGTTCACCACAACCCCCCATTCCTTTATCGATCTTGTCATATGTTTCATCATTTGGTTCAGCGTGGAACAGTAAACTGCATATCTCATTTTCACGACATTCCAACAGAAAATGTGTGAGCTAGTGGAAATCTCAAAAGTTGAGATTTGCCATGTGTACGCCATTCAAAATCTACAATTTCTAATACCAACATTTTGTCTACACTAGCTTGCCATTGACGCCCGAGAAGTTTCAGGACAATTGCAAAAAATGTGATAAATTT
Source organism: Oryzias curvinotus (assembly GCA_023969325.1). Classification (NCBI taxonomy): domain Eukaryota; kingdom Metazoa; phylum Chordata; class Actinopteri; order Beloniformes; family Adrianichthyidae; genus Oryzias; species Oryzias curvinotus. Next base: position 7,477,882 of record CM043715.1, read on the forward strand.
GGTACTGAAGCAACTTTTTGTTCAACATTGCTTTTTGTTTTTTTCAAAATTCAAGATGGCAGCCTTTTCCGGAAGTCAAAGGTCAACGAAACTCCACAGGTCATTGTAGACTGATGCTAGAAACATGTGCATCAAATTTCGTAAAAATCACTTGAAAAATAGTTCATTTTTCCACATGTGTAAAACGCGAAAATTGAAAAATCGCAGATTTTAGCACAAAATGGCCGCCAGACCATAGGTCGTGTTGCCATCACGTAATGATTTTAAAACTTTGCTTGGCTGTCCCTGACAAGGTGAAGTCGGATTCGGGAGCAGATTGTAAAAAGAAAATATCAGAGTCCAAGTCAGCACTTTTTTGGGCGACAGTTTGTCGTTCACCACATCCCTCATTCCTTTATCGATCTTTTCATATGTTTCATCATTTTGTTCAGCATGGAACAGGAAACTACATATCTCATTTTCACGACATTCCAACAAAAAATGTGTGAGCTACTTGATATCGCAAAAATTGCGATTCGCCACATGAAGCCATTCAAGATCTACAATTTCTAATACTAACATTTTGTCTACACTAGCTTGCCATTGACGCCCGGGAAGTTTCAGGACGATTTGCTAAAAATTTGTCAAATTTGGTACTGGAAAAACTTTTGTACTACATTGCTTTTGCCTTTTCCGGAAGTCAAAGGTCAACGAAACTCCACAGGTCATTGTAGACTTATGCTAGCAACATGTGCATCAAATTTCGTAAAAATCACTTGAAAAATAGTTCATTTTTCCACATGTGAAAATCGCAGATTTTGGCACAAAATGGCCGCCTGACCACAGGTCTGGCTGCCATTACATAATGATTTAAAACTTTGTATGGCTGTCCCCGAAAAGGTTAAGTCGGTTTCGCAAGCAGATTATAAAAAAAAATATCAGAATCCAACTCAGCACTTTTTTTGGCGACAGTTTGTCGTTCACCACACCCCTCATTCCTTCATCGATCTTGTCATATGTTTCATCATTTTGTTCAGCGTGGAACAGGAAACTGCAGATCTCATTTTCACGACATTCCAACAAAAATGTGTGAGGTAGTGGAAATCGCAAAAGTTGCGATTCGCCATGTGCACGCCGTTCAAAATCTACAACTTCTAATATTTAACTAACTTTTTTGTCTACACTTGCTTGCCATTGATGCCCGAGAAGTTTTCAGGACGTCTGATTAGCATACATTCTATGTATCTGGTCCTAAAGGTGCTTTTTTTAAATTCCAGATGGCTGCCTCTTCTCAAGGTCAAAATTCAACATTATTCCTTTGGCGGTGCAGGACTTTTAGCTGGCGGCAAGTCTGTGCGATTTCGTGAAACTTGCACACACAAAAGTATTGATTTCTCTTATTGTCAAAAAACGCGAAAATTGCCCAATAGCAGAGATTTTTCACATAATGGCCGCAAAGCGTTAGGTTGTATGGATATCCCATAATGATTTTTAAAAAAGTTTTACGAGACAAAACGTGTGTTTTGTGTTTAAAAATCATTTGTAAGTCAAGTGTGAAAAAGGCATGTTTCTGACTTTTTGGACTTTTAAACTTACAATGTGACAACACTTGTTTTGATCTACAAATGACAAAGCGAGATTTTGGGAGAGTTTTGTGCTAAATCAAAGTGTTAATGCTTTTGGGGCCCTTTTGTAATTAAAAATCATTTTCTCAGTCACTAGTGTCATAAGTGTGAAAAAAAGCATGTTACTGACTCTTTGGACTTTGAAATGAACATGCTTTTTAGATGCTTTTTGAACTTCTGACTCACAAAATGATTTTTAAGTACAAATCACTCCCAAATGTGTGTCTCCTTTATAGATCAAATCAAGTGTTATTCATCGTCAGGTTGTAAGTTTAAAAGTCCAAAGATGCTTTTTGTCACTTTTAGAACTTTTGACGCACAAAATGATTTTTAAGCACAAAATGCTACCAAAAGCTCATTTTGTCATTTGTAGATTAAATCTAGTGTTATTACTTGTCATATTGTGGGTTTAGATGTCCAAACAGTTAGAAATATGCTTTTTAAATGCTTTTGAAACGTCTGGCTTACAAAATGATTTTAAGCACAAAAGTGCACGCTTTGTCATTCTTAGTTCAAAACAAGTGTTATTCATGGTCACATTGTAAGTTTCAAAGTCCAACAAGTCAGAAACATGCTTTTTTTCACACATTTGGCACTTTTGACTCACAAAATGATTTTTAAGATCAAAACTCTCCCAAAAGCTCATTTGGTCATTTGTCGATCAAAACAAGTTGTATTCATTGTCACGTTGTAAGTTTAAAAGTCAAAACAGTCAGAAACATGCTTTTTTTTTTACCCTTTTGCGCTTTTGACGCACAAAATGATTTTTAAGCACAAAATGCTACCAACAGCTCATTTTGTCGTTTGCAGATCAAAACTAGTGTTATTCCTTGTCATATTGTGGGTTTAGATGTCCAAACAGTTAGAAATATGCTTTTTAGATGCTTTTGAAACGTCTGGCTTACAAAATGTGTTTAAGCACAAAAGTGCACGCTTTGTCATTCTTAGTTCAAAACAAGTGTTATTCATGGTCACATTGTAAGTTTCAAAGTCCAACGAGTCAGAAACATGCTTTATTCACACTTTTGGCACTTTAGATTCACAAAATGATTTTTAAGATCAAAATGCTCCCAAAAGCTCATTTGGTCATTTGTCGATCAAAACAAGTTGTATTCATTGTCACGTTGTAAGTTTAAAAGTCAAAACAGTCAGAAACATGCTTTTTTTTGACCCTTTTGCGCTTTTGACGCACAAAATGATTTTTAAGCACAGAATGCTACCAAAAGCTCATTTGGTCATTTGCAGATCAAAACTAGTGTTATTACTTGTCATATTGTGGGTTTAGATGTCCAAACAGTTAGAAATATGCTTTTTAGATGCTTTTGAAACGTCTGGCTTACAAAATGTGTTTAAGCACAAAAGTGCACGCTTTGTCATTCTTAGTTCAAAACAAGTGTTATTCATGGTCACATTGTAAGTTTCAAAGTCCAACAAGTCAGAAACATGCTTTTTTCACACTTTTGGCACTTTTGACTCAAAATGATTTTTAAGATCAAAACTCTCCCAAAAGCTCATTTGGTCATTTGTAGATCAACACAAGTGTTATTCATCGTCAGGTTTTAAGTTTAAAAGTCTAAACAGTCAGAGACAAGCTTTTTTCACACTTTTGGCACTTTTGACTCACAAAATGATTTTTAAGTACAAAAAGCTCCCAAAAGCTCAATGGTCATTTGTAGACCAAAACAAGTGTTATTTATTGTCACGTTGTAAGTTTAAAAGTCCAAACAGGCAGAAACATGGTTTTTTAGATGCTTTTTGAACTTTTGACTCGCACAATTATTTTTAAGCACAAATCACTCCCAAAATATCGTTTTGTCATTTGTCGATCAAAACAAGTTGTATTCATTGTCACGTTGTAAGTTTAAAAGTCAAAACAGTCAGAAACATGTTTTTTTCACACTTTTGGCACTTTTGACTCACAAAAGGTTTTTTAAGCACAAAATGCTACAACAGCTCATTTTGTCGTTTGCAGATCAAAACTAGTTTTATTCCTTGTCAGATTGTGGGTTTAGATGTACAAACAGTTAGAAATATGCTTTTTAGATACTTTTGAAACGTCTGGCTTACAAAATGATTTTAAGCACAAAAGTGCACGCTTTGTCATTCTTAGTTCAAAACAAGTGTTATTAATGGTCACATTGTAAGTTTCAAAGTCCAACAAGTCAGAAACATGCTTTTTTCACACTTTTGGCACTTTTGACTCACAAAATGATTTTTAAGATCAAAACTCTCCCAAAAGCTCATTTGGTCATTTGTCGATCAAAACAAGTTGTATTCATTGTCACGTTGTAAGTTTAAAAGTCAAAACAGTCAGAAACATGCTTTTTTTTGACCCTTTTGCGCTTTTGACGCACAAAATGATTTTTAAGCACAGAATGCTACCAAAAGCTCATTTGGTCATTTGCAGATCAAAACTAGTGTTATTACTTGTCATATTGTGGGTTTAGATGTCCAAACAGTTAGAAATATGCTTTTTAGATGCTTTTGAAACGTCTGGCTTACAAAATGTGTTTAAGCACAAAAGTGCACGCTTTGTCATTCTTAGTTCAAAACAAGTGTTATTCATGGTCACATTGTAAGTTTCAAAGTCCAACAAGTCAGAAACATGCTTTTTTCACACTTTTGGCACTTTTGACTCAAAATGATTTTTAAGATCAAAACTCTCCCAAAAGCTCATTTGGTCATTTGTAGATCAACACAAGTGTTATTCATCGTCAGGTTTTAAGTTTAAAAGTCTAAACAGTCAGAGACAAGCTTTTTTCACACTTTTGGCACTTTTGACTCACAAAATGATTTTTAAGTACAAAAAGCTCCCAAAAGCTCAATTGGTCATTTGTAGACCAAAACAAGTGTTATTTATTGTCACGTTGTAAGTTTAAATGTCCGAACAGTCAGAAACATGGTTTTTTAGATGCTTTTTGAACTTTTGACTCGCACAATTATTTTTAAGCACAAATCACTCCCAAAATATCGTTTTGTCATTTGTCGATCAAAACAAGTTGTATTCATTGTCACGTTGTAAGTTTAAAAGTCAAAACAGTCAGAAACATGTTTTTTTCACACTTTTGGCACTTTTGACTCACAAAAGGTTTTTTAAGCACAAAATGCTACAACAGCTCATTTTGTCGTTTGCAGATCAAAACTAGTTTTATTCCTTGTCATATTGTGGGTTTAGATGTACAAACAGTTAGAAATATGCTTTTTAGATACTTTTGAAACGTCTGGCTTACAAAATGATTTTAAGCACAAAAGTGCACGCTTTGTCATTCTTAGTTCAAAACAAGTGTTATTAATGGTCACATTGTAAGTTTCAAAGTCCAACAAGTCAGAAACATGCTTTTTTCACACTTTTGGCACTTTTGACTCACAAAATGATTTTTAAGATCAAAACTCTCCCAAAAGCTCATTTGGTCATTTGTCGATCAAAACAAGTTGTATTCATTGTCACGTTGTAAGTTTAAAAGTCAAAACAGTCAGAAACATGCTTTTTTTGGACACTTTTGGCACTTTTGACTCACAAAAGGATTTTTAAGCACAAAATGCTACCAACAGCTCATTTTGTCGTTTGCAGATCAAAACTAGTGTTATTCCTTGTCATATTGTGGGTTTAGATGTACAAACAGTTAGAAATATGCTTTTTAGATGCTTTTGAAACGTCTGGCTTCCAAATTGATTTTAAGCACAAAAGTGCACGCTTTGTCATTCTTAGTTCAAAACAAGTGTTATTCATGGTCACATTGTAAGTTTCAAAGTCCAACGAGTCAGAAACATGCTTTATTCACACTTTTGGCACTTTAGATTCACAAAATGATTTTTAAGATCAAAATGCTACCAAAAGCTCATTTGGTCATTTGCAGATCAAAACTAGTGTTATTACTTGTCATATTGTGGGTTTAGATGTCCAAACAGTTAGAAATATGCTTTTTAGATGCTTTTGAAACGTCTGGCTTACAAAATGTGTTTAAGCACAAAAGTGCACGCTTTGTCATTCTTAGTTCAAAACAAGTGTTATTCATGGTCACATTGTAACTTTCAAAGTGCAACAAGTCAGAAACATGCTTTTTTCACACTTTTGGCACTTTTGACTCACAAAATGATTTTTAAGATCAAAACTCTCCCAAAAGCTCATTTGGTCATTTGTAGATCAACACAAGTGTTATTCATCGTCAGGTTTTAAGTTTAAAAGTCTAAACAGTCAGAGACAAGCTTTTTTCACACTTTTGGCACTTTTGACTCACAAAATGATTTTTAAGTACAAAAAGCTCCCAAAAGCTCAATTGGTCATTTGTAGACCAAAACAAGTTGTATTCATTGTCACGTTGTAAGTTTAAAAGTCAAAACAGTCAGAAACATGTTTTTTCACACTTTTGGCACTTTTGAATCACAAAAGGATTTTTAAGCACAAAATGCTACCAACAGCTCATTTTGTCGTTTGCAGATCAAAACTAGTGTTATTCCTTGTCATATTGTGGGTTTAGATGTACAAACAGTTAGAAATATGCTTTTTAGATGCTGACGTCTGGCTTCCAAATTGATTTTAAGCACAAAAGTGCACGCTTTGTCATTCTTAGTTCAAAACAAGTGTTATTCATGGTCACATTGTAAGTTTCAAAGTCCAACGAGTCAGAAACATGCTTTATTCACACTTTTGGCACTTTAGATTCACAAAATGATTTTTAAGATCAAAATGCTCCCAAAAGCTCATTTGGTCATTTGTCGATCAAAACAAGTTGTATTCATTGTCACGTTGTAAGTTTAAAAGTCAAAACAGTCAGAAACATGTTTTTTTTCACATTTTTGGCACTTTTGACTCACAAAAGGATTTTTAAGCACAAAACATTTATGCACAACATTTTGTCGTTTGCAGATCAAAACTAGTGTTATTCCTTGTCATATTGTGGGTTTAAATGTACAAACAGTTAGAAATATGCTTTTTAGATGCTTTTGAAACGTCTGGCTTACAAAATGATTTTAAGCACAAAAGTGCACGCTTTGTCATTCTCAGTTCAAAACAAGTGTTATTCATGGTCACATTGTAAGTTTCAAAGTCCAACGAGTCAGAAACATGCTTTTTTCACACTTTTGGCACTTTAGATTCACAAAATGATTTTTAAGATCAAAATGCTCCCAAAAGCTCATTTGGTCATTTGTCGATCAAAACAAGTTGTATTCATTGTCACGTTGTAAGTTTAAAAGTCAAAACAGTCAGAAACATGCTTTTTTTGACCCTTTTGCGCTTTTGACGCACAAAATGATTTTTAAGCACAGAATGCTACCAAAAGCTCATTTGGTCATTTGCAGATCAAAACTAGTGTTATTACTTGTCATATTGTGGGTTTAGATGTACAAACAGTTAGAAATATGCTTTTTAGATGCTTTTGAAACGTCTGGCTTACAAAATGTGTTTAAGCACAAAAGTGCACGCTTTGTCATTCTTAGTTCAAAACAAGTGTTATTCATGGTCACATTGTAAGTTTCAAAGTGCAACAAGTCAGAAACATGCTTTTTTCACACTTTTGGCACTTTTGACTCACAAAATGATTTTTAAGTACAAAAAGCTCCCAAAAGCTCAATTGGTCATTTGTAGACCAAAACAAGTGCTATTCATTGTCACGTTGTAAGTTTAAATGTCCGAACAGTCAGAAACATGGTTTTTAGATGCTTTTTGAACTTTTGACTCGCACAATTATTTTTAAGCACAAATCACTCCCAAAATATCGTTTTGTCATTTGTAGATCAACACAAGTGTTTATTCATCGTCAGGTTGTAAGTTTAAAAGTCTAAACAGTCAGAGACAAGCTTTTTTCACACTTTTGGCACTTTTGACTCACAAAATGATTTTTAAGATCAAAATGCTCCCAAAAGCTCATTTTGTCATTTGTCGATCAAAACAAGTTGTATTCATTGTCACGTTGTAAGTTTAAAAGTCAAAACAGTCAGAAACATGTTTTTTTCACATTTTTGGCACTTTTGACTCACAAAAGGATTTTTAAGCACAAAACATTTATGCACAACATTTTGTCGTGTGCAGATCAAAACTAGTGTTATTCCTTGTCATATTGTGGGTTTAAATGTACAAACAGTTAGAAATATGCTTTTTAGATGCTTTTGAAACGTCTGGCTTACAAAATGATTTTAAGCACAAAAGTGCACGCTTTGTCATTCTCAGTTCAAAACAAGTGTTATTCATGGTCACATTGTAAGTTTCAAAGTCCAACGAGTCAGAAACATGCTTTTTTCACACTTTTGGCACTTTAGATTCACAAAATGATTTTTAAGATCAAAATGCTCCCAAAAGCTCATTTGGTCATTTGTCGATCGAAACAAGTTGTATTCATTGTCACGTTGTAAGTTTAAAAGTCAAAACAGTCAGAAACATGCTTTTTTTGGACACTTTTGGCACTTTTGACTCACAAAAGGATTTTTAAGCACAAAATGCTACCAACAGCTCATTTTGTCATTTGCAGATCAAAACTAGTGTTATTCCTTGTCATATTGTGGGTTTAGATGTACAAACAGTTAGAAATATGCCTTTTAGATGCTTTTGAAACGTCTGGCTCACAAAATGATTTTAAGCACAAAAGTGCACGCTTTTTCATTCTTAGTTCAAAACAAGTGTTATTCATGGTCACATTGTAAGTTTCAAAGTCCAACGAGTCAGGAACATGCTTTTTTCACACTTTTGGCACTTTTGACTCACAAAATGATTTTTAAGATCAAAACTCTCCCAAAAGCTCATTTGGTCATTTGTCGATCAATACAAGTTGTATTCATTGTCACGTTGTAAGTTTAAAAGTCAAAACAGTCAGAAACATGCTTTATTCACACTTTTGGCACTTTAGATTCACAAAATGATTTTTAAGCACAAAATGCTACCTAAAGCTCATTTTGTCATTTGTAAATCAAAACTAGTGTTATTCCTTGTCATATTGTGGGTTTAGATGTCCAAACAGTTAGAAATATGCTTTTTAGATGCTTTTGAAACGTCTGGCTTACGAAATGATTTTTAGCACAAAAGTGCACGCTTTGTCATTCTTAGTTCAAAACATGGTCACATTGTAAGTTTCAAAGTCCAACGAGTCAGAAACATGCTTTTTTCACACTTTTGGCACTTTAGATTCGCAAAATGATTTTTAAGATCAAAATGCTCCCAAAAGCTCATTTGGTTATTTGTAGACCAAAACAACAAAACAAGTGTTATTCATGGTCACATTGTAAGTTTTAAAGTCCAACAAGTCAGAAACATGCTTTTTTGTCACTTTTAGCAGTTTGACGCACAAAATGATTTTTAAGCACAAAACTCTCCCAAAAGCTCATTTGGTCATTTGTAGACCAAAACAAGTGTTATTCATTGTCAGGTTGTAAGTTTAAAAGTCAAAAAAGTCAGAAACATGCTTTTTTGACCTTTTTGCGCAGAAACATGCTTTTTTCACACTTTTGGCACTTTAGATTCACAAAACGATTTTTAAGCACAAAACTCTCCCAAAAGCTCATTTGGTCATTTGTAGACCAAAACAAGTGTTATTCATTGTCAGGTTGTAAGTTTAAATGTCCGAACAGTCCAGGAACATGCTTTTTGTCACTTTTAGCACTTTTGACGCACAAAATGATTTTAAAGCACAAAACTCTCCCAAAAGCTCATTTGGTCATTTGTAGACCAAACAAGTGTTATTCATTGTCAGGTTATAAGTTTAAATTTCCGAGCAGTCAGAAACATGCTTTTTGAACTTTTGACTCACACAATTATTTTTAAGCACAAATCACTCCCAAAAGTTCGTTTTTGTCATTTGTCGTTGAAAACAAGTTTTATTGAGAGTCACGTCAGTTTAAATGTCCAAACGGTCAGAAACATGCTTTTTTTTCACACATTTGGCTCTTTTGACTCACAAAATGATTTTTAAGCACAAAACTCTCCCAAAAGCTTGTTTTGTCATTTGTAGATCAAAACAAGTGTTATTCATCGTTAGGTTGTAAAATTAAAAGTCCAAAGAGTCAGAAACATGCTTTTTGTCACTTTTAGAACTTTTGACGCACAGAATGATTTTTAAGCACAAAATGCTACCAAAAGCTCATTTTGTCATTTGTAAATCAAAACTAGTGTTATTCCTTGTCATATTGTGGGTTTAGATGTCCAAACAATTGTAAGTTTCAAAGTCCAACGAGTCAGGAACATGCTTTTTTCACACTTTTGGCACTTTAGATTCACAAAATGATTTTTAAGATCAAAATGCTCCCAAAAGCTCATTTGGTCATTTGTAGACCAAAACAAGTTGTATTCATTGTCAGGTTGTAAGTTTAAAAGTCAAAACAGTCAGAAACATGCTTTTTAGATGCTTTTTAAACTTTTGATCACACAAATAATTTTATCACAAAACGCTCCCAAAAGCTCACTTTGACATTTGTAGTTACGCATTGTCACATTTAACAGTCCAAAAAGTCAGAAACTTGCTTTTTTCATACTTACAAAATGATTTTTAAGAACAAAACACACGTTTTGTCTCGTACAAAAATTGATGGGCTAATTTTTGCTAATGCGACCGGAAAAAAAAGTCAAATTGCTGATACAAAACCAAAAAACGCGTGTTGGAGGGTTTCCCAAAGAAGTTTTAAAATCAGATTGCTATACAATCTAATGCTTTGCGGTCATTATGTGGCAAACTCTGAGATTGGGCATTTTCGCGTTTTTTGACAATATGGGAAAACAACACTTTTGCTTGCGCGAGTTTCACGAAATCGCACAGTCATGCCGCCAGCTAAAACTCCTCAACCGCCAAGGGAATTTTGTTGACATTTTACCTTGGGAAGAGGCAGCCATCTTGAATTTTGAAAAAAAGCACCAGATCGTCCTATGTATTTTAATCAATCGTCTTGAAACTTCTCGAGCGTCAATGGCAGGCTAGAAAATAAAAATAGAAAAATGAACTATTTTTCAAGCGATTTTTATGAAATTTGATGCACATGTTCCTAGCATAAGTCTGCAATGAAAACAAAAAGTTCCATACAGAATTTGACAAATTTTTAGCAATCGTCTTGAAACTTCTCGGGCATCAAAACAAGCTAATGTAGACAAAATTTTGGTATTAGAAGTTGTAGATTTTAAATGGTGTGCACGTGACGATTCGCAACTTTTGCGATTTCCACTAGCTCACACATTTTTTGTTGGAATGTCGTGGAAAATGAGATATGCAGTTTCCTGTTCAATGCTGAACCAAATGATGAAACATATGACAAGATCGTATAAAGGAATGGGGGTTTGTGGTGAACGACAAACTGTCACCCAAAAAAGTGCTGAACTTGGATTCTGATATTTTTTTTTATACAATCTGCTTACGAAACCGACTTAACCTTGTCGGTGACAGCCAAACAAAGATTTTAAAATTCATCATGTGATGGCAACCCGACCTGTGGTCTGGCGGCCATTTTGTGCCAAAATCCTGTTGATTTTTGCAATTTTCGAGTTTACACATGTGGAAAAATGAACTATTTTCAAGCGATTTTACGGAAATTTGATGCAGATGTTCCTAGCATAAGTATACAATGACCATCTGGATTTTTGTTGACCTTTGACTTCGGGAAAATGGCTGCCATCTTTGAATTGAAAAAAAACAAAAAGCAATGTAGAACAAATACGTTGTTTCCATTACCTAATTTGACAGATTTTTAGCCATCGTCCTGAAACTTTCTTGGGCATCAATGGCAAGCTAGTGTAGACAAAATTTCGGTATTAGAAGTTGTAGATTTGAATGGCTTCAAGTGGCGAATCGCAACTTTTGCGATTTCCCACTGGCTTACACATTTTTTGTTGGAATGTCTTGAAAATGAGATATGCAGTTTCCTGTTCCACAGCTGAACAAAATGATGAAACATATGACAAGATCGATAAAGGAATGGAGGGGGGTGGTGAACAACAAACTGTCACCCAGAAAAAGTGCTGACTTGGATTCTGATATTTTTTTTATACAATCTAGCTTACGAAACCGACTTACCTTGTCGGGGACAGCCAAACAAGATTTAAAATCGTCATGTGATGGCAACACGACCTGTGTCTGGCGGCCATTTTGTGCCAAAATCTGCGATTTTGCAATTTTCGAGTTTTACACATGTGGAAAAATGAACTATTTTCAAGCAGATTTTACGAATTTGATGCACATGTTCCTAGCATAAGTCTACAATGACCTCTGGAGTTTCTTGACCTTTGACTTCGGGAAAAGGCTGCCATCTTGAATTTTGAAAAAACAAAAAGCAATGTAACCAAAAAGGTTGTTCCATTACCAAATTTGACACATTTTAGCCATCGTCCTGAAACTTCTCGGGCATCAATGGCAAGCTAGTGTAGACAAAATTTCGGTATTAGAAAGTTGTAGATTTGAATGCGTGCACGTGGCGAATCGCAACTTTTGCGATTTCCACGAGCTCACACATTTTTTGTTGGAATGTCGGAAAATTAGATATGCAGTTTCCTGTTCCACGCTGAACAAAATGATGAAACATATGGCAAGATCGATAAAGGAATGGGGGGTGTGGTGAACGACAAACTGTCGCCCAAAAAAGTGCTGACTTGGATTCTGATATTTTTGTTTTACAATCTGCTTACGAAACCGACTTAACCTTGTCGGGGACAGCCAAACAAAGATTTTAAAATCATCATGTGATGGCAACACGACCTGTGGTCTGGCGGCCATTTTGTGGAAAAATGAACTATTTTTCAAGCGATTTTTACGAAATTTGATGCACATGTTCCTAGCATAAGTCTACAATGACCTCTGGAGTTTCGTTGACCTTTGACTTCGGGAAAAGGCTGCCATTTGAATTTTGAAAAAAAAAAAAGCAATGTAGAACAAAACGTTGTTCCATTACCAAATTTGACAGATTTTTAGCCATCGTCCTGAAACTTCTCGGGCATCAATGGCAAGCTAGTGTAGACAAAATTTCGGTATTAGAAGTTGTAGATTTTGAATGGCGTGCATGTGGCGAATCGCAACTTTTGCGATTTCCACTGGCTCACCAATTTTTTGTTGGAATGTTTGAAAATGAGATATTGCAGTTTCCTGTTCTACACTGAACAAAATGATGAAACATATGACAAGATCGATAAAGGAATGGGGGGTGTGGTGAACAACAAACTGTCACCCAAAAAAGTGGCTGACTTGGATTCTGATATTTTTTTATACAATCTAATTATGAAACCAAGTTTACCTTGTCGGGGACAGCCAAACAAAGATTTTAAAAATCATCATGTGATGGCAACACGGCCTATGGACTGGGCGGCCATTTTGTGCCAAAATCTGTGATTTTCGCGGTATACACATGTGATAAAATGAACTATTAATCAAGCAAATTTTAACGAAATTGACTGCACATGTTCCTAGCATTAAGTCTACAATGACCTCTGGAGTTTTCGTTGACCTTTGACTTCGGGAAAAGCCTGCCATCTTGAATTTGAAAAAACAAAAAGCAAGTGTAGAACAAAACGTTGTTCCATTACCAAATTTGACAAATATTTTAGCAATCGTCCTGAAACTTCTCGGGCAGTCAATGGCAAGCTAGTGTAGACAAAATATTCGGTATTAGAAGTTGTAGATTTGGAATGGCATGCACGTGGCGATTCGCAACTTTTGCGATTTCCACTAGGCTTACACATTTTTTGTTGGAATGTCTTGAAAATGAGATATGCAGTTTCCTGTTCCACGCTGAACAAAATGATGAAACATATGACAAGATCGATAAAGAATGGGGGTGGTGGTGAACGACAACTGTCGCCCAAAAAAGTGCTGACTTGGATTCTGATATTTTTTTTATACAATCTGCTTACGAAACCGACTTACCTTGTCGGTGACAGCCAAACAAGATTTTAAAATCGTCATGTGATGGCAACACGACCGTTGGTCTGGCGGCCATTCTGTGCCAAAATCTGTGATTTTGCAATTTTCGCGTTTAGACATGTGGAAAAATGAACTATTTTTCAAGCGATTTTTACGAAATTTGATGCACATGTTCCTAGCATAAGTCTACAATGACTCTGGATTTTTGTTGACCTTTGACTTCGGGAAAAGGCTGCCATCTTGAAAAAAAAAGAAATGTAACAAAAAGTTGTTCCATTACCAAATTTGACAATTTTTAGCCATCGTCCTGAAACTTCTCGGGCATCAATGGCAAGCTAGTGTAGACAAAATTGGTATTAGAAGTTGTAGATTTTGAATGGCTTCATGTGGCGATTCGCAACTTTTGCGATTTCCAGTAGCTTACACATTTTTTGTTGGAATGTCGTGAAATGAGATATGCAGTTTCCTGTTCCACGCTGAACAAAATGATGAAACATATGACAAGATCGATAAAGAAATGGGGGGTGTGGTGAACGTCGTCCCAAAAAAGTGCTGACTTGGATTCTGATATTTTTTTACAATCTGCTTACGAAACCGACTTTACCTTGTCGGGGACAGCCAAACAAAGATTTTAAAATCGTCATGTGATGGCAACACGACCTGTGGTCTGGCGGCCATTTTGTGGCAAAATCTGCGATTTGTCAATTTTCGCGTTTTATCACATGTGGAAAAATGTAACAATTTTTCAAGCGATTTTATACGATATTTGATGCACATGTTCCTAGCATAAGTCCTACAATGGGACATCTGGAGTTTCGTTGACCTTTGACTTCGGGAAAAGGCTGCCATCTTGAATTTTGAAAAAACAAAAAGCAATGTAGAACAAAAAGTTGTTCCATTACCAAATTTGACACGTTTTTAGCAATCGTCCTGAAACTTCTCGGGCGTCAAAGGCAAGCTAGTGTAGACAATATGTTGATATTAGAAGTTGTAGATTTTAAATGAAGTGCACGTGGCGATTCGCAACTTTCGCGATTTCCACTAGCTCACACATTTTTTTGTAGGAATGTCGTGAAAATGAGATATGTAGTTTCCTGTTCCACGCTGAACAAAATGATGACTCAGACTGACTCAGAAAAACACATTGCTTATTATTGCTATGCTAGTTATGCTAATGTGGCTAAAAGGGGTAACGTAGTTGTTAATTGTCCCTCTTAATCAGAAAGTGTCTCACTTTCCAGCCTGTGGATTGTACCACGTTTAATGTTTTCATAGCGATCGACATCAACTCACTCAGAACAACACTTTGCTTAAGTTGCTAATTATGCTAACTATGCTAGTTATGCTAATGTTGCTAAAACTGCTAGCTTAGCAATCAGCATCATCAACTCACACAGAAAAATATAATTCTCCATTTGTTAAAAGCTACATGTCATTAGTTGATAGAAAAACCACTTTTGTTTAAATGGTGCTCAGCAGTTGATCTTATATTTTTTTCCGCCTCGGGATGACGAACAGATCAACGTAAGTTTCAGACAAATTGGAAAAAGTAAACATTTTGATGTCCTTAGCAACAGAGATTTAATGATTACCACACCCACATTCCTTATATGTCCGTATCAGGTGTTTTTCATTGCCAAAGAAGTTTCGGGACGATTGCTAAAAAATTGTCAAATTTGGTACTGGAACAACTTTTTGTTCAAGTGCCAAGTTTCAAGTATCCGCCGATGATCTGAATCTTTGTTCCTGACAATTCTGGCTTCATGTCAGACACCTGAACCACAGACTTTCAGCGGTTACCGACTTTGTAAATTGACTGCTTGTTTGAGAATTGACTGATTGTTTGGATTTGTCAGCCTTTTCCGGAAGTCAAAGGTAAACGAAACTCCACAGGTCATTGTAGACTTATGTTAGTGTGGCAACACGAGCGGTTCAGGACACACCAAACAAAATTGAGGACTCAACCAGGTGGAGACGTGGTTCTGGCGTAAAAATAGTTTTAATATCAATAATTAAAACCAGGGTAAAACCTGAAAAACTGTAAAAGATTAAAACCAGGGACCAGATAAAAACAGTAGGAACCTCATAAAAATAATTAAAACCGAGTAAAACAAACATTAAGAGCCTCAAGCCACCTGTTGATAGCAGGGGTACACAAGCAACACTGGAACCGAACAAACAATACCCTGTAGCATGCAGGGGTATAATGTGAAAACAAACAACACAGCAAACCAGTGAAGTCCCAGAGTCTGTGTACCCAAGTCCTTTGGTTTAAAGTTGTACCTGTAGGAAGTGGTAGGTGCACACACACCCGTCACTAACTCCCAGGAGCACCTGCACACCCACGTGGTTGGCCGTAGACGAAGTGGGAGGGGGGAGGACAGACGCCGTCGTCAGCGACTCCCTCGTCGGACCACCAAATTGGATGGGGGGAAGAGGCCGTGTAGAGAACACCTATGAAAACACTAAAAGGACTAAAACTTTGTACAGCAGAAGCAGCGGGTTCCACCAAACACCCAGTCAGTGGGGGATATCACGAGGAACCGTGCGCTCCGTTCCCATTGCGCCTCTACTCCAGTCACAGGCCCACCAGGTGTATGACCTGGAGTGGTGACATCCACAGCACTGCACTTCCAGGTGCAGGAACCCAGTGAGGCAGTCTCAGGCAGGAATGAGCAGCAGCCAGCTCAGTCCCGCTATATAGGTGGCCTGGTGCTAATTAGCAGCACCAGGACTGGAGTGCCTACACCTGGGAGCCCAATTAACTCATCCTGCTACATTAGCAATATGTGCATTAAATTTCATTAAAATTGCTTGAAAAATAGTGCATTTTTCCACATGTGTAAAACGCGAAAATTGCAAAATCGCAGATTTTGGCACAAAATGGCCGCCAGACCACAGGTCGTGTTGCCATCGTATGATGATTTTAAAAACTTTGTTTGGCTGTCCCCGACAAGGTAAAGTCGGTTTCATAAGCAGATTGTAAAAAAAAATATCAGAATCCAAGTCAGCACTATTTTGGGCGACAGTTTGTCGTTCACCACACCCCCCATTCCTTTATCGATCTTGCCATATGTTTCATCATTTTGTTCAGCGTGGAACAGGAAACTACATATCTCATTTTCACGATATTCCAACAGAAAAATGTGTGAGCTAGTGGAAATCGCGAAAGTTGCGAATCGCCACGTGCACTTCATTTAAAATCTACAACTTCTAATACCAACATATTGTCTACACTAGCTTGCCATTGATGCCCGGAAGTTTCAGGATGATTGCTAAAAACGTGTCAAATTTGGTAATGGAACAACTCTTTGTTCTACATTGCTTTTTGTTTTTTCAAAATTCAAGATGGCAGCCTTTTCCCGAAGTCAAAGGTCAACGAAACTCCAGAGGCCATTGTAGACTTATGCTAGGAACATGTGCGTCAAATATCATAAAAATCGCTTGAAAAAATTGTACATTTTTCCACATGTATAAAAGGCGAGAATTGCAAAATCACAGATTTTGTCACAAAATGGCTGCCAGACCACAGGTGGTGTTGCCATCACATGATGATTTTAAAATCTTTGTTTGGCTGTCCCTGACAAGGTAAAGTCGGTTTCGTAAGCAGATTGTAAAAAAATATCAGAATCTGTCATGATTCGGACGTGAGTTCAGAATGACCCAGATGCTGGAACCCGGAAGGAGGCTAAGGCTCAACGGTAAGTTTTCAGTGATTTAATCAGAACCAGATCTTGACAGTATTTTCTCAAAGAAGAGAGCGAGGGCAGGCTGGAGGAATCTTGAGGTGCAATACTCCTTGAGGGGAAACAGCGGCGTAGGCGAGGCCGGAACCAAGACGAGGAGAGGCGGCTGGCTGGAGGTTTCTTGAGGCGGCGTGACAGCAGCGTAGGAGGACAGCGACCAGGTGAGGATCCAATAGGTTTTAAGTCCTGAGGCAGAGCGAGAAAACACCATGAGCATGAGGCAATGAGACTTGAGACATAAACATGAGCTGACCAGACTATGCACCATAGGAGGAACAACGAACTGGCACCGGGTGATGATCCTGGAGGAGATTATGAAGACAGGTGATGATGAAGTAAGTGGATCCAGCTGGTCGCGTCCAACACAGGAAGGAGGAGGGAGGAGGGAGTAGCTGACAGGCCATGACAGTACCCCCCCCTCAACGACCGCCACCAGGCGGTCCAGGGCGACGATCAGGATGGGCAGCATAGAAGTCGTCGATGAGGGTATGGTCCAGGATAAGCGAACGCGAGATCCACGAGCGTTCCTCTGGACCATACCCCTCCCAATCCACCAAGAACTGGACCCCACGACCCCGACGCCGGACGTCCAAGATCTTAGAGACCGTGAAGGCCGGAGCCCCATCGATGGTACGGGCGGGTGGCGGGGAAGCGGCCGGCGGGCACAAAGGACTCACAGAAACAGGTTTGATCTGGGACACGTGAAACGTAGGGTGGATCTGTAGAGCAGCCGGGAGACGAAGTCGGACACATGATGGGTTAATGACCCGATCAATGGTGTAAGGCCCAATAAACCTGGGGGACAGTTTACGGGACGAAGCCTGGAGGGGGATGTTGCGGGAGGACAACCACACCTGTTGGCCTGGTTGGTATTCTGGACTCACCCCCTTGTGGCGGTTGGCTATCTGGCGGTTACCCTCGGCGGTACGGAGAAGAGCGGCCCTGGGTGTCTGCCAGATGTCCCGACAGCGTTGAAGGTGGAGCTGGACCGAGGGCACCGCCAGATCCAATTCCTGGGAAGGAAACAGTGGGGGTGAGTAACCCAGAGAGGCTTCAAAAGGGGACAAGCCAGTGGCGGTGGAGGAGTGGTTGTGTGGGCATATTCAGCCCAAACCAGATATTTCGACCAGTCAGATTGGTTCTGGGATGCCAGGCATCTGAGAGCGGCCTCCAGCTTGATTGGCCCGTTCAGCTTGGCCGTTAGCCTGAGGGTGGTAACCGGAGGTCAAACTGACCGTGGCCCCCAGGGCAGAGCAAAAAGCCTTCCAGACCTGAGACGTGAACTGGGGACCACGATCAGAGACAATGTCACAAGGTATACCATGATGCCTGAAGACGTTATCGACGAGGACGTCGGCAGTCTCGGAAGCGGAAGGCAACTGAGGGAGAGGGATGAACTGGGCGGCCTTGGAGAAGCGATCAATGACCGTGAGTATGACTGTGTGACCTTGAGAAGGTGGAAGCCCCGTAACAAAGTCCACCGCTATGTGGGACCAGGGGCGGCTCGGGACCGGCAGGGGTTGCAGAAGACCAGCGGGAGGTCTGTTGGAGGTCTTGGAGTGGGCACATGTGGTGCAGGCAGCAATGTATTCCTTTATGTCACGTTCCAAGGAGGGCCAGAAAAAGAGACGAATAGTGCGATATACCCCACCGTGACAGGCGATACGGGAGGTATGACCCCAGGCGAGGACATCGGATCTGAGGGCGTCTGGAACGTAGAGAGCGCCCGGAGAACAGGCAACTCCGGCGGGGATCTCATTCTGGGCCTGCTGCACCTTGGTCTCGATCTCCCAAGTGAGACTTCCTACAAAACATGACGTAGGTAGAATGGTCGAGTCTGTGCGGTTTTCTGTGGTGGAAAAGAGATGCCATGGCAGTGCCATGATTGTGTACTCAAAATGTACTCATTGACATTTTGTAATTTGTAAATATGTTGTGTGTTGCCATCAGGTAATGAATTCTAAACTTTGTTTTACTGTCCCCGACAAGGTTAAGTCAGTTTCGTAAACAGATTTAAAAAAAAAAAATCAGAATCCAAGTCATCACTTTTTTTGGGCAACAGTTTGTCGTTCACCACAACCCCCATTCCTTTATCGATCTTGTCATATGTTTCATCATTTTGTTCCATTCAAAATCTACAACTTCTAATACCAACATTTTGTTGAAATAATGTTGAAAAAATGTTTTCCAGTTGTTTTAATTTTGTGTTTAAACTTTTTTTTACTATATTGAATTTTTAAAAGACTTTGAATGTCATTTATTTTATTAAATAAATAAATGGGCAACAATTTTCGCGTTTTACACATGTGGAAAAATGCACTATTTTTCAAGCAATTTTAATGAAATTTAATGCACATATTGCTAATGTAGCAGGATGAGTTAATTGGGCTCCCAGGTGTAGGCACTCCAGTCCTGGTGCTGCTAATTAGCACCAGGCCACCTATATAGCGGGACTGAGCTGGCTGCTGCTCATTCCTGCCTGAGACTGCCTCACTGGGTTCCTGCACCTGGAAGTGCAGTGCTGTGGATGTCACCACTCCAGGTCATACACCTGGTGGGCGTGTGACTGGAGTGGAGGCGCAATGGGAACGGAGCGCACGGTTCCTCGTGATATCCCCCACTGACTGGGTGTTTGGTGGAACCCGCTGCTTCTGCTGTACAAAGTTTTAGTCCCTTTAGTGTTTTCATAGGTGTTCTCTACACTGCCTCTTCCCCCCATCCAATTTGGTGGTCCGACGAGGGAGTCGCTGACGACGGCGTCTGCCCCCCTCCCACTTCGTCTACGGCCAACCACGTGGGTGTGCAGGTGCTCCTGGGAGTTAGTGACGGGTGTGTGTGCACCTACCACTTCCTACAGGTGGTCAACCTGTAACCAAAGGACTTGGGTACACAGACTCTGGGACTTCACTGGTTTGCTGTGTTGTTTGTTTTCACATTATACCCCTGCATGCTACAGGGTATTGTTTGTTCGGTTCCAGTGTTGCTTGTGTACCCCTGCTATCAACAGGTGGCTTGAGGCTCTTAATGTTTGTTTTACTCGGTTTTAATTATTTTTTATGAGGTTCCTACTGTTTTTATCTGGTCCCTGGTTTTAATCTTTTACAGTTTTTATCAGGTTTTACCCTGGTTTTAATTATTGATATTAAAACTATTTTTACGCCAGAACCACGTCTCCACCTGGTTGAGTCCTCAATTTTGTTTGGTGTGTCCTGAACCGCTCGTGTTGCCACACTAACATAAGTCTACAATGACCTGTGGAGTTTCGTTTACCTTTGACTTCCGGAAAAGGCTGACAAATCCAAACAATCAGTCAATTCTCAAACAAGCAGTCAATTTACAAAGTCGGTAACCGCTGAAAGTCTGTGGTTCAGGTGTCTGACATGAAGCCAGAATTGTCAGGAACAAAGATTCAGATCATCGGCGGATACTTGAAACTTGGCACTTGAACAAAAAGTTGTTCCAGTACCAAATTTGACAATTTTTTAGCAATCGTCCCGAAACTTCTTTGGCAATGAAAAACACCTGATACGGACATATAAGGAATGTGGGTGTGGTAATCATTAAATCTCTGTTGCTAAGGACATCAAAATGTTTACTTTTTCCAATTTGTCTGAAACTTACGTTGATCTGTTCGTCATCCCGAGGCGGAAAAAAAATATAAGATCAACTGCTGAGCACCATTTAAACAAAAGTGGTTTTTCTATCAACTAATGACATGTAGCTTTTACCAATGGAGCATTATATGTTTCTGTGTGAGTTGATGATGCTGATTGCTAAGCTAGCAGTTTTATCAACATTAGCATAACTAGCATAGTTAGCATTATTAGCATCTTAAGCAATGTGTTGTTCTTAGTCAGTTGATGATGTTGATCACTATGAAAACATTAAACGTGGTACAATCCACCGGCTGGAAAGTGAGACACTTTCTGATTAAGAGGGACAATTAACAACTACGTTACCCCTTTTAGCCACATTAGCATAACTAGCATAGCAATAATAAGCGATGTGTTTTTCTGAGTCAGTTGCTGATTGTAATGCTGGTGTGGTCTCGAGGGAGTTTATTTTTCTTTTGGCGGATGCACACAAACAGGCAGGAGACAAAATTCAAATGATTTTATTACAAAACGTTTAAACCAGTTAAAAAATGGACCTGTTTAAAAGACATGCACAAAGCAGATTCAGTCTGCTGAGGACCAGAAGTCTTAAGGAAGGTGGAGGCTCCCAGAGAACAAAAGTAAAATTTTACGCCACTCACGTGATGCAGACCACACACACACACACTTGTGAACCCTTTACCCAAGGGCACGTCACTCCAAACCGGGGGAAGGCTTCCACCTCAGGGCTCAGGGCTGATACCTGAGTTCTCAGCACTGAACGCAATAAGTTTCACACATCGGGTTGAATGAGGATGGGAGCAGATACAAAAGGTCTTGAGCCGTTTGAAAGCGGCATCAGCGGCAGAGTCCCAGACAAAGGGGCGATTGGTGGAAGTAAGCCGTGTGAGGGGAGCAGCAATGGTACTATAGTCCCGAATGAAACGACGGTAGAAATAGAGAACCCTAGGAACTGTTGAAGTTTTTTACGGGATTGGGGTGTCTCCCACTGTACGACAGCCTCGATCTTGGCGGGTCGGGGCGAATATTACCCGCCTCAATGATATAACCCAAAAAGGGGACGGAGGAAACTGAAACGCACACTTCTCGGCCTTGACGAATAACTGATTGGCGAGAAGGCGTTCTAGGACGAGACGGACGTGATGTTCGTGTTGAGTCTCGTCGGCGGAAAAGACAAAATATCATCGAGATACAGAAGACAAATCGGTTCAAAAAATCCCTGAGAACGTCATTCACCAAACGCTGGAACACCGCAGGAGCGTTGGTGAGACCAAACGGCATCACAAGATATTCAAGTGGCCCAACGGAGTGTTGAACGCCGTTTCCACTCATCACCTTCGCGCATGCGTACAAGGTGATAAGCGTTCCTGAGATCAAGCTTCGTGAAAATCTTAGCTTGCTGAACAGAGTTGAAAACTGACTCAAGACGTAGAGAGTACTTATCTTTGACTGTGATCTGGTTCAATTCTCTAAAGTCATACACGGACGCAAAGTCTTATCCTTCTTCTCCACAAAAAAGAAACCAGCAGCGACAGGTGAAGAAGAAGGCGTATGTGGCCAAGAGATAGTGCCTCCTGATATAACGCCTCCATGGAGCTCTTCTCCGGACCAGAAGATTGTACAATTTGCTCTTAGGGAGAGGGGCCCCACTAAGCAACTCGATGGCGCAGTCGTAAGGCCGATGTGGGGTAAGGCACTAGCCCTGGATTTGCAGAAACGGAACGTAGGTCATGGTTAACAGGTGGGTATGTTAGAAAGATCGATTTCTTCACTGGACCCCGGGTCAGGTAACTTGGTGTGGGGTACGGCAGATGCAGCAATTTGCCATACAGAAATTGCTCCAGTTGGTAACGCGGACGACCCCAATCTAAACAGGGATTGTGCTTTTGGAGCCAAAAACCCGAGAATTAAGGGTGTCTGCGGACATTGGGTGACAAAAAAATGATGGTACTCCCGTGGTTACCGGAGGTGAAAACAAGAACCGGACCGGTGCGTTGGTGATGCTTGGACAATTTTTACCCCCGCCCTGCAGCATTCACAGCGTTATCGAGGACTTCGACGGGGACGAGTTCATGAACGAGACTTTGATC
>CM043715.1:7508548-7661481 GCA_023969325.1 Oryzias curvinotus
TAATTGGCTCAGGTGCAGTGGGGAGGATAATTACAAGCAGTGGCCTCATGGGGGCGCTATAAAAGGCCAAGAAGCCCTCACTTGGTCGTGGGCAGCATGGGCACCCACTTCCTGTTTGCACACCTCCGGATAGCCTCACAGGTAATGTAGCGGTGGTAGGCTGATTACAGGAGTTAGTTAGTTCGCTGCTTCATACTTGCATACTGTTTCAGCTCCGGATGAGACCTGCAGGCACAGATTTTGAGCCAAATACAGCCTCTGCAATTGAGCGCATCTCCCAGGTGACAAACAGTCTTTCTGGTAAGCCGGCGAGGGTCAAGTCCTGCGCTTGCCTTTTAAGCTGTTTTTTGTTTTATTTTTGTAATGTTTGGTTGTTCTTGCAGCGCCGGGGACTTTCTGACGCTCCCACCTGCCGAACAGCTGCTGCTTTTTATAAACTGAATTTTTGGAAACATTTTAAGGAACTGTCCCTGCTCGTGTCCAGAATCCCTGTGGACTCTGACCAGGATTCTGCCAGGCCCTCAGCTGCTTTTGAGCCTGAGCAACGGAGGACTAAACAGGGGTGACACACCTGAACCCTCCACCACCCACGAGAATAAGGTACTCCCTTCATTGAGCAGCACCCTACAAGCGGATTTACTCTCACGAGAGTTTCTTTTATTGTCATTTTAAGAATTTTTATGCAATTCTTTTAGAGCTGTGTTTTAACTGCATTTTATTGCGTTCAGTGCTGAGAACTCAGGTATCAGCCCTGAGGTGGAAGCCTTCCCCCGGTTTGGAGTGACGTGCCCTTGGGTAAAGGGTTCACAAGTGTGTGTGTGTGTGGTCTGCATCACGTGAGTGGCGTAAAATTTTACTTTTGTTCTCTGGGAGCCTCCACCTTCCTTAAGACTTCTGGTCCTCAGCAGACTGAATCTGCTTTGTGCATGTCTTTTAAACAGGTCCATTTTTTAACTGGTTTAAAACGTTTTGTAATAAAATCATTTGAATTTTGTCTCCTGCCTGTTTGTGTGCATCCGCCAAAAGAAAAATAAACTCCCTCGAGACCACACCAGCATTACAATCAGCAACTGACTCAGAAAAAACACATCGCTTATTATTGCTATGCTAGTTATGCTAATGTGGCTAAAAGGGGTAACGTAGTTGTTAATTGTCCCTCTTAATCAGAAAGTGTCTCACTTTCCAGCCGGTGGATTGTACCACGTTTAATGTTTTCATAGTGATCAACATCATCTGACTAAGAACAACACATTGCTTAAGATGCTAATAATGCTAACTATGCTAGTTATGCTAATGTTGATAAAACTGCTAGCTTAGCAATCAGCATCATCAACTCACACAGAAACATATAATGCTCCATTGGTAAAAGCTACATGTCATTAGTTGATAGAAAAACCACTTTTGTTTAAATGGTGCTCAGCAGTTGATCTTATATTTTTTTTCCGCCTCGGGATGACGAACAGATCAACGTAAGTTTCAGACAAATTGGAAAAAGTAAACATTTTGATGTCCTTAGCAACAGAGATTTAATGATTACCACACCCACATTCCTTATATGTCCGTATCAGGTGTTTTTCATTGCCAAAGAAGTTTCGGGACGATTGCTAAAAATTGTCAAATTTGGTACTGGAACAACTTTTTGTTCAAGTGCCAAGTTTCAAGTATCCGCCGATGATCTGAATCTTTGTTCCTGACAATTCTGGCTTCATGTCAGACACCTGAACCACAGACTTTCAGCGGTTACCGACTTTGTAAATTGACTGCTGGTTTGAGAATTGACTGATTGTTTGGATTTGTCAGCCTTTTCCGGAAGTCAAAGGTAAACGAAACTCCACAGGTCATTGTAGACTTATGTTAGTGTGGCAACACGAGCGGTTCAGGACACACCAAACAAAATTGAGGACTCAACCAGGTGGAGACGTGGTTCTGGCGTAAAAATAGTTTTAATATCAATAATTAAAACCAGGGTAAAACCTGATAAAAACTGTAAAAGATTAAAACCAGGGACCAGATAAAAACAGTAGGAACCTCATGAAAATAATTAAAACCGAGTAAAACAAACATTAAGAGCCTCAAGCCACCTGTTGATAGCAGGGGTACACAAGCAACACTGGAACCGAACAAACAATACCCTGTAGCATGCAGGGGTATAATGTGAAAACAAAAAAACACAGCAAATCAGTGAAGTCCCAGAGTCTGTGTACCCAAGTCCTTTGGTTACAGGTTGACCACCTGTAGGAAGTGGTAGGTGCACACACCCGTCACTAACTCCCAGGAGCACCTGCACACCCACGTGGGTGGCCGTAGACGAAGTGGGAGGGGGGGGGGACAGACGCCGTCGTCAGCGACTCCCTCGTCGGACCACCAAATTGGATGGGGGGAAGAGGCAGTGTAGAGAACACCTATGAAAACACTAAAGGGACTAAAACTTTGTACAGCAGAAGCAGCGGGTTCCACCAAACACCCAGTCAGTGGGGGATATCACGAGGAACCGTGCGCTCTGTTCCTTTTGCGCCTCCACTCCAGTCCACACGCCCACCAGGTGTATGACCTGGAGTGGTGACATCCACAGCACTGCACTTCCAGGTGCAGGAACCCAGTGAGGCAGTCTCAGGCAGGAATGAGCAGCAGCCAGCTCAGTCCCGCTATATAGGTGGCCTGGTGCTAATTAGCAGCACCAGGACTGGAGTGCCTACACCTGGGAGCCCAATTAACTCATCCTGCTACATTAGCAATATGTGCATTAAATTTCATTAAAATCGCTTGAAAAATAGTTCATTTTTCCACATGTGTAAAACGCGAAAATTGCAAAATCGCAGATTTTGGCACAAAATGGCCGCCAAACCACAGGTCGTGTTGCCATCACCGGATGATTTTAAAATCTTTGTTTGGCTGTCCACGACAAGGTAAACTTGGTTTCATAATTAGATTGTATAAAAAAAATATCAGAATCCAAGTCAGCACTTTTTTGGGTGACAGTTTGTCGTTCACCACACCCCCCATTCCTTTATCGATCTTGTCATATGTTTCATCATTTTGTTCAGTGTAGAACAGGAAACTGCATATCTCATTTTCAAGACATTCCAACAAAAAATGTGTAAGCCAGTGGAAATCGCAAAAGTTGCGATTCGCCACATGAAGCCATTCAAAATCTACAACTTCTAATACCGAAATTTTGTCTACACTAGCGTGCCATTGATGCCCGAGAAGTTTCAGGACGATGGCTAAAAATCTGTCAAATTTGGTAATGGAACAACGTTTTGTTCTACATTGCTTTTTGTTTTTTCAAAATTCAAGATGGCAGCCTTTTCCCGAAGTCAAAGGTCAACAAAACTCCAGAGGTCATTGTAGACTTATGCTAGGAACATGTGCATCAAATTTCGTAAAAATCGCTTGAAAAATAGTTCATTTTTTTCACATGTGTAAAACGCGAAAATCGCAGATTTTGGCACAAAATGGCCGCCAGACCACAGGTCGTGTTGCCATCACATGATGATTTTAAAATCTTTGTTTGGCTGTTTCCGACAAGGTTAAGTCGGTTTCGTAAGCAGATTGTATAAAAAAAACTATCAGAATCCAAGACAGCACTTTTTCTGGTGACAGTTTGTCGTTCACCACTCCCCCCATTTCTTTATCGATCTTGTCATATGTTTCATCATTTTGTTCAGCGTGGAACAGGAAACTGCATATCTCATTTTCAAGACATTCCAACAAAAAATGTGTAAGTCAGTGGAAATCGCAAAAGTTGCGATTCGCCACATGAAGCCATTCAAAATCTACAACTTCTAATACCGACATTTTGTCTACACTAGCTTAACATTGATGCCCGAGAAGTTTCAGGACAATGGCTAAAAATCTGTTAAATTTGGTAATGGAACAACTTTTTGTTCTACATTGCTTTCTTTTTTTTAAATTCAAGATGGCAGCCTTTTCCCGAAGTCAAAGGTCAACAAAAATCCAGCTGTCATTGTAGACTTATGCTAGGAACATGTGCATCAAATTTTGTAAAAATCGCTTGAAAAATAGTTCATTTTTCCACATGTGTAAAACTCGAAAATTGCAAAAATCACAGATTTTGGCACAAAATGGCCGCCAGACCACAGGTCGTGTTGCCATCACATGACGATTTTAAAATCTTTGTTTGGCTGTCACCGACAAGGTTAAGTCGGTTTCGTAAGCAGAATGTATAAAAAAAAATATCAGAATCCAAGTCAGCACTTTTTTGGGTGACAGTTTGTCATTCACCACACCCCCCATTCCTTTATCGATCTTGTCATATGTTTCATCATTTTGTTCAGCGTGGAACAGGAAACTGCATATCTCATTTTCACGACATTCCAACAAAAAATGTGTGAGCTATTGGAAATTGCAAAAGTTGCGAATCGCCACATGCACTTCATTTAAAATCTACAACTTCTAATACCGAAATTTTGTCTAAGAAGTCAAAGGTCAACAAAAATCCAGATGTCATTGTAGACTTATGCTAGGAACATGTGCATCAAATTTTGTAAAAATCGCGTGAAAAAATTGTACATTTTTCCACATGTATAAAATCTACAACTTCTAATACCAACATAATGTCTACACTAGCTTGCCCTTGACGCCCGAGAAGTTTCAGGACGATTGCTAAAAACGTGTCAAATTTGGTAATAGAACAACTTTTTGTTCTACATTGCTTTCTTTTTTCAAAATTCAAGATGGCAGCCTTTTCCCGAAGTCAAAGGTCAACAAAAATCCAGAGGTCATTGTAGACTTATGCTAGCAACATGTGCGTCAAATTTCGTTAAAATTGCTTGATTAATAGTTCATTTTTCCACATGTGTAATACGCAAAAATCACAGATTTTGGCACAAAATGGCCGCCAGACCACAGGTCGTGTTGCCATCACCGGATGATTTCAAAATCTTTGTTTGGCTGTCCACGACAAGGTTAAGTCGGTTTCGTAAGCAGATTGTATAAAAAAATATCAGAATCCAAGTCAGCACTTTTTTGGGCGACAGTTTGTCGTTCACCACAACCCCCCATTCCTTTATCGATCTTGTCATATGTTTCATCATTTTGTTCAGCGTGGAACAGGAAACTGCATATCTCATTTTCAAGACATTCCAACAAAAAATGTGTAAGTCAGTGGAAATCGCAAAAGTTGCGATTCGCCACATGAAGCCATTAAAAATCTACAACTTCTAATACCGAAATTTTGTCTACACTAGCTTGCCATTGACGCCCGAGAAGTTTCAGGACAATGGCTAAAAATCTGTTAAATTTGGTAATGGAACAACTTTTTGTTCTACATTGCTTTCTTTTTTTTTAAATTCAAGATGGCAGCCTTTTCCCGAAGTCAAAGGTCAACAAAAATCCAGATGTCATTGTAGACTTATGCTAGGAACATGTGCATCAAATTTTGTAAAAATCGCTTGAAAAATAGTTCATTTTTCCACATGTGTAAAACTCGAAAATTGCAAAAATCACAGATTTTGGCACATAATGGCCGCCAGACCACAAGTCGTGTTGCCATCACATGATGATTTTAAAATCTTTGTTTGGCTGTCACCGACAAGGTTAAGTCGGTTTCGTAAGCAGATTGTATAAAAAAATATATCAGAATCCAAGTCAGCACTTTTTTGGGTGACAGTTTGTCGTTCACCACACCCCCCATTCCTTTATCGATGTTGTCATATGTTTCATCATTTTGTTCAGCGTGGAACAGGAAACTGCATATCTCATTTTCAAGACATTCCAACAAAAAATGTGTAAGTCAGTGGAAATCGCAAAAGTTGCGATTCGCCACATGAAGCCATTCAAAATCTACAACTTCTAATACCGACATTTTGTCTACACTAGCTTAACATTGATGCCCGAGAAGTTTCAGGACAATGGCTAAAAATCTGTTAAATTTGGTAATGGAACAACTTTTTGTTCTACATTGCTTTCTTTTTTTTAAATTCAAGATGGCAGCCTTTTCCCGAAGTCAATGGTCAACAAAAATCCAGCTGTCATTGTAGACTTATGCTAGGAACATGTGCATCAAATTTTGTAAAAATCGCTTGAAAAATAGTTCATTTTTCCACATGTGTAAAACTCGAAAATTGCAAAAATCACAGATTTTGGCACAAAATGGCCGCCAGACCACAGGTCGTGTTGCCATCACATGACGATTTTAAAATCTTTGTTTGGCTGTCACCGACAAGGTTAAGTCGGTTTCGTAAGCAGAATGTATAAAAAAAAATATCAGAATCCAAGTCAGCACTTTTTTGGGTGACAGTTTGTCATTCACCACACCCCCCATTCCTTTATCGATCTTGTCATATGTTTCATCATTTTGTTCAGCGTGGAACAGGAAACTGCATATCTCATTTTCACGACATTCCAACAAAAAATGTGTGAGCTATTGGAAATTGCAAAAGTTGCGAATCGCCACATGCACTTCATTTAAAATCTACAACTTCTAATACCGAAATTTTGTCTAAGAAGTCAAAGGTCAACAAAAATCCAGATGTCATTGTAGACTTATGCTAGGAACATGTGCATCAAATTTTGTAAAAATCGCGTGAAAAAATTGTACATTTTTCCACATGTATAAAATCTACAACTTCTAATACCAACATAATGTCTACACTAGCTTGCCCTTGACGCCCGAGAAGTTTCAGGACGATTGCTAAAAACGTGTCAAATTTGGTAATAGAACAACTTTTTGTTCTACATTGCTTTCTTTTTTCAAAATTCAAGATGGCAGCCTTTTCCCGAAGTCAAAGGTCAACAAAAATCCAGAGGTCATTGTAGACTTATGCTAGCAACATGTGCGTCAAATTTCGTTAAAATTGCTTGATTAATAGTTCATTTTTCCACATGTGTAATACGCAAAAATCACAGATTTTGGCACAAAATGGCCGCCAGACCACAGGTCGTGTTGCCATCACCGGATGATTTCAAAATCTTTGTTTGGCTGTCCACGACAAGGTTAAGTCGGTTTCGTAAGCAGATTGTATAAAAAAATATCAGAATCCAAGTCAGCACTTTTTTGGGCGACAGTTTGTCGTTCACCACAACCCCCCATTCCTTTATCGATCTTGTCATATGTTTCATCATTTTGTTCAGCGTGGAACAGGAAACTGCATATCTCATTTTCAAGACATTCCAACAAAAAATGTGTAAGTCAGTGGAAATCGCAAAAGTTGCGATTCGCCACATGAAGCCATTAAAAATCTACAACTTCTAATACCGAAATTTTGTCTACACTAGCTTGCCATTGACGCCCGAGAAGTTTCAGGACAATGGCTAAAAATCTGTTAAATTTGGTAATGGAACAACTTTTTGTTCTACATTGCTTTCTTTTTTTTTAAATTCAAGATGGCAGCCTTTTCCCGAAGTCAAAGGTCAACAAAAATCCAGATGTCATTGTAGACTTATGCTAGGAACATGTGCATCAAATTTTGTAAAAATCGCTTGAAAAATAGTTCATTTTTCCACATGTGTAAAACTCGAAAATTGCAAAAATCACAGATTTTGGCACATAATGGCCGCCAGACCACAAGTCGTGTTGCCATCACATGATGATTTTAAAATCTTTGTTTGGCTGTCACCGACAAGGTTAAGTCGGTTTCGTAAGCAGATTGTATAAAAAAATATATCAGAATCCAAGTCAGCACTTTTTTGGGTGACAGTTTGTCGTTCACCACACCCCCCATTCCTTTATCGATGTTGTCATATGTTTCATCATTTTGTTCAGCATTGAACAGGAAACTGCATATCTCATTTTCACGACATTCCAACAAAAAATGTGTGAGCTAGTGGAAATCGCAAAAGTTGCGAATCGTCACGTGCACACCATTTAAAATCTACAACTTCTAATACCAACATTTTGTCTACATTAGCTTGCTTTTGATGCCCGAGAAGTTTCAAGACGATTGCAAAAAATTTGTCAAATTCTGTCA
Organism: Oryzias curvinotus; assembly: GCA_023969325.1. NCBI lineage: Eukaryota > Metazoa > Chordata > Actinopteri > Beloniformes > Adrianichthyidae > Oryzias > Oryzias curvinotus. The sequence goes on from CM043715.1 coordinate 7,516,480, forward strand.
TGGAACTTTTTGTTTTCATTGCAGACTTATGCTAGGAACATGTGCATCAAATTTCATAAAAATCGCTTGAAAAATAGTTCATTTTTCTATTTTTATTTTCTAGCCTGCCATTGACGCTCGAGAAGTTTCAAGACGATTGATTAAAATACATAGGACGATCTGGTTTTCAAAATTCAAGATGGCTGCCTCTTCCCAAGGTAAAATGTCAACAAAATTCCCTTGGCGGTTGAGGAGTTTTAGCTGGCGGCATGACTGTGCGATTTCGTGAATCTCGCGCAAGCAAAAGTGTTGTTGTTTTCCCATATTGTCAAAAAACGTGAAAATGCACAATCTCAGAGTTTGCCACATAATGGCCGCAAAGCATTAGATTGTATGGCCATCTGATTGTAAAAATTCTTTGGGATACCCTCCAACACGCGTTTTTTGGTTTTGTATCAGCAATTTGACTTTTTTTTCCGGTCGCATTAGCAAAAATTGGCACATCAATTTTTGAACGAGACAAAACGTGTGTTTTGTTCTTAAAAATCATTTTGTAAGTATGAAAAAAGCATGTTTCTGACTTTTTGGACTGTTAAATGTGACAATGCGTAACTACAAATGTCAAAGTGAGCTTTTGGGAGCGTTTTGTGATAAAAATATTTGTGTGATCAAAAGTTTAAAAAGCATCTAAAAAGCATGTTTCTGACTGTTTTGACTTTTAAACTTACAACCTGACAATGAATACAACTTGTTTTGGTCTACAAATGACCAAATGAGCTTTTGGGAGCATTTTGATCTTAAAAATCATTTTGTGAATCTAAAGTGCCAAAAGTGTGAAAAAAGCATGTTCCTGACTCGTTGGACTTTGAAACTTACAATTGTTTGGACATCTAAACCCACAATATGACAATGAATAACACTTGTTTTGGTCTACAAATGACCAAATGAGCTTTTGGGAGAGTTTTGTGCTTTAAAATCATTTTGTGCGTCAAAAGTGCTAAAAGTGACAAAAAGCATGTTCCTGGACTGTTCGGACATTTAAACTTACAACCTGACAATGAATAACACTTGTTTTGGTCTACAAATGACTAAATGAGCTTTTGGGAGAGTTTTGTGCTTAAAAATCGTTTTGTGAATCTAAAGTGCCAAAAGTGTGAAAAAAGCATGTTTCTGCGCAAAAAGGTCAAAAAAAGCATGTTTCTGACTTTTTTGACTTTTAAACTTACAACCTGACAATGAATAACACTTGTTTTGGTCTACAAATGACCAAATGAGCTTTTGGGAGAGTTTTGTGCTTAAAAATCATTTTGTGCGTCAAAACTGCTAAAAGTGACAAAAAAGCATGTTTCTGACTTGTTGGACTTTAAAACTTACAATGTGACCATGAATAACACTTGTTTTGTTGTTTTGGTCTACAAATAACCAAATGAGCTTTTGGGAGCATTTTGATCTTAAAAATCATTTTGCGAATCTAAAGTGCCAAAAGTGTGAAAAAAGCACGTTTCTGACTCGTTGGACTTTGAAACTTACAATGTGACCATGAATAACACTTGTTTTGAACTAAGAATGACAAAGCGTGCACTTTTGTGCTTAAAATCATTTTGTAAGCCAGACGTTTCAAAAGCATCTAAAAAGCATATTTCTAACTGTTTGGACATCTAAACCCACAATATGACAAGGAATAACACTAGTTTTGATCTACAAATGACAAAATGAGCTTTTGGTAGCATTTTGTGCTTAAAAATCATTCTGTGCGTCAAAAGTTCTAAAAGTGACAAAAAGCATCTTTGGACTTTTAAACTTACAACCTGACGATGAATAACACTTGATTTGATCTACAAAGGAGACAAGCATTTGGGAGTGATTTGTACTTAAAAATCATTTTGTGAGTCAGAAGTTCAAAAAGCATCTAAAAAGCATGTTCATTTCAAAGTCCAAAGAGTCAGTAACATGCTTTTTTTTCACACTTTTGGCACTTGTGACTGAGAAAATGATTTTTAAAAACAAAAGGGCCCCAAAAGCATTAACACTTTTATTTAGCACAAAACTCTCCCAAAATCTCACTTTGTCATTTGTAGATCAAAACAAGTGTTGTCACATTGTAAGTTTAAAAGTCCAAAAAGTCAGAAACATGCCTTTTTCACACTTGACTTACAAATGATTTTTAAACACAAAACACACGTTTTGTCTCGTAAAATTTTTTTAAAAATCATTATGGGATATCCATACAACCTAACGCTTTGCGGCCATTATGTGAAAAATCTCTGCTATTGGGCAATTTTCGCGTTTTTTGACAATAAGAGAAATCAATACTTTTGTGTGTGCAGGTTTCACGAAATCGCACAGACTTGCCGCCAGCTAAAAGTCCTGCACCGCCAAAGGAATAATGTTGAATTTTGACCTTAAGAAGAGGCAGCCACTTGAATTAAAAAAAAGCACCTTTAGGACCAGATACATAGAATGTATGCTAATCAGACGTCCTGAAACTTCTCGGGCATCAATGGCAAGCAAGTGTAGACAAAAAAGTTAGTTAAATATTAGAAGTTGTAGATTTTGAACGGCGTGCACATGGCGAACTTTTGCGATTTCCACTACCTCACACATTTTTGTTGGAATGTCGTGAAAATGAGATATGCAGTTTACTGTTCCACGCTGAACCAAATGATGAAACATATGACAAGATCGATAAAGGAATGGGGGGTGTGGTGAACAACAAACTGTCGCCCAAAAAAGTGCTGACTTGGATTCTGATATTTTCTTTTTACAATCTGCTTGCGAAACCGACTTAACCTTGTCGGGGACAGCCATACAAAGTTTTAAATCATTATGTAATGGCAGCCAGACCTGTGGTCTGGCGGCCATTTTGTGCCAAAATCTGCGATTTTCACATGTGGAAAAATGAACTATTTTTCAAGCGATTTTTACGAAATTTGATGCACATGTTGCTAGCATAAGTCTACAATGACCTCTGGAGTTTTGTTGACCTTTGACTTCGGGAAAAGGCTGCCATCTTGAATTTTGAAGAAAAAAAAAAAAAGCAATGTAGTACAAAAAGTTTTTCCAGTACCAAATTTGACAAATTTTTAGCAATCGTCCTGAAACTTCCCGGGCGTCGATAGCAAGCTAGTGTAGACAAAATGTTAGTATTAGAAATTGTAGATCTTAAATGGCTTCATGTGGCGAATTGCAACTTTTGCGATTTCCAGTAGCTCACACATTTTGTGTTGGAATGTCGTGAAAATGAGATATGTAGTTTCCTGTTCCACGCTGAACAAAATGATGAAACATATGAAAAGATCGATAAAGGAATGGGGGGTGTGGTGAACGACAAAGTGTCGCCCAAAAAAGTGCTGACTTGGATTCTGATATTTTCTTTTTACAATCTGCTCGCGAATCCGACTTCACTTTGTCAGGGACAGCCAAGCAAAGTTTTAAAATCATTACGTGATGGCAAGACGACCTATGGTCTGGCGGCCATTTTGTGCTAAAATCTGCAATTTTTCAATTTTCGCGTTTTACACATGTGGAAAAATGAACTATTTTTCAAGTGATTTTTACGAAATTTGATGCACATGTTGCTAGCATAAGTCTACAATGACCTGTGGAGTTTCGTTGACCTTTGACTTCCGGAAAAGGCTGCCATCTTGAATTTTGAAAAAAAAAAAAGCAATGTTGAACAAAAAGTTGCTTCAGTACCAAATTTATCACATTTTTTGCAATTATCCTGAAACTTCTCGGGCGTCAATGGCAAGCTAGTGTAGACAAAATGTTGGTATTAGAAGTTGTAGATTTTGAATGGCGTACAAATGGCAAATCTCAACTTTTGAGATTTCCACTAGCTCACACATTTTTTGTTGGAATGTCGTGAAAATGAGATATGCAGTTTACTGTTCCACGCTGAACCAAATGATGAAACATATGACAAGATCGATAAAGGAATGGGGGGTGTGGTGAACAACAAACTGTCGCCCAAAAAAGTGCTGACTTGGATTCTGATATTTTCTTTTTACAATCTGCTTGCGAAACCGACTTAACCTTGTCGGGGACAGCCAAACAAAGTTTTTAAAATCATCATGTGATGGCAACACGACCTATGGTTTGGCGGCCATTTTGTGCCAAAATCTGCGATTTTGCAATTTTCGTGTTTTACACATGTGGAAAAATGAACTATTTTTCAAGCGATTTTTACGAAATTTAACGCACATGTTGCTAGCATAAGTCTACAATGGCCTCTGGAGTTTCGTTGACCTTTGACTTCGGGAAAAGGCTGCCATCTTGAATTTTGAAGAAAAAAAAAAGCAATATAGAACAAAAAGTTGTTTCAGTACCAAATTTAACAAAGTTTTAGCAATCGTCCTGAAACTTCTCGGGCGTCAATGGCAAGCTAGTGTAGACAAAATGTCGGTATTAGAAGTTGTAGATTTTGAATGGCGTACACATGGCAAATCTCAACTTTTGAGATTTCCACTAGCTCACACATTTTTTGTTGGAATGTCGTGAAAATGAGATATGCAGTTTACTGTTCCACGCTGAACCAAATGATGAAACATATGACAAGATCGATAAAGGAATGGGGGGTGTGGTGAACAACAAACTGTCGCCCAAAAAAGTGCTGACTTGGATTCTGATATTTTCTTTTTACAATCTGCTTGCGAAACCGACTTAACCTTGTCGGGGACAGCCAAACAAAGTTTTTAAAATCATCATGTGATGGCAGCACGACCTATGGTCTGGCGGCCATTTTGTGCCAAAATCTGCGATTTTGCAATTTTCGCATTTTACACATGTGGAAAAATGAACTATTTTTCAAGCGATTTTTACGAAATTTAACGCACATGTTGCTAGCATAAGTCTACAATGGCCTCTGGAGTTTCGTTGACCTTTGACTTCGGGAAAAGGCTGCCATCTTGGAATTATGAAGAAAAAAAAAGCAATATAGAACAAAAAGTTGTTTCAGTACCAAATTTAACAAATTTTTAGCAATCGTCCTGAAACTTCTCGGTCGTCAATGGGTTTGACGTGAACATCTAGAGGTGAACATCTAGACAAAATAGCAGTTCTGAGTGTGTACGTGATTGTGTTTGTCTTTTCCTTTTCTATTTCATATTTCAATAAAATAAATGACATTCAAAGTCTTTTAAAAATGCAATAAAGTAAAAAAAAGTTTAAACACAAAATTAAAACAATTGCAAAACATTTTTTCAACAATATTTCAACAAAATGTTGGTATTAGAAGTTGTAGATTTTGAATGGAACAAAATGATGAAACATATGACAAGATCGATAAAGGAATGGGGGTTGTGGTGAACGACAAACTGTCGCCCAAAAAAAGTGATGACTTGGATTCTGATTTTTTTTTTTACAATCTGTTTACGAAACTGACTTAACCTTGTCGGGGACAGTAAAACAAAGTTTAGAATTCATTACCTGATGGCAACACACATATTTACAAATTACAAAATGTCAATGAGTACATTTTGAGTACACAATCATGGAACTGCCATGGCATCTCTTTTCTGCATTTTCCACAAGTGTATCTGTAGCAGTCAACACATTGCATACTGGCATGATTATTCTTGCAGTGATGCTTGATCTGACACGTGTTTCTTTTTCCAGGGCTGGGTGTGGATGGTTGTTGCCGAAGCAATTGTTCTTTTTGTGCCTTCTTTGCACCCACATAACAGTGAGCCAAGCACTTGCAAGCTCCACTAGGAAGTCCACCCGTCTCTCCTGCCTACCGATGCATGCTTGGTACAGCACATGTGCATTTAGCGCTGCCATGTCAACCTTGTTATAGAGCAGAGCGACTGGCCAGCGCCGTGTTCCTGTGTGAACCGTGGACCATCTGGTCCATCACATCCACTCCGCACTTTGTGGTGTTATACAGGGTGACTGTGTTTGGCTTCCTTTTAGTGGTTTTCTCAGTCTGAACCCTGCTGTGCATGCTGATGAGAATGAAGACGGTCTTCTTCTTTTTGGGCCTATACACCATCAGCGTAGCACCAGTGGTTGAAAATACCTAATAAAGACAAGTTATTATTTTCATAGCACTTTCACACACAAATTAGAAACATATAAACATACCTGAGTGGTGAATTCATCGCGGTTTGTCTGCCTAGCGGATTGAGGAATTTCCTGGCGAATCTTGTTGAGTGTGCCAAGGATGGTGGTTTTCCGGCTAAGCAGTCGTTGCGCAAGTGACAGCGATGTAAAGAAATTGTCTGTAGTAACATTTCCGCCCTTGTCCAGGAATGGGTCTGTCAGCCTCATCAAAACATTTTCAGACAGTCGCTCCCCACTGGGACGACTGGGGTCCTTGCCAAGATATGGGAGGACATTGCAAATATACTTGGATTTCAAGTTGCAAGCCACCCAAAACTTGATCCCAAAGGTTTAGTTGCAATATATTGCAGGAAACAGTAGCGAGTCTTTGATGGGAAAAGCTGTTCGTCAACAGTGATGTGCCGACCAGGATTGTAGGATGTGATGCAGTTGGTGACAAATGATCCCCAATCAGTAGAAATTGCAGCAAACTTATCAGTCTTTGCTTGCTCGCTGCGGGTGGACCTGTCATCAAAGCATGATGCATGATGTCAGCATGATGTCGCATGATGTCTTGGAAGCGGTCACTGGACATAGTTCCAATGATCTGTGGGTTTCCCAGGTTTGCTGACCAGCAGTCACGTAGTGAAGGACCTTAGTAAGCCCCCGCAAGATAACAATTGCAATAAATGCCATTAGTTCCGGGAGGGCCATAAACCAATCAACATGCTCTGTGTGCTGTGCATGTTGAATTGTATATTCTTGAATGCTATGAACCATGTCCAGAGTGATGAAACAAAGGAAGCTCTGAAGGCGACTTGAGATACTTCTCCTGGCTTTAGCTTTTGGCTCTCCATCTGTGGCGTATGCTTCTATTGGGGTGAAATGGAGAAACTCCCCCACCCTACATTGCCAACATGAACAATCCTCTGCCCATGATCTTCTCAACACAGCTGCTTAGCAGCTCTCTCTCCCCCATACAAACAAACAACCACCACCCCTCCACACTCTCCACATTCTCTCTTTGGATGTATTCTCTGTGATTGCCGGACGTAAGTAAAAGTATTGGTTTGGTACGATGCGTAATACTAGAGAGGTGTTGCCTACCTAAACCTGCAGCCTCGATAGTGGAATCTAGGGGCTCGGTAGGTAGAGAATGTTGCGTGAAGACATGATCATCGATTAAACTCTGTTCTGCTCCAGAATCGATCAGGGCCAAAGCTGCGCATGCTCATTATGCTAACTATGCTATTAATGATCAGAGTGCTAGTGTGGCAGGATTAATTGGCTCAGGTGCAGTGGGGAGGATAATTACAAGCAGTGGCCTCATGGGGGCGCTATAAAAGGCCAAGAAGCCCTCACTTGGTCGTGGGCAGCATGGGCACCCACTTCCTGTTTGCACACCTCCGGATAGCCTCACAGGTAATGTAGCGGTGGTAGGCTGATTACAGGAGTTAGTTAGTTCGCTGCTTCATACTTGCATACTGTTTCAGCTCCGGATGAGACCTGCAGGCACAGATTTTGAGCCAAATACAGCCTCTGCAATTGAGCGCATCTCCCAGGTGACAAACAGTCTTTCTGGTAAGCCGGCGAGGGTCAAGTCCTGCGCTTGCCTTTTAAGCTGTTTTTTGTTTTATTTTTGTAATGTTTGTTGTTCTTGCAGCGCCGGGGACTTTCTGACGCTCCCACCTGCCGAACAGCTGCTGCTTTTTATAAACTGAATTTTTGGAAACATTTTAAGGAACTGTCCCTGCTCGTGTCCAGAATCCCTGTGGACTCTGACCAGGATTCTGCCAGGCCCTCAGCTGCTTTTGAGCCTGAGCAACGGAGGACTAAACAGGGTGACACACCTGAACCCTCCACCACCCACGAGAATAAGGTACTCCCTTCATTGAGCAGCACCCTACAAGCGGATTTACTCTCACGAGAGTTTCTTTTATTGTCATTTTAAGAATTTTTATGCAATTCTTTTAGAGCTGTGTTTTAACTGCATTTTATTGCGTTCAGTGCTGAGAACTCAGGTATCAGCCCTGAGGTGGAAGCCTTCCCCCGGTTTGGAGTGACGTGCCCTTGGGTAAAGGGTTCACAAGTGTGTGTGTGTGTGGTCTGCATCACGTGAGTGGCGTAAAATTTTACTTTTGTTCTCTGGGAGCCTCCACCTTCCTTAAGACTTCTGGTCCTCAGCAGACTGAATCTGCTTTGTGCATGTCTTTTAAACAGGTCCATTTTTTAACTGGTTTAAACGTTTTGTAATAAAATCATTTGAATTTTGTCTCCTGCCTGTTTGTGTGCATCCGCCAAAAGAAAAATAAACTCCCTCGAGACCACACCAGCATTACAATCAGCAACTGACTCAGAAAAACACATCGCTTATTATTGCTATGCTAGTTATGCTAATGTGGCTAAAAGGGGTAACGTAGTTGTTAATTGTCCCTCTTAATCAGAAAGTGTCTCACTTTCCAGCCGGTGGATTGTACCACGTTTAATGTTTTCATAGTGATCAACATCATCTGACTAAGAACAACACATTGCTTAAGATGCTAATAATGCTAACTATGCTAGTTATGCTAATGTTGATAAAACTGCTAGCTTAGCAATCAGCATCATCAACTCACACAGAAACATATAATGCTCCATTGGTAAAAGCTACATGTCATTAGTTGATAGAAAAACCACTTTTGTTTAAATGGTGCTCAGCAGTTGATCTTATATTTTTTTTCCGCCTCGGGATGACGAACAGATCAACGTAAGTTTCAGACAAATTGGAAAAAGTAAACATTTTGATGTCCTTAGCAACAGAGATTTAATGATTACCACACCCACATTCCTTATATGTCCGTATCAGGTGTTTTTCATTGCCAAAGAAGTTTCGGGACGATTGCTAAAAAATTGTCAAATTTGGTACTGGAACAACTTTTTGTTCAAGTGCCAAGTTTCAAGTATCCGCCGATGATCTGAATCTTTGTTCCTGACAATTCTGGCTTCATGTCAGACACCTGAACCACAGACTTTCAGCGGTTACCGACTTTGTAAATTGACTGCTGGTTTGAGAATTGACTGATTGTTTGGATTTGTCAGCCTTTTCCGGAAGTCAAAGGTAAACGAAACTCCACAGGTCATTGTAGACTTATGTTAGTGTGGCAACACGAGCGGTTCAGGACACACCAAACAAAATTGAGGACTCAACCAGGTGGAGACGTGGTTCTGGCGTAAAAATAGTTTTAATATCAATAATTAAAACCAGGGTAAAACCTGATAAAAACTGTAAAAGATTAAAACCAGGGACCAGATAAAAACAGTAGGAACCTCATGAAAAATAATTAAAACCGAGTAAAACAAACATTAAGAGCCTCAAGCCACCTGTTGATAGCAGGGGTACACAAGCAACACTGGAACCGAACAAACAATACCCTGTAGCATGCAGGGGTATAATGTGAAAACAAAAAACACAGCAAATCAGTGAAGTCCCAGAGTCTGTGTACCCAAGTCCTTTGGTTACAGGTTGACCACCTGTAGGAAGTGGTAGGTGCACACACCCGTCACTAACTCCCAGGAGCACCTGCACACCCACGTGGGTGGCCGTAGACGAAGTGGGAGGGGGGGGGGACAGACGCCGTCGTCAGCGACTCCCTCGTCGGACCACCAAATTGGATGGGGGGAAGAGGCAGTGTAGAGAACACCTATGAAAACACTAAAGGGACTAAAACTTTGTACAGCAGAAGCAGCGGGTTCCACCAAACACCCAGTCAGTGGGGGATATCACGAGGAACCGTGCGCTCTGTTCCTTTTGCGCCTCCACTCCAGTCACACGCCCACCAGGTGTATGACCTGGAGTGGTGACATCCACAGCACTGCACTTCCAGGTGCAGGAACCCAGTGAGGCAGTCTCAGGCAGGAATGAGCAGCAGCCAGCTCAGTCCCGCTATATAGGTGGCCTGGTGCTAATTAGCAGCACCAGGACTGGAGTGCCTACACCTGGGAGCCCAATTAACTCATCCTGCTACATTAGCAATATGTGCATTAAATTTCATTAAAATCGCTTGAAAAATAGTTCATTTTTCCACATGTGTAAAACGCGAAAATTGCAAAATCGCAGATTTTGGCACATAATGGCCGCCAAACCACAGGTCGTGTTGCCATCACCGGATGATTTTAAAATCTTTGTTTGGCTGTCCACGACAAGGTAAACTTGGTTTCATAATTAGATTGTATAAAAAAAATATCAGAATCCAAGTCAGCACTTTTTTGGGTGACAGTTTGTCGTTCACCACACCCCCCATTCCTTTATCGATCTTGTCATATGTTTCATCATTTTGTTCAGTGTAGAACAGGAAACTGCATATCTCATTTTCAAGACATTCCAACAAAAAATGTGTAAGTCAGTGGAAATCGCAAAAGTTGCGATTCGCCACATGAAGCCATTCAAAATCTACAACTTCTAATACCGAAATTTTGTCTACACTAGCGTGCCATTGATGCCCGAGAAGTTTCAGGACGATGGCTAAAAATCTGTTAAATTTGGTAATGGAACAACGTTTTGTTCTACATTGCTTTTTGTTTTTTCAAAATTCAAGATGGCAGCCTTTTCCCGAAGTCAAAGGTCAACAAAAATCCAGCTGTCATTGTAGACTTATGCTAGGAACATGTGCATCAAATTTCGTAAAAATCGCTTGAAAAATAGTTCATTTTTTTCACATGTGTAAAACGCGAAAATCACAGATTTTGGCACAAAATGGCCGCCAGACCACAGGTCGTGTTGCCATCACATGACGATTTTAAAATCTTTGTTTGGCTGTCACCGACAAGGTTAAGTCGGTTTCGTAAGCAGAATGTATAAAAAAAAATATCAGAATCCAAGTCAGCACTTTTTTGGGTGACAGTTTGTCATTCACCACACCCCCCATTCCTTTATCGATCTTGTCATATGTTTCATCATTTTGTTCAGCGTGGAACAGGAAACTGCATATCTCATTTTCACGACATTCCAACAAAAAATGTGTGAGCTATTGGAAATTGCAAAAGTTGCGAATCGCCACATGCACTTCATTTAAAATCTACAACTTCTAATACCGAAATTTTGTCTAAGAAGTCAAAGGTCAACAAAAATCCAGATGTCATTGTAGACTTATGCTAGGAACATGTGCATCAAATTTTGTAAAAATCGCGTGAAAAAATTGTACATTTTTCCACATGTATAAAATCTACAACTTCTAATACCAACATAATGTCTACACTAGCTTGCCCTTGACGCCCGAGAAGTTTCAGGACGATTGCTAAAAACGTGTCAAATTTGGTAATAGAACAACTTTTTGTTCTACATTGCTTTCTTTTTTCAAAATTCAAGATGGCAGCCTTTTCCCGAAGTCAAAGGTCAACAAAAATCCAGAGGTCATTGTAGACTTATGCTAGCAACATGTGCGTCAAATTTCGTTAAAATTGCTTGATTAATAGTTCATTTTTCCACATGTGTAATACGCAAAAATCACAGATTTTGGCACAAAATGGCCGCCAGACCACAGGTCGTGTTGCCATCACCGGATGATTTCAAAATCTTTGTTTGGCTGTCCACGACAAGGTTAAGTCGGTTTCGTAAGCAGATTGTATAAAAAAATATCAGAATCCAAGTCAGCACTTTTTTGGGCGACAGTTTGTCGTTCACCACAACCCCCCATTCCTTTATCGATCTTGTCATATGTTTCATCATTTTGTTCAGCGTGGAACAGGAAACTGCATATCTCATTTTCAAGACATTCCAACAAAAAATGTGTAAGTCAGTGGAAATCGCAAAAGTTGCGATTCGCCACATGAAGCCATTAAAAATCTACAACTTCTAATACCGAAATTTTGTCTACACTAGCTTGCCATTGACGCCCGAGAAGTTTCAGGACAATGGCTAAAAATCTGTTAAATTTGGTAATGGAACAACTTTTTGTTCTACATTGCTTTCTTTTTTTTTAAATTCAAGATGGCAGCCTTTTCCCGAAGTCAAAGGTCAACAAAAATCCAGATGTCATTGTAGACTTATGCTAGGAACATGTGCATCAAATTTTGTAAAAATCGCTTGAAAAATAGTTCATTTTTCCACATGTGTAAAACTCGAAAATTGCAAAAATCACAGATTTTGGCACAAAATGGCCGCCAGACCACAGGACGTGTTGCCATCACATGACGATTTTAAAATCTTTGTTTGGCTGTCACCGACAAGGTTAAGTCGGTTTCGTAAGCAGATTGTATAAAAAAAAATATCAGAATCCAAGTCAGCACTTTTTTGGGTGACAGTTTGTCGTTCACCACACCCCCCATTCCTTTATCGATCTTGTCATATGTTTCATCATTTTGTTCAGCGTGGAACAGGAAACTGCATATCTCATTTTCAAGACATTCCAACAAAAAATGTGTAAGTCAGTGGAAATCGCAAAAGTTGCGATTCGCCACATGAAGCCATTCAAAATCTACAACTTCTAATACCGACATTTTGTCTACACTAGCTTAACATTGATGCCCGAGAAGTTTCAGGACAATGGCTAAAAATCTGTTAAATTTGGTAATGGAACAACTTTTTGTTCTACATTGCTTTCTTTTTTTTTAAATTCAAGATGGCAGCCTTTTCCCGAAGTCAAAGGTCAACAAAAATCCAGCTGTCATTGTAGACTGCACATGCAGTCTACAATGCTAGGAACATGTGCATCAAATTTTGTAAAAATCGCTTGAAAAATAGTTCATTTTTCCACATGTGTAAAACTCGAAAATTGCAAAAATCACAGATTTTGGCACAAAATGGCCGCCAGACCACAGGTCGTGTTGCCATCACATGACGATTTTAAAATCTTTGTTTGGCTGTCACCGACAAGGTTAAGTCGGTTTCGTAAGCAGAATGTATAAAAAAAAATATCAGAATCCAAGTCAGCACTTTTTTGGGTGACAGTTTGTCATTCACCACACCCCCCATTCCTTTATCGATCTTGTCATATGTTTCATCATTTTGTTCAGCGTGGAACAGGAAACTGCATATCTCATTTTCACGACATTCCAACAAAAAATGTGTGAGCTATTGGAAATTGCAAAAGTTGCGAATCGCCACATGCACTTCATTTAAAATCTACAACTTCTAATACCGAAATTTTGTCTAAGAAGTCAAAGGTCAACAAAAATCCAGATGTCATTGTAGACTTATGCTAGGAACATGTGCATCAAATTTTGTAAAAATCGCGTGAAAAAATTGTACATTTTTCCACATGTATAAAATCTACAACTTCTAATACCAACATAATGTCTACACTAGCTTGCCCTTGACGCCCGAGAAGTTTCAGGACGATTGCTAAAAACGTGTCAAATTTGGTAATAGAACAACTTTTTGTTCTACATTGCTTTCTTTTTTCAAAATTCAAGATGGCAGCCTTTTCCCGAAGTCAAAGGTCAACAAAAATCCAGAGGTCATTGTAGACTTATGCTAGCAACATGTGCGTCAAATTTCGTTAAAATTGCTTGATTAATAGTTCATTTTTCCACATGTGTAATACGCAAAAATCACAGATTTTGGCACAAAATGGCCGCCAGACCACAGGTCGTGTTGCCATCACCGGATGATTTCAAAATCTTTGTTTGGCTGTCCACGACAAGGTTAAGTCGGTTTCGTAAGCAGATTGTATAAAAAAATATCAGAATCCAAGTCAGCACTTTTTTGGGCGACAGTTTGTCGTTCACCACAACCCCCCATTCCTTTATCGATCTTGTCATATGTTTCATCATTTTGTTCAGCGTGGAACAGGAAACTGCATATCTCATTTTCAAGACATTCCAACAAAAAATGTGTAAGTCAGTGGAAATCGCAAAAGTTGCGATTCGCCACATGAAGCCATTAAAAATCTACAACTTCTAATACCGAAATTTTGTCTACACTAGCTTGCCATTGACGCCCGAGAAGTTTCAGGACAATGGCTAAAAATCTGTTAAATTTGGTAATGGAACAACTTTTTGTTCTACATTGCTTTCTTTTTTTTTAAATTCAAGATGGCAACCTTTTCCCGAAGTCAAAGGTCAACAAAAATCCAGATGTCATTGTAGACTTATGCTAGGAACATGTGCATCAAATTTTGTAAAAATCGCTTGAAAAATAGTTCATTTTTCCACATGTGTAAAACTCGAAAATTGCAAAAATCACAGATTTTGGCACATAATGGCCGCCAGACCACAAGTCGTGTTGCCATCACATGATGATTTTAAAATCTTTGTTTGGCTGTCACCGACAAGGTTAAGTCGGTTTCGTAAGCAGATTGTATAAAAAAATATATCAGAATCCAAGTCAGCACTTTTTTGGGTGACAGTTTGTCGTTCACCACACCCCCCATTCCTTTATCGATGTTGTCATATGTTTCATCATTTTGTTCAGCATTGAACAGGAAACTGCATATCTCATTTTCACGACATTCCAACAAAAAATGTGTGAGCTAGTGGAAATCGCAAAAGTTGCGAATCGTCACGTGCACACCATTTAAAATCTACAACTTCTAATACCAACATTTTGTCTACATTAGCTTGCTTTTGATGCCCGAGAAGTTTCAAGACGATTGCAAAAAATTTGTCAAATTCTGTCATGGAACTTTTTGTTTTCATTGCAGACTTATGCTAGGAACATGTGCATCAAATTTCATAAAAATCGCTTGAAAAATAGTTCATTTTTCTATTTTTATTTTCTAGCCTGCCATTGACGCTCGAGAAGTTTCAAGACGATTGATTAAAATACATAGGACGATCTGGTTTTCAAAATTCAAGATGGCTGCCTCTTCCCAAGGTAAAATGTCAACAAAATTCCCTTGGCGGTTGAGGAGTTTTAGCTGGCGGCATGACTGTGCGATTTCGTGAATCTCGCGCAAGCAAAAGTGTTGTTGTTTTCCCATATTGTCAAAAAACGTGAAAATGCACAATCTCAGAGTTTGCCACATAATGGCCGCAAAGCATTAGATTGTATGGCCATCTGATTGTAAAAATTCTTTGGGATACCCTCCAACACGCGTTTTTTGGTTTTGTATCAGCAATTTGACTTTTTTTTCCGGTCGCATTAGCAAAAATTGGCACATCAATTTTTGAACGAGACAAAACGTGTGTTTTGTTCTTAAAAATCATTTTGTAAGTATGAAAAAAGCATGTTTCTGACTTTTTGGACTGTTAAATGTGACAATGCGTAACTACAAATGTCAAAGTGAGCTTTTGGGAGCGTTTTGTGATAAAAATATTTGTGTGATCAAAAGTTTAAAAAGCATCTAAAAAGCATGTTTCTGACTGTTTTGACTTTGAAACTTACAACCTGACAATGAATACAACTTGTTTTGGTCTACAAATGACCAAATGAGCTTTTGGGAGCATTTTGATCTTAAAAATCATTTTGTGAATCTAAAGTGCCAAAAGTGTGAAAAAAAGCATGTTCCTGACTCGGACTTTGAAACTTACAATTGTTTGGACATCTAAACCCACAATATGACAAGGAATAACACTAGTTTTGATCTACAAATGACAAAATGAGCTTTTGGTAGCATTTTGTGCTTAAAAATCATTCTGTGCGTCAAAAGTTCTAAAAGTGACAAAAAGCATGTTTCTGACTCTTTGGACTTTTAATTTTACAACCTAACGATGAATAACACTTGTTTTGATCTACAAATGACAAAACACGCTTTTGGGAGAGTTTTGTGCTTAAAAATCATTTTGTGAGTCAAAAGAGCCAAATGTGTGAAAAAAAAGCATGTTTCTGACCGTTTGGACATTTAAACTGACGTGACTCTCAATAAAACTTGTTTTCAACGACAAATGACAAAAACGAGCTTTTGGGAGTGATTTGTGCTTAAAAATAATTGTGTGAGTCAAAAGTTCAAAAAGCATGTTTCTGACTGCTCGGAAATTTAAACTCATAACCTGACAATGAATAACACTTGTTTTGGTCTACAAATGACCAAATGAGCTTTTGGGAGAGTTTTGTGCTTTAAAATCATTTTGTGCGTCAAAAGTGCTAAAAGTGACAAAAAGCATGTTCCTGGACTGTTCGGACATTTAAACTTACAACCTGACAATGAATAACACTTGTTTTGGTCTACAAATGACCAAATGAGCTTTTGGGAGAGTTTTGTGCTTAAAAATCGTTTTGTGAATCTAAAGTGCCAAAAGTGTGAAAAAAGCATGTTTCTGCGCAAAAAGGTCAAAAAAGCATGTTTCTGACTTTTTTGACTTTTAAACTTACAACCTGACAATGAATAACACTTGTTTTGGTCTACAAATGACCAAATGAGCTTTTGGGAGAGTTTTGTGCTTAAAAATCATTTTGTGCGTCAAAACTGCTAAAAGTGACAAAAAGTGACTTGTTGGACTTTAAAACTTACAATGTGACCATGAATAACACTTGTTTTGTTGTTTTGGTCTACAAATAACCAAATGAGCTTTTGGGAGCATTTTGATCTTAAAAATCATTTTGCGAATCTAAAGTGCCAAAAGTGTGAAAAAAGCATGTTTCTGACTCGTTGGACTTTGAAACTTACAATGTGACCATGTTTTGAACTAAGAATGACAAAGCGTGCACTTTTGTGCTAAAAATCATTTCGTAAGCCAGACGTTTCAAAAGCATCTAAAAAGCATATTTCTAACTGTTTGGACATCTAAACCCACAATATGACAAGGAATACCACTAGTTTTGATCTACAAATGACAAAATGAGCTTTAGGTAGCATTTTGTGCTTAAAAATCATTTTGTGCGTCAAAAGCGCAAAAGGGTCAAAAAAGCATGCTTCTGACTGTTGTGACTTTTAAACGTACAACCTGACAATGAATACAACTTGTTTTGGTCTACAAATGACCAAATGAGCTTTTGGGAGCATTTTGATCTTAAAAATCATTTTGTGAATCTAAAGTGCCAAAAGTGTGAAAAAAGCATGTTTCTGACTCGTTGGACTTTGAAACTTACAATGTGACCATGAATAACACTTGTTTTGAACTAAGAATGACAAAGCGTGCACTTTTGTGCTTAAAATCATTTTGTAAGCCAGACGTTTCAAAGGCATCTAAAAAGCATATTTCTAACTGTTTGGACATCTAAACCCACAATATGACAAGGAATAACACTAGTTTTGATCTACAAATGACAAAATGAGCTTTTGGGAGAGTTTTGTGCTTAAAAATCATTTTGTGCATCAAAACTGCTAAAAGTGACAAAAAAGCATGTTTCTGACTTGTTGGACTTTAAAACTTACAATGTGACCATGAATAACACTTGTTTTGTTGTTTTGGTCTACAAATAACCAAATGAGCTTTTGGGAGCATTTTGATCTTAAAAATCATTTTGTGAATCTAAAGTGCCAAAAGTGTGAAAAAAGCATGTTTCTGACTCGTTGGACTTTGAAACTTACAATGTGACCATGTTTTGAACTAAAAAATGACAAAGCGTGCACTTTTGTGCTTAAAATCATTTCGTAAGCCAGACGTTTCAAAAGCATCTAAAAAGCATATTTCTAACTGTTTGGACATCTAAACCCACAATATGACAAGGAATAACACTAGTTTTGATCTAAAAATGACAAAATGAGCTTTAGGTAGCATTTTGTGCTTAAAAATCATTTTGTGTGTCAAAAGCGCAAAAGGGTCAAAAAAGCACGTTTCTGACTTTTTTGACTTTTAAACTTACAACCTGACACTGAATAACACTTGTTTTGGTCTACAAATGACCAAATGAGCTTTTGGGAGAGTTTTGTGCTTAAAAATCATTTTGTGCGTCAAAACTGCTAAAAGTGACAAAAAGTGACTTGTTGGACTTTAAAACTTACAATGTGACCATGAATAACACTTGTTTTGTTGTTTTGGTCTACAAATAACCAAATGAGCTTTTGGGAGCATTTTGATCTTAAAAATCATTTTGCGAATCTAAAGTGCCAAAAGTGTGAAAAAAGCATGTTTCTGACTCGTTGGACTTTGAAACTTACAATGTGACCATGTTTTGAACTAAGAATGACAAAGCGTGCACTTTTGTGCTAAAAATCATTTCGTAAGCCAGACGTTTCAAAAGCATCTAAAAAGCATATTTCTAACTGTTTGGACATCTAAACCCACAATATGACAAGGAATACCACTAGTTTTGATCTACAAATGACAAAATGAGCTTTAGGTAGCATTTTGTGCTTAAAAATCATTTTGTGCGTCAAAAGCGCAAAAGGGTCAAAAAAGCATGCTTCTGACTGTTGTGAATTTTAAACGTACAACCTGACAATGAATACAACTTGTTTTGGTCTACAAATGACCAAATGAGCTTTTGGGAGCATTATGATCTTAAAAATCATTTTGTGAATCTAAAGTGCCAAAAGTGTGAAAAAAGCATGTTTCTGACTCGTTGGACTTTGAAACTTACAATGTGACCATGTTTTGAACTAAGAATGACAAAGCGTGCACTTTTGTGCTTAAAATCATTTCGTAAGCCAGACGTTTCAAAAGCATCTAAAAAGCATATTTCTAACTGTTTGGACATCTAAACCCACAATATGACAAGGAATAACACTAGTTTTGATCTAAAAATGACAAAATGAGCTTTAGGTAGCATTTTGTGCTGACAAATCATTTTGTGCGTCAAAAGCGCAAAAGGGTCAAAAAAGCATGTTTCTGAGTGTTTTGACTTTTAAACGTACAACCTGACAATGAATACAACTTGTTTTGGTCTACAAATGACAGAATGAGCTTTTGGGAGCATTTTGATCTTAAAAATCATTTTGTGAATCTAAAGTGCCAAAAGTGTGAAAAAAGCACGTTTCTGACTCGTTGGACTTTGAAACTTACAATGTGACCATGAATAACACTTGTTTTGAACTAAGAATGACAAAGCGTGCACTTTTGTGCTTAAAATCATTTCGTAAGCCAGACGTTTCAAAAGCATCTAAAAAGCATATTTCTAACTGTTTGGACATCTAAACCCACAATATGACAAGGAATAACACTAGTTTTGATCTACAAATGACAAAATGAGCTTTTGGTAGCATTTTGTGCTTAAAAATCATTCTGTGCGTCAAAAGTTCTAAAAGTGACAAAAAGCATCTTTGGACTTTTAAACTTACAACCTGACGATGAATAATACTTGATTTGATCTACAAAGGAGACAAGCATTTGGGAGTGATTTGTACTTAAAAATCATTTTGTGAGTCAGAAGTTCAAAAAGCATCTAAAAAGCATGTTCATTTCAAAGTCCAAAGAGTCAGTAACATGCTTTTTTTTCACACTTTTGGCACTTGTGACTGAGAAAATGATTTTTAAAAACAAAAGGGCCCCAAAAGCATTAACACTTTTATTTAGCACAAAACTCTCCCAAAATCTCGCTTTGTCATTTGTAGATCAAAACAAGTGTTGTCACATTGTAAGTTTAAAAGTCCAAAAAGTCAGAAACATGCCTTTTTCACACTTGACTTACAAATGATTTTTAAACACAAAACACACGTTTTGTCTCGTAAAATTTTTTTAAAAATCATTATGGGATATCCATACAACCTAACGCTTTGCGGCCATTATGTGAAAAATCTCTGCTATTGGGCAATTTTCGCGTTTTTTGACAATAAGAGAAATCAATACTTTTGTGTGTGCAGGTTTCACGAAATCGCACAGACTTGCCGCCAGCTAAAAGTCCTGCACCGCCAAAGGAATAATGTTGAATTTTGACCTTGAGAAGAGGCAGCCACTTGAATTAAAAAAAAGCACCTTTAGGACCAGATACATAGAATGTATGCTAATCAGACGTCCTGAAACTTCTCGGGCATCAATGGCAAGCAAGTGTAGACAAAAAAGTTAGTTAAATATTAGAAGTTGTAGATTTTGAACGGCGTGCACATGGCGAACTTTTGCGATTTCCACTACCTCACACATTTTTGTTGGAATGTCGTGAAAATGAGATATGCAGTTTACTGTTCCACGCTGAACCAAATGATGAAACATATGACAAGATCGATAAAGGAATGAGGGGTGTGGTGAACGACAAACTGTCGCCCAAAAAAGTGCTGACTTGGATTCTGATATTTTCTTTTTACAATCTGCTTGCGAAACCGACTTAACCTTGTCGGGGACAGCCAAACAAAGTTTTTAAAATCATCATGTGATGGCAACACGACCTATGGTTTGGCGGCCATTTTGTGCCAAAATCTGCGATTTTGCAATTTTCGCGTTTTACACATGTGGAAAAATGAACTATTTTTCAAGCGATTTTTACGAAATTTAACGCACATGTTGCTAGCATAAGTCTACAATGGCCTCTGGAGTTTCGTTGACCTTTGACTTCGGGAAAAGGCTGCCATCTTGAATTTTGAAGAAAAAAAAAAAAAAAGCAATGTAGTACAAAAAGTTTTTCCAGTACCAAATTTGACAAATTTTTAGCAATCGTCCTGAAACTTCCCGGGCGTCGATAGCAAGCTAGTGTAGACAAAATGTTAGTATTAGAAATTGTAGATCTTGAATGGCTTCATGTGGCGAATTGCAACTTTTGCGATTTCCAGTAGCTCACACATTTTGTGTTGGAATGTCGTGAAAATGAGATATGTAGTTTCCTGTTCCACGCTGAACAAAATGATGAAACATATGAAAAGATCGATAAAGGAATGGGGGGTGTGGTGAACGACAAAGTGTCGCCCAAAAAAGTGCTGACTTGGATTCTGATATTTTCTTTTTACAATCTGCTCGCGAATCCGACTTCACTTTGTCAGGGACAGCCAAGCAAAGTTTTAAAATCATTACGTGATGGCAAGACGACCTATGGTCTGGCGGCCATTTTGTGCTAAAATCTGCAATTTTTCAATTTTCGCGTTTTACACATGTGGAAAAATGAACTATTTTTCAAGTGATTTTTACGAAATTTGATGCACATGTTGCTAGCATAAGTCTACAATGACCTGTGGAGTTTCGTTGACCTTTGACTTCCGGAAAAGGCTGCCATCTTGAATTTTGAAAAAAAAAAAGCAATGTTGAACAAAAAGTTGCTTCAGTACCAAATTTATCACATTTTTTGCAATTATCCTGAAACTTCTCGGGCGTCAATGGCAAGCTAGTGTAGACAAAATGTTGGTATTAGAAATTGTAGATTTTGAATGGTTTCATGTGGCGAATCGCAACTTTTGCGATTTCCAGTAGCTCACACATTTTTTGTTGGAATGTCGTGAAAATGAGATATGCAGTTTCCTGTTCCACGCTGAACAAAGTGATGAAACATATGACAAGATCGATAAAGGAATGAGGGGTGTGGTGAACGACAAACTGTCGCCCAAAAAAGTGCTGACTTGGATTCGGATATTTTTGTTTTCTAATATGCTTGCAAAATCCGACTTCACCTTGTCTGGGAAAGCCAAGCAAAGTTTTGAAATCATTAGTTTAATGACAACACGACCTATGGTCTGGTGGCCATTTTGTGCCAAAATCTGCGATTTTGCAATTTTCGCGTTTTACACATGTGGAAAAATGAACTATTTTTCAAGCGATTTTTACGAAATTTAACGCACATGTTGCTAGCATAAGTCTACAATGGCCTCTGGAGTTTCGTTGACCTTTGACTTCGGGAAAAGGCTGCCATCTTGAATTTTGAAGAAAAAAAAAAGCAATATAGAACAAAAAGTTGTTTCAGTACCAAATTTAACAAAGTTTTAGCAATCGTCCTGAAACTTCTCGGGCGTCAATGGCAAGCTAGTGTAGACAAAATGTCGGTATTAGAAGTTGTAGATTTTGAATGGCGTACACATGGCAAATCTCAACTTTTGAGATTTCCACTAGCTCACACATTTTTTGTTGGAATGTCGTGAAAATGAGATATGCAGTTTACTGTTCCACGCTGAACCAAATGATGAAACATATGACAAGATCGATAAAGGAATGGGGGGTGTGGTGAACAACAAACTGTCGCCCAAAAAAGTGCTGACTTGGATTCTGATATTTTCTTTTTACAATCTGCTTGCGAAACCGACTTAACCTTGTCGGGGACAGCCAAACAAAGTTTTTAAAATCATCATGTGATGGCAACATGACCTATGGTTTGGCGGCCATTTTGTGCCAAAATCTGCGATTTTGCAATTTTCGCGTTTTACACATGTGGAAAAATGAACTATTTTTCAAGCGATTTTTACGAAATTTAACGCACATGTTGCTAGCATAAGTCTACAATGGCCTCTGGAGTTTCGTTGACCTTTGACTTCGGGAAAAGGCTGCCATCTTGAATTTTGAAGAAAAAAAAAAGCAATATAGAACAAAAAGTTGTTTCAGTACCAAACTTAACAAAGTTTTAGCAATCGTCCTGAAACTTCTCGGGCGTCAATGGCAAGCTAGTGTAGACAAAATGTCGGTATTAGAAGTTGTAGATTTTGAATGGCGTACACATGGCAAATCTCAACTTTTGAGATTTCCACTAGCTCACACATTTTTTGTTGGAATGTCGTGAAAATGAGATATGCAGTTTCCTGTTCCACGCTGAACCAAATGATGAAACATATGACAAGATCGATAAAGGAATGGGGGGTTTGGTGAACAACAAACTGTCGCCCAAAAAAGTGCTGACTTGGATTCTGATATTTTCTTTTTACAATCTGCTTGCGAAACCGACTTAACCTTATCGGGGACAGCCAAACAAAGTTTTTAAAATCATCATGTGATGGCAACACGACCTATGGTTTGGCGGCCATTTTGTGCCAAAATCTGCGATTTTGCAATTTTCGCGTTTTACACATGTGGAAAAATGAACTATTTTTCAAGCGATTTTTACGAAATTTAACGCACATGTTGCTAGCATAAGTCTACAATGGCCTCTGGAGTTTCGTTGACCTTTGACTTCGGGAAAAGGCTGCCATCTTGAATTTTGAAGAAAAAAAAAAGCAATATAGAACAAAAAGTTGTTTCAGTACCAAATTTAACAAAGTTTTAGCAATCGTCCTGAAACTTCTCGGGCGTCAATGGCAAGCTAGTGTAGACAAAATGTCGGTATTAGAAGTTGTAGATTTTGAATGGCGTACACATGGCAAATCTCAACTTTTGAGATTTCCACTAGCTCACACATTTTTTGTTGGAATGTCGTGAAAATGAGATATGCAGTTTACTGTTCCACGCTGAACCAAATGATGAAACATATGACAAGATCGATAAAGGAATGGGGGGTGTGGTGAACAACAAACTGTCGCCCAAAAAAGTGCTGACTTGGATTCTGATATTTTCTTTTTACAATCTGCTTGCGAAACCGACTTAACCTTATCGGGGACAGCCAAACAAAGTTTTTAAAATCATCATGTGATGGCAACACGACCTATGGTTTGGCGGCCATTTTGTGCCAAAATCTGCGATTTTGCAATTTTCGCGTTTTACACATGTGGAAAAATGAACTATTTTTCAAGCGATTTTTACGAAATTTAACGCACATGTTGCTAGCATAAGTCTACAATGGCCTCTGGAGTTTCGTTGACCTTTGACTTCGGGAAAAGGCTGCCATCTTGAATTTTGAAGAAAAAAAAAAAGCAATATAGAACAAAAAGTTGTTTCAGTACCAAATTTAACAAATTTTTAGCAATCGTCCTGAAACTTCTCGGGCGTCAATGGCAAGCTAGTGTAGACAAAATATCGGTATTAGAAGTTGTAGATTTTGAATGGCGTACACATGGCAAATCTCAACTTTTGAGATTTCCACTAGCTCACACATTTTTTGTTGGAATGTCGTGAAAATGAGATATGCAGTTTACTGTTCCACGCTGAACCAAATGATGAAACATATGACAAGATCGATAAAGGAATGGGGGGTGTGGTGAACAACAAACTGTCGCCCAAAAAAGTGCTGACTTGGATTCTGATATTTTCTTTTTACAATCTGCTTGCGAAACCGACTTAACCTTGTCGGGGACAGCCAAACAAAGTTTTTAAAATCATCATGTGATGGCAACACGACCTATGGTTTGGCGGCCATTTTGTGCCAAAATCTGCGATTTTGCAATTTTCGCGTTTTACACATGTGGAAAAATGAACTATTTTTCAAGCGATTTTTACGAAATTTAACGCACATGTTGCTAGCATAAGTTTACAATGGCCTCTGGAGTTTCGTTGACCTTTGACTTCGGGAAAAGGCTGCCATCTTGAATTTTGAAGAAAAAAAAAAGCAATATAGAACAAAAAGTTGTTTCAGTACCAAATTTAACAAATTTTTAGCAATCGTCCTGAAACTTCTCGGGCGTCAATGGCAAGCTAGTGTAGACAAAATGTCGGTATTAGAAGTTGTAGATTTTGAATGGCGTACACATGGCAAATCTCAACTTTTGAGATTTCCACTAGCTCACACATTTTTTGTTGGAATGTCGTGAAAATGAGATATGCAGTTTACTGTTCCACGCTGAACCAAATGATGAAACATATGACAAGATCGATAAAGGAATGGGGGGTGTGGTGAACAACAAACTGTCGCCCAAAAAAGTGCTGACTTGGATTCTGATATTTTCTTTTTACAATCTGCTTGCGAAACCGACTTAACCTTGTCGGGGACAGCCAAACAAAGTTTTTAAAATCATCATGTGATGGCAACACGACCTATGGTTTGGCGGCCATTTTGTGCCAAAATCTGCGATTTTGCAATTTTCGCGTTTTACACATGTGGAAAAATGAACTATTTTTCAAGCGATTTTTACGAAATTTAACGCACATGTTGCTAGCATAAGTGTACAATGGCCTCTGGAGTTTCGTTGACCTTTGACTTCGGGAAAAGGCTGCCATCTTGAATTTTGAAGAAAAAAAAAAGCAATATAGAACAAAAAGTTGTTTCAGTACCAAATTTAACAAATTTTTAGCAATCGTCCTGAAACTTCTCGGGCGTCAATGGCAAGCTAGTGTAGACAAAATGTCGGTATTAGAAGTTGTAGATTTTGAATGGCGTACACATGGCAAATCTCAACTTTTGAGATTTCCACTAGCTCACACATTTTTTGTTGGAATGTCGTGAAAATGAGATATGCAGTTTACTGTTCCACGCTGAACCAAATGATGAAACATATGACAAGATCGATAAAGGAATGGGGGGTGTGGTGAACAACAAACTGTCGCCCAAAAAAGTGCTGACTTGGATTCTGATATTTTCTTTTTACAATCTGCTTGCGAAACCGACTTAACCTTGTCGGGGACAGCCAAACAAAGTTTTTAAAATCATCATGTGATGGCAACACGACCTATGGTTTGGCGGCCATTTTGTGCCAAAATCTGCGATTTTGCAATTTTCGCGTTTTACACATGTGGAAAAATGAACTATTTTTCAAGCGATTTTTACGAAATTTAACGCACATGTTGCTAGCATAAGTTTACAATGGCCTCTGGAGTTTCGTTGACCTTTGACTTCGGGAAAAGGCTGCCATCTTGAATTTTGAAGAAAAAAAAAAGCAATATAGAACAAAAAGTTGTTTCAGTACCAAATTTAACAAAGTTTTAGCAATCGTCCTGAAACTTCTCGGTCGTCAATGGGTTTGACGTGAACATCTAGAGGTGAACATCTAGACAAAATAGCAGTTCTGAGTGTGTACGTGATTGTGTTTGTCTTTTCCTTTTCTATTTCATATTTTAATAAAATAAATGACATTCAAAGTCTTTTAATGTCAACAAAATGTTGGTATTAGAAGTTGTAGATTTTGAATGGAACAAAATGATGAAACATATGACAAGATCGATAAAGGAATGGGGGTTGTGGTGAACGACAAACTGTCGCCCAAAAAAAGTGATGACTTGGATTCTGATTTTTTTTTTACAATCTGTTTACGAAACTGACTTAACCTTGTCGGGGACAGTAAAACAAAGTTTAGAATTCATTACCTGATGGCAACACACATATTTACAAATTACAAAATGTCAATGAGTACATTTTGAGTACACAATCATGGAACTGCCATGGCATCTCTTTTCTGCATTTTCCACAAGTGTATCTGTAGCAGTCAACACATTGCATACTGGCATGATTATTCTTGCAGTGATGCTTGATCTGACACGTGTTTCTTTTTCCAGGGCTGGGTGTGGATGGTTGTTGCCGAAGCAATTGTTCTTTTTGTGCCTTCTTTGCACCCACATAACAGTGAGCCAAGCACTTGCAAGCTCCACTAGGAAGTCCACCCGTCTCTCCTGCCTACCGATGCATGCTTGGTACAGCACATGTGCATTTAGCGCTGCCATGTCAACCTTGTTATAGAGCAGAGCGACTGGCCAGCGCCGTGTTCCTGTGTGAACCGTGGACCATCTGGTCCATCACATCCACTCCGCACTTTGTGGTGTTATACAGGGTGACTGTGTTTGGCTTCCTTTTAGTGGTTTTCTCAGTCTGAACCCTGCTGTGCATGCTGATGAGAATGAAGACGGTCTTCTTCTTTTTGGGCCTATACACCATCAGCGTAGCACCAGTGGTTGAAAATACCTAATAAAGACAAGTTATTATTTTCATAGCACTTTCACACACAAATTAGAAACATATAAACATAGAGCAACAAAAGACCTGCAACATACCTGAGTGGTGAATTCATCGCGGTTTGTCTGCCTAGCGGATTGAGGAATTTCCTGGCGAATCTTGTTGAGTGTGCCAAGGATGGTGGTTTTCCGGCTAAGCAGTCGTTGCGCAAGTGACAGCGATGTAAAGAAATTGTCTGTAGTAACATTTCCGCCCTTGTCCAGGAATGGGTCTGTCAGCCTCATCAAAACATTTTCAGACAGTCGCTCCCCACTGGGACGACTGGGGTCCTTGCCAAGATATGGGAGGACATTGCAAATATACTTGGATTTCAAGTTGCAAGCCACCCAAAACTTGATCCCAAAGGTTTAGTTGCAATATATTGCAGGAAACAGTAGCAAGTCTTTGATGGGAAAAGCTATTCGTCAACAGTGATGTGCCGACCAGGATTGTAGGATGTGATGCAGTTGGTGACAAATGATCCCCAATCAGTAGAAATTGCGGCAAATTTATCAGTCTTTGCTTGCTCGCTGCGGGTGGACCTGTCATCAAAGCATGATGCATGATGTCACATGATGTTGCATGATGTCTTGGAAGCGGTCACTGGACATAGTTCCAATGATCTGTGGGTTTCCCAGGTTTGCTGACCAGCAGACACGTAGTGAAGGACCTTAGTAAGCCCCCACAAGAAATGGCAATAAATGCCATTAGTTCCGGGAGGGCCATAAACCAATCAACATGCTCTGTGTGCTGTGCATGTTGAATTGTATATTCTTGAATGCTATGAACCATGTCCAGAGTGATGAAACAAAGGAAGCTCTGAAGGCGACTTGAGATACTTCTCCTGGCTTTAGCTTTTGGCTCTCCATCTGTGGCGTTTGCTTCTATTGGGGTGAAATGGAGAAACTCCCCCACCCTACATTGCCAACATGAACAATCCTCTGCCCATGATCTTCTCAACACAGCTGCTTAGCAGCTCTCTCTCCCCCATACAAACAAACAACCACCACCCCTCCACACTCTCCACATTCTCTCTTTGGATGTATTCTCTGTGATTGCCGGATGTAAGTAAAAGTATTGGTTTGGTACGATGCGTAATACTAGAGAGGTGTTGCCTACCTAAACCTGCAGCCTCAATAGTGGAATCTAGGGGCTCGGTAGGTAGAGAATGTTGCGTGAAGACATGATCATCGATTAAACTCTGTTCTGCTCCAGAATCGATCAGGGCCAAAGCTGCGCTTGCTCATTATGCTAACTATGCTATTAATGATCAGAGTGCTAGTGTGGCAGGATTAATTGGCTCAGGTGCAGTGGGGAGGATAATTACAAGCAGTGGCCTCATGGGGGCGCTATAAAAGGCCAAGAAGCCCTCACTTGGTCGTGGGCAGCATGGGCACCCACTTCCTGTTTGCACACCTCCGGATAGCCTCACAGGTAATGTAGCGGTGGTAGGCTGATTACAGGAGTTAGTTAGTTCGCTGCTTCATACTTGCATACTGTTTCAGCTCCGGATGAGACCTGCAGGCACAGATTTTGAGCCAAATACAGCCTCTGCAATTGAGCGCATCTCCCAGGTGACAAACAGTCTTTCTGGTAAGCCGGCGAGGGTCAAGTCCTGCGCTTGCCTTTTAAGCTGTTTTTTGTTTTATTTTTGTAATGTTTGTTGTTCTTGCAGCGCCGGGGACTTTCTGACGCTCCCACCTGCCGAACAGCTGCTGCTTTTTATAAACTGAATTTTTGGAAACATTTTAAGGAACTGTCCCTGCTCGTGTCCAGAATCCCTGTGGACTCTGACCAGGATTCTGCCAGGCCCTCAGCTGCTTTTGAGCCTGAGCAACGGAGGACTAAACAGGGTGACACACCTGAACCCTCCACCACCCACGAGAATAAGGTACTCCCTTCATTGAGCAGCACCCTACAAGCGGATTTACTCTCACGAGAGTTTCTTTTATTGTCATTTTAAGAATTTTTATGCAATTCTTTTAGAGCTGTGTTTTAACTGCATTTTATTGCGTTCAGTGCTGAGAACTCAGGTATCAGCCCTGAGGTGGAAGCCTTCCCCCGGTTTGGAGTGACGTGCCCTTGGGTAAAGGGTTCACAAGTGTGTGTGTGTGTGTGTGGTCTGCATCACGTGAGTGGCGTAAAATTTTACTTTTGTTCTCTGGGAGCCTCCACCTTCCTTAAGACTTCTGGTCCTCAGCAGACTGAATCTGCTTTGTGCATGTCTTTTAAACAGGTCCATTTTTTAACTGGTTTAAACGTTTTGTAATAAAATCATTTGAATTTTGTCTCCTGCCTGTTTGTGTGCATCCGCCAAAAGAAAAATAAACTCCCTCGAGACCACACCAGCATTACAATCAGCAACTGACTCAGAAAAACACATCGCTTATTATTGCTATGCTAGTTATGCTAATGTGGCTAAAAGGGGTAACGTAGTTGTTAATTGTCCCTCTTAATCAGAAAGTGTCTCACTTTCCAGCCGGTGGATTGTACCACGTTTAATGTTTTCATAGTGATCAACATCATCTGACTAAGAACAACACATTGCTTAAGATGCTAATAATGCTAACTATGCTAGTTATGCTAATGTTGATAAAACTGCTAGCTTAGCAATCAGCATCATCAACTCACACAGAAACATATAATGCTCCATTGGTAAAAGCTACATGTCATTAGTTGATAGAAAAACCACTTTTGTTTAAATGGTGCTCAGCAGTTGATCTTATATTTTTTTTCCGCCTCGGGATGACGAACAGATCAACGTAAGTTTCAGACAAATTGGAAAAAGTAAACATTTTGATGTCCTTAGCAACAGAGATTTAATGATTACCACACCCACATTCCTTATATGTCCGTATCAGGTGTTTTTCATTGCCAAAGAAGTTTCGGGACGATTGCTAAAAAATTGTCAAATTTGGTACTGGAACAACTTTTTGTTCAAGTGCCAAGTTTCAAGTATCCGCCGATGATCTGAATCTTTGTTCCTGACAATTCTGGCTTCATGTCAGACACCTGAACCACAGACTTTCAGCGGTTACCGACTTTGTAAATTGACTGCTGGTTTGAGAATTGACTGATTGTTTGGATTTGTCAGCCTTTTCCGGAAGTCAAAGGTAAACGAAACTCCACAGGTCATTGTAGACTTATGTTAGTGTGGCAACACGAGCGGTTCAGGACACACCAAACAAAATTGAGGACTCAACCAGGTGGAGACGTGGTTCTGGCGTAAAAATAGTTTTAATATCAATAATTAAAACCAGGGTAAAACCTGATAAAAACTGTAAAAGATTAAAACCAGGGACCAGATAAAAACAGTAGGAACCTCATGAAAAATAATTAAAACCGAGTAAAACAAACATTAAGAGCCTCAAGCCACCTGTTGATAGCAGGGGTACACAAGCAACACTGGAACCGAACAAACAATACCCTGTAGCATGCAGGGGTATAATGTGAAAACAAAAAACACAGCAAATCAGTGAAGTCCCAGAGTCTGTGTACCCAAGTCCTTTGGTTACAGGTTGACCACCTGTAGGAAGTGGTAGGTGCACACACCCGTCACTAACTCCCAGGAGCACCTGCACACCCACGTGGGTGGCCGTAGACGAAGTGGGAGGGGGGGGGACAGACGCCGTCGTCAGCGACTCCCTCGTCGGACCACCAAATTGGATGGGGGGAAGAGGCAGTGTAGGAGAACACCTATGAAAACACTAAAGGGACTAAAACTTTGTACAGCAGAAGCAGCGGGTTCCACCAAACACCCAGTCAGTGGGGGATATCACGAGGAACCGTGCGCTCTGTTCCTTTTGCGCCTCCACTCCAGTCACACGCCCACCAGGTGTATGACCTGGAGTGGTGACATCCACAGCACTGCACTTCCAGGTGCAGGAACCCAGTGAGGCAGTCTCAGGCAGGAATGAGCAGCAGCCAGCTCAGTCCCGCTATATAGGTGGCCTGGTGCTAATTAGCAGCACCAGGACTGGAGTGCCTACACCTGGGAGCCCAATTAACTCATCCTGCTACATTAGCAATATGTGCATTAAATTTCATTAAAATCGCTTGAAAAATAGTTCATTTTTCCACATGTGTAAAACGCGAAAATTGCAAAATCGCAGATTTTGGCACAAAATGGCCGCCAAACCACAGGTCGTGTTGCCATCACCGGATGATTTTAAAATCTTTGTTTGGCTGTCCACGACAAGGTAAACTTGGTTTCATAATTAGATTGTATAAAAAAAATATCAGAATCCAAGTCAGCACTTTTTTGGGTGACAGTTTGTCGTTCACCACACCCCCCATTCCTTTATCGATCTTGTCATATGTTTCATCATTTTGTTCAGTGTAGAACAGGAAACTGCATATCTCATTTTCAAGACATTCCAACAAAAAATGTGTAAGCCAGTGGAAATCGCAAAAGTTGCGATTCGCCACATGAAGCCATTCAAAATCTACAACTTCTAATACCGAAATTTTGTCTACACTAGCGTGCCATTGATGCCCGAGAAGTTTCAGGACGATGGCTAAAAATCTGTCAAATTTGGTAATGGAACAACGTTTTGTTCTACATTGCTTTTTGTTTTTTCAAAATTCAAGATGGCAGCCTTTTCCCGAAGTCAAAGGTCAACAAAACTCCAGAGGTCATTGTAGACTTATGCTAGGAACATGTGCATCAAATTTCGTAAAAATCGCTTGAAAAATAGTTCATTTTTTTCACATGTGTAAAACGCGAAAATCGCAGATTTTGGCACAAAATGGCCGCCAGACCACAGGTCGTGTTGCCATCACATGATGATTTTAAAATCTTTGTTTGGCTGTTTCCGACAAGGTTAAGTCGGTTTCGTAAGCAGATTGTATAAAAAAACTATCAGAATCCAAGACAGCACTTTTTCTGGTGACAGTTTGTCGTTCACCACTCCCCCCATTTCTTTATCGATCTTGTCATATGTTTCATCATTTTGTTCAGCGTGGAACAGGAAACTGCATATCTCATTTTCAAGACATTCCAACAAAAAATGTGTAAGTCAGTGGAAATCGCAAAAGTTGCGATTCGCCACATGAAGCCATTCAAAATCTACAACTTCTAATACCGAAATTTTGTCTACACTAGCTTACCATTGATGCCCGAGAAGTTTCAGGACGATGGCTAAAAATCTGTCAAATTTGGTAATGGAACAACGTTTTGTTCTACATTGCTTTTTGTTTTTTCAAAATTCAAGATGGCAGCCTTTTCCCGAAGTCAAAGGTCAACAAAACTCCAGAGGTCATTGTAGACTTATGCTAGGAACATGTGCATCAAATTTCGTAAAAATCGCTTGAAAAATAGTTCATTTTTTTCACATGTGTAAAACGCGAAAATCGCAGATTTTGGCACAAAATGGCCGCCAGACCACAGGTCGTGTTGCCATCACATGATGATTTTAAAATCTTTGTTTGGCTGTTTCCGACAAGGTTAAGTCGGTTTCGTAAGCAGATTGTATAAAAAAACTATCAGAATCCAAGACAGCACTTTTTCTGGTGACAGTTTGTCGTTCACCACTCCCCCCATTTCTTTATCGATCTTGTCATATGTTTCATCATTTTGTTCAGCGTGGAACAGGAAACTGCATATCTCATTTTCAAGACATTCCAACAAAAAATGTGTAAGTCAGTGGAAATCGCAAAAGTTGCGATTCGCCACATGAAGCCATTCAAAATCTACAACTTCTAATACCGAAATTTTGTCTACACTAGCTTAACATTGATGCCCGAGAAGTTTCAGGACAATGGCTAAAAATCTGTTAAATTTGGTAATGGAACAACGTTTTGTTCTAAATTGCTTTCTTTTTTTTAAATTCAAGATGGCAGCCTTTTCCCGAAGTCAAAGGTCAACAAAAATCCAGCTGTCATTGTAGACTTATGCTAGGAACATGTGCATCAAATTTTGTAAAAATCGCTTGAAAAATAGTTCATTTTTCCACATGTGTAAAACTCGAAAATTGCAAAAATCACAGATTTTGGCACAAAATGGCCGCCAGACCACAGGTCGTGTTGCCATCACATGACGATTTTAAAATCTTTGTTTGGCTGTCACCGACAAGGTTAAGTCGGTTTCGTAAGCAGATTGTATAAAAAAAAATATCAGAATCCAAGTCAGCACTTTTTTGGGTGACAGTTTGTCGTTCACCACACCCCCCATTCCTTTATCGATCTTGTCATATGTTTCATCATTTTGTTCAGCGTGGAACAGGAAACTGCATATCTCATTTTCAAGACATTCCAACAAAAAATGTGTAAGTCAGTGGAAATCGCAAAAGTTGCGATTCGCCACATGAAGCCATTCAAAATCTACAACTTCTAATACCGACATTTTGTCTACACTAGCTTAACATTGATGCCCGAGAAGTTTCAGGACAATGGCTAAAAATCTGTTAAATTTGGTAATGGAACAACTTTTTGTTCTACATTGCTTTCTTTTTTTTAAATTCAAGATGGCAGCCTTTTCCCGAAGTCAAAGGTCAACAAAAATCCAGCTGTCATTGTAGACTTATGCTAGGAACATGTGCATCAAATTTTGTAAAAATCGCTTGAAAAATAGTTCATTTTTCCACATGTGTAAAACTCGAAAATTGCAAAAATCACAGATTTTGGCACAAAATGGCCGCCAGACCACAGGTCGTGTTGCCATCACATGACGATTTTAAAATCTTTGTTTGGCTGTCACCGACAAGGTTAAGTCGGTTTCGTAAGCAGATTGTATAAAAAAAATATCAGAATCCAAGTCAGCACTTTTTTGGGTGACAGTTTGTCATTCACCACACCCCCCATTCCTTTATCGATCTTGTCATATGTTTCATCATTTTGTTCAGCGTGGAACAGGAAACTGCATATCTCATTTTCACGACATTCCAACAAAAAATGTGTGAGCTATTGGAAATTGCAAAAGTTGCGAATCGCCACATGCACTTCATTTAAAATCTACAACTTCTAATACCGAAATTTTTGTTGACCTTTGACTTCAAAGGTCAACAAAAATCCAGATGTCATTGTAGACTTATGCTAGGAACATGTGCATCAAATTTTGTAAAAATCGCTTGAAAAATAGTTCATTTTTCTATTTTTATTTTCTAGCCTGCCATTGACGCTCGAGAAGTTTCAAGACGATTGATTAAAATACATAGGACGATCTGGTGCTTTTTTTCAAAATTCAAGATGGCTGCCTCTTCCCAAGGTAAAATGTCAACAAAATTCCCTTGGCGGTTGAGGAGTTTTAGCTGGTGGCATGACAGTGCGATTTCGTGAATCTCGCGCAAGCAAAAGTGTTGTTGTTTTCCCATATTGTCAAAAAACGTGAAAATGCACAATCTCAGAGTTTGCCACATAATGGCCGCAAAGCATTAGATTGTATGGCCATCTGATTGTAAAAATTCTTTGGGATACCCTCCAACACGCGTTTTTTGGTTTTGTATCAGCAATTTGACTTTTTTTTCCGGTCGCATTAGCAAAAATTGGCACATCAATTTTTGAACGAGACAAAACGTGTGTTTTGTTCTTAAAAATCATTTTGTAAGTATGAAAAAAGCATGTTTCTGACTTTTTGGACTGTTAAATGTGACAATGCGTAACTACAAATGTCAAAGTGAGCTTTTGGGAGCGTTTTGTGATAAAAATATTTGTGTGATCAAAAGTTTAAAAAGCATCTAAAAAGCATGTTTCTGACTGTTTTGACTTTTAAACTTACAACCTGACAATGAATACAACTTGTTTTGGTCTACAAATGACCAAATGAGCTTTTGGGAGCATTTTGATCTTAAAAATCATTTTGTGAATCTAAAGTGCCAAAAGTGTGAAAAAAGCATGTTCCTGACTCGTTGGACTTTTAATTTTACAACCTAACGATGAATAACACTTGTTTTGATCTACAAATGACAAAACAAGCTTTTGGGAGAGTTTTGTGCTTAAAAATCATTTTGTGAGTCAAAAGAGCCAAATGTGTGAAAAAAAAGCATGTTTCTGACCGTTTGGACATTTAAACTGACGTGACTCTCAATAAAACTTGTTTTCAACGACAAATGACAAAAACGAACTTTTGGGAGTGATTTGTGCTTAAAAATAATTGTGTGAGTCAAAAGTTCAAAAAGCATGTTTCTGACTGCTCGGAAATTTAAACTTATAACCTGACAATGAATAACACTTGTTTTGGTCTACAAATGACCAAATGAGCTTTTGGGAGAGTTTTGTGCTTTAAAATCATTTTGTGCGTCAAAAGTGCTAAAAGTGACAAAAAGCATGTTCCTGGACTGTTCGGACATTTAAACTTACAACCTGACAATGAATAACACTTGTTTTGGTCTACAAATGACCAAATGAGCTTTTGGGAGAGTTTTGTGCTTAAAAATCGTTTTGTGAATCTAAAGTGCCAAAAGTGTGAAAAAAGCATGTTTCTGCGCAAAAAGGTCAAAAAAGCATGTTTCTGACTGTTTGGACATCTAAACCCACAATATGACAAGGAATAACACTAGTTTTGATCTACAAATGACAAAATGAGCTTTTGGGAGAGTTTTGTGCTTAAAAATCATTTTGTGCATCAAAACTGCTAAAAGTGACAAAAAAGCATGTTTCTGACTTGTTGGACTTTAAAACTTACAATGTGACCATGAATAACACTTGTTTTGTTGTTTTGGTCTACAAATAACCAAATGAGCTTTTGGGAGCATTTTGATCTTAAAAATCATTTTGTGAATCTAAAGTGCCAAAAGTGTGAAAAAAGCATGTTTCTGACTCGTTGGACTTTGAAACTTACAATGTGACCATGTTTTGAACTAAGAATGACAAAGCGTGCACTTTTGTGCTTAAAATCATTTCGTAAGCCAGACGTTTCAAAAGCATCTAAAAAGCATATTTCTAACTGTTTGGACATCTAAACCCACAATATGACAAGGAATAACACTAGTTTTGATCTAAAAATGACAAAATGAGCTTTAGGTAGCATTTTGTGCTGAAAAATCATTTTGTGCGTCAAAAGCGCAAAAGGGTCAAAAAAGCATGTTTCTGAGTGTTTTGACTTTTAAACGTACAACCTGACAATGAATACAACTTGTTTTGGTCTACAAATGACAAAATGAGCTTTTGGGAGCATTTTGATCTTAAAAATCATTTTGTGAATCTAAAGTGCCAAAAGTGTGAAAAAAGCACGTTTCTGACTCGTTGGACTTTGAAACTTACAATGTGACCATGAATAACACTTGTTTTGAACTAAGAATGACAAAGCGTGCACTTTTGTGCTTAAAATCATTTTGTAAGCCAGACGTTTCAAAAGCATCTAAAAAGCATATTTCTAACTGTTTGGACATCTAAACCCACAATATGACAAGGAATAACACTAGTTTTGATCTACAAATGACAAAATGAGCTTTTGGTAGCATTTTGTGCTTAAAAATCATTCTGTGCGTCAAAAGTTCTAAAAGTGACAAAAAGCATCTTTGGACTTTTAAACTTACAACCTGACGATGAATAACACTTGATTTGATCTACAAAGGAGACAAGCATTTGGGAGTGATTTGTACTTAAAAATCATTTTGTGAGTCAGAAGTTCAAAAAGCATCTAAAAAGCATGTTCATTTCAAAGTCCAAAGAGTCAGTAACATGCTTTTTTTTCACACTTTTGGCACTTGTGACTGAGAAAATGATTTTTAAAAACAAAAGGGCCCCAAAAGCATTAACACTTTTATTTAGCACAAAACTCTCCCAAAATCTCACTTTGTCATTTATAGATCAAAACAAGTGTTGTCACATAGTAAGTTTAAAAGTCCAAAAAGTCAGAAACATGCCTTTTTCACACTTGACTTACAAATGATTTTTAAACACAAAACACACGTTTTGTCTCGTAAAATTTTTTTAAAAATCATTATGGGATATCCATACAACCTAACGCTTTGCGGCCATTATGTGAAAAATCTCTGCTATTGGGCAATTTTCGCGTTTTTTGACAATAAGAGAAATCAATACTTTTGTGTGTGCAGGTTTCACGAAATCGCACAGACTTGCCGCCAGCTAAAAGTCCTGCACCGCCAAAGGAATAATGTTGAATTTTGACCTTGAGAAGAGGCAGCCACTTGAATTAAAAAAAAGCACCTTTAGGACCAGATACATAGAATGTATGCTAATCAGACGT
Source organism: Oryzias curvinotus (assembly GCA_023969325.1). Lineage (NCBI taxonomy): Eukaryota > Metazoa > Chordata > Actinopteri > Beloniformes > Adrianichthyidae > Oryzias > Oryzias curvinotus. The sequence goes on from CM043715.1 coordinate 7,553,079, forward strand.
CCTGAAACTTCTCGGGCATCAATGGCAAGCAAGTGTAGACAAAAAAGTTAGTTAAATATTAGAAGTTGTAGATTTTGAACGGCGTGCACATGGCGAACTTTTGCGATTTCCACTACCTCACACATTTTTGTTGGAATGTCGTGAAAATGAGATATGCAGTTTACTGTTCCACGCTGAACCAAATGATGAAACATATGACAAGATCGATAAAGGAATGGGGGGTGTGGTGAACAACAAACTGTCGCCCAAAAAAGTGCTGACTTGGATTCTGATATTTTCTTTTTACAATCTGCTTGCGAAACCGACTTAACCTTGTCGGGGACAGCCATACAAAGTTTTAAATCATTATGTAATGGCAGCCAGACCTGTGGTCTGGCGGCCATTTTGTGCCAAAATCTGCGATTTTCACATGTGGAAAAATGAACTATTTTTCAAGCGATTTTTACGAAATTTGATGCACATGTTGCTAGCATAAGTCTACAATGACCTCTGGAGTTTTGTTGACCTTTGACTTCGGGAAAAGGCTGCCATCTTGAATTTTGAAGAAAAAAAAAAAAAAAGCAATGTAGTACAAAAAGTTTTTCCAGTACCAAATTTGACAAATTTTTAGCAATCGTCCTGAAACTTCCCGGGCGTCGATAGCAAGCTAGTGTAGACAAAATGTTAGTATTAGAAATTGTAGATCTTGAATGGCTTCATGTGGCGAATTGCAACTTTTGCGATTTCCAGTAGCTCACACATTTTGTGTTGGAATGTCGTGAAAATGAGATATGTAGTTTCCTGTTCCACGCTGAACAAAATGATGAAACATATGAAAAGATCGATAAAGGAATGGGGGGTGTGGTGAACGACAAAGTGTCGCCCAAAAAAGTGCTGACTTGGATTCTGATATTTTCTTTTTACAATCTGCTCGCGAATCCGACTTCACTTTGTCAGGGACAGCCAAGCAAAGTTTTAAAATCATTACGTGATGGCAAGACGACCTATGGTCTGGCGGCCATTTTGTGCTAAAATCTGCAATTTTTCAATTTTCGCGTTTTACACATGTGGAAAAATGAACTATTTTTTAAGTGATTTTTACGAAATTTGATGCACATGTTGCTAGCATAAGTCTACAATGACCTGTGGAGTTTCGTTGACCTTTGACTTCCGGAAAAGGCTGCCATCTTGAATTTTGAAAAAAAAAAAAAGCAATGTTGAACAAAAAGTTGCTTCAGTACCAAATTTATCACATTTTTTGCAATTATCCTGAAACTTCTCGGGCGTCAATGGCAAGCTAGTGTAGACAAAATGTCGGTATTAGAAGTTGTAGATTTTGAATGGCGTACACATGGCAAATCTCAACTTTTGAGATTTCCACTAGCTCACACATTTTTTGTTGGAATGTCGTGAAAATGAGATATGCAGTTTACTGTTCCACGCTGAACCAAATGATGAAACATATGACAAGATCGATAAAGGAATGGGGGGTGTGGTGAACAACAAACTGTCGCCCAAAAAAGTGCTGACTTGGATTCTGATATTTTCTTTTCACAATCTGCTTGCGAAACCGACTTAACCTTGTCGGGGACAGCCAAACAAAGTTTTTAAAATCATCATGTGATGGCAACACGACCTATGGTTTGGCGGCCATTTTGTGCCAAAATCTGCGATTTTGCAATTTTCGCGTTTTACACATGTGGAAAAATGAACTATTTTTCAAGCGATTTTTACGAAATTTAACGCACATGTTGCTAGCATAAGTTTACAATGGCCTCTGGAGTTTCGTTGACCTTTGACTTCGGGAAAAGGCTGCCATCTTGAATTTTGAAGAAAAAAAAAAGCAATATAGAACAAAAAGTTGTTTCAGTACCAAATTTAACAAAGTTTTGGCAATCGTCCTGAAACTTCTCGGGCGTCAATGGCAAGCTAGTGTAGACAAAATGTCGGTATTAGAAGTTGTAGATTTTGAATGGCGTACACATGGCAAATCTCAACTTTTGAGATTTCCACTAGCTCACACATTTTTTGTTGGAATATCGTGAAAATGAGATATGCAGTTTACTGTTCCACGCTGAACCAAATGATGAAACATATGACAAGATCGATAAAGGAATGGGGGGTGTGGTGAACAACAAACTGTCGCCCAAAAAAGTGCTGACTTGGATTCTGATATTTTCTTTTTACAATCTGCTTGCGAAAACCGACTTAACCTTATCGGGGACAGCCAAACAAAGTTTTTAAAATCATCATGTGATGGCAACACGACCTATGGTTTGGCGGCCATTTTGTGCCAAAATCTGCGATTTTGCAATTTTCGCGTTTTACACATGTGGAAAAATGAACTATTTTTCAAGCGATTTTTACGAAATTTAACGCACATGTTGCTAGCATAAGTCTACAATGGCCTCTGGAGTTTCGTTGACCTTTGACTTCGGGAAAAGGCTGCCATCTTGAATTATGAAGAAAAAAAAAAGCAATATAGAACAAAAAGTTGTTTCAGTACCAAATTTAACAAAGTTTTAGCAATCGTCCTGAAACTTCTCGGGCGTCAATGGCAAGCTAGTGTACACAAAATATTGGTATTAGAAGTTGTAGATTTTGAATGGCGTGCACATGGCAAATCTCAACTTTTGCGATTTCCACTAGCTCACACATTTTTTGTTGGAATGTCGTGAAAATGAGATATGCAGTTTCCTGTTCCATGCTGAACAAAATGATGAAACATATGACAAGATCGATAAAGGAACTGGGGGTGTGGTGAACGACAAACTGTCGCCCAAAAAAGTGCTGACTTGGATTCTGATATTTTTGTTTTACAATCTGCTTGCGAAACCGACTTAACCTTGTCGGGGACAGCCAAACAAAGTTTTTAAAATCATCATGTGATGGCAGCACGACCTATGGTCTGGCGGCCATTTTGTGCCAAAATCTGCGATTTTCCAATTTTCGCGTTTTACACATGTGGAAAAATGAACTTTTTTTCAAGCGATTTTTACGAAATTTAACGCCCATGTTGCTAGCATAAGTCTACAATGGCATCTGGAGTTTCGTTGACCTTTGACTTCAGGAAAAGGCTGCCATCTTGGATTTTGAAAAAAAAAAGCAATGTAGAAAAAAAAGTTTTTCCAGTACCAAATTTGACAAATTTTTAGCAATCGTCCTGAAACTTCTCGGTCGTCAATGGCTTTGACGTGAACATCTGGAGGTGAACATCTAGGCAAAATAGCAGTTCTGAGTGTGTACGTGATTGTGTTTGTCTTTTCCTTTTCTATTTTATATTTCAATAAAATAAATGACATTCAAAGTCTTTTAAAAATGCAATAAAGTAAAAAAAGTTTAAAAACAAAATTAAAACAATTGGAAAACATTAGAAGTTGTAGATTTTGAATAGAACAAAATGATGAAACATATGACAAGTTCAATAAAGGAATGGGGGTTGTGGTGAACGACAAACTGTCGCCCAAAAAAAGTGATGACTTGGATTCTGATTTTTTTTTTTTACAATCTGTTTACGAAACTGACTTAACCTTGTCGGGGACAGTAAAACAAAGTTTAGAATTCATTACCTGATGGCAACACACATATTTACAAATTACAAAATGTCAATGAGTACATTTTGAGTACACAATCATGGCACTGCCATGGCATCTCTTTTTTGCATTTTCCACAAGTGTATCTGTAGCAGTCAACACATTGCATACTGGCATGATCTGACACGTGTTTCTTTTTCCAGGGCTGGGTGTGGATGGTTGTTGCCGAAGCAATTGTTCTTTTTGTGCCTTCTTTGCACCCACATAAGAGTGAGCCAAGCACTCTTGCAAGCTCCACCAGGAAGTCCACCCGTCTCTCCTGCCTCCCGATGCATGCTTGGTACAGCACATGCGCATTTAGCGCTGCCATGTCAACCTTGTTATAGAGCAGAGCGACTGGCTAGCGCCGTGTTCCTGTGTGAACCGTGGACCATCTGGTCCATCACATCCACTCCGCACTTTGTGGTGTTATACAGGGTGACTGTGTTTGGCTTCCTTTTAGTGGTTTTCTCAGTCTGAACCCTGCTGTGCATGCTGATGAGAATGAAGACGGTCTTCTTCTTTTTGGGCCTATACACCGTCAGCGTAGCACCAGTGGTTGAAAATACCTAATAAAGACAAGTTATTATTTTCATAGCACTTTCACACACAAATTAGAAACACATAAACATAGAGCAACAAAAGACCTGCAACATACCTGAGTGGTGAATTCATCGCGGTTTGTCTGCCTAGCGGATTGAGGAATTTCCTGGCGAATCTTGTTGAGTGTGCCAAGGATGGTGGTTTTCCGGCTAAGCAGTCGTTGCGCAAGTGACAGCGATGTAAAGAAATTGTCTGTAGTAACATTTCTGCCCTTGTCCAGGAATGGGTCTGTCAGCCTCATCAAAACATTTTCAGACAGTCGCTCCCCACTGGGACGACTGGGGTCCTTGCCAAGATATGGGAGGACATTGCAAATATACTTGGATTTCAAGTTGCAAGCCACCCAAAACTTGATCCCAAAGGTTTAGTTGCAATATATTGCAGGAAACAGTAGCGAGTCTTTGATGGGAAAAGCTGTTCGTCAACAGTGATGTGCCGACCAGGATTGTAGGATGTGATGCAGTTGGTGACAAATGATCCCCAATCAGTAGAAATTGCAGCAAACTTATCAGTCTTTGCTTGCTCGCTGCGGGTGGACCTGTCATCAAAGCATGATGCATGATGTCGCATGATGTCGCATGATGTCTTGGAAGCGGTCACTGGACATAGTTCCAATGATCTGTGGGTTTCCCAGGTTTGCTGACCAGCAGTCACGTAGTGAAGGACCTTAGTAAGCCCCCGCAAGATAACAATTGCAATAAATGCCATTAGTTCCGGGAGGGCCATAAACCAATCAACATGCTCTGTGTGCTGTGCATGTTGAATTGTATATTCTTGAATGCTATGAACCATGTCCAGAGTGATAAAACAAAGGAAGCTCTGAAGGCGACTTGAGATACTTCTCCTGGCTTTAGCTTTTGGCTCTCCATCTGTGGCGTATGCTTCTATTGGGGTGAAATGGAGAAACTCCCCCACCCTACATTGCCAACATGAACAATCCTCTGCCCATGATCTTCTCAACACAGCTGCTTAGCAGCTCTCTCTCCCCCATACAAACAAACAACCACCACCCCTCCACACTCTCCACATTCTCTCTTTGGATGTATTCTCTGTGATTGCCGGACGTAAGTAAAAGTATTGGTTTGGTACGATGCGTAATACTAGAGAGGTGTTGCCTACCTAAACCTGCAGCCTCGATGGTGGAATCTAGGGGCTCGGTAGGTAGAGAATGTTGAATGAAGACATGATCATCGATTAAACTCTGTTCTGCTCCAGAATCGATCAGGGCCAAAGCTGCGCATGCTCATTATGCTAACTATGCTATTAATGATCAGAGTGCTAGTGTGGCAGGATTAATTGGCTCAGGTGCAGTGGGGAGGATAATTACAAGCAGTGGCCTCATGGGGGCGCTATAAAAGGCCAAGAAGCCCTCACTTGGTCGTGGGCAGCATGGGCACCCACTTCCTGTTTGCACACCTCCGGATAGCCTCACAGGTAATGTAGCGGTGGTAGGCTGATTACAGGAGTTAGTTAGTTCGCTGCTTCATACTTGCATACTGTTTTAGCTCCGGATGAGACCTGCAGGCACAGATTTTGAGCCAAATACAGCCTCTGCAATTGAGCGCGCCTCCCAGGTGACAAACAGTCTTTCTGGTAAGCCGGCGAGGGTCAAGTCCTGCGCTTGCCTTTAAGCTGTTTTTGTTTTATTTTTGTAATGTTTGTTGTTCTTGCAGCGCCGGGGACTTTCTGACACTCCCACCTGCCGAACAGCTGCTGCTTTTTATATACTGAATTTTTGGAAACATTTTAAGGAACTGTCCCTGCTCGTGTCCAGAATCCCTGCGGACTCTGACCAGGGTTCTGCCGGGCCCTCAGCTGCCTTTGAGCCTGAGCAACGGAGGATGTTGAATCTCCTGCAGCGGACTGCTCTCGAGCCGCGCGCGAGCTCCCACCTGTTCTCTCAGGTTCAGACATTTCTCTGGTTTATTAACTGTTTCACAGTGACAAACAAGACTGGAGGCACTTTCAGCTTTCCGGCAGCCATCAACCCTGTCACCTACGAAGAGCACGCAGCAGGTGGCTCCGCCTTTATTTATACTGACAGGTAACTGTGCGCAACACAAAATAGATCCCCAAACAAGAACACGTAATGATATTCATCGTAGTTCAACACCCCCACTCGATGAAATCACACACTTTCACATAACATCAGTATTAATTTCCAAACATATAAGAACTGAACTTTTCAATCTTGGCTCTTGGAGCAGACTTCGTGAACACATCTGCAGCCATGTTTTCTGTCGGGCAATACTCCAAAACAACTTTACCCTGTAACACATTGGACCTGATGAAATGGTATTTTATATCCACATGTTTGCTCCGCTGGCGATTCACAGGGTTCCTTGCTAGGCGTATAGTCCCTTGGTTGTCCTCGAACAGTTTGGTCGTTGTTTCAAAGTTGGGGTCCATGTCTTTCAAAAGTTGTGAGAGGTGAAGCGCTTCTTGAATGGCGGCGGCTAATGCCATGTATTCAGCTTCACACGTTGACAGAGCAACAGTTTGCTGTTTCTTTGTTTTCCATGACACAATGGCTCCGTTTTGGCTAAGGCTGAAGCAATAGCCTGTAGTACTCCTTCTGTCCTCTAGGTTGTTAGCCCAATCAGCGTCAGAGTAGCCCATCAGTTCAAGTTCAGTCTCACATTTATTATAACACAGTCCATATTCCTTGGTCCCTTGTAAGTATCTGTACACATGTTTCAGTGCTGTCATGTGTTTTTCCCTGGGATCAGACATGTATTGAGACAGCCTGCTGACAATCCAACTTATGTCCGGTCTAGTACAGGTCATGATATAGATAAGGCTTCCTAACATGCCCCTGTATTTCCTCTGATCTGTTTTGGCCCCTTCTGGAGTTAGATCACATTTGATTTCACTGGGAGTTGCCCTTGATTTGCAATCAGACATTTCAAACCTTTCCAAGATTTTGAGAATGCGGATTGACTCTCACGAGAGTTTCTTTTATTGTCATTTTAAGAATTTTTATGCAATTCTTTTAGAGCTGTGTTTTAACTGCATTTTATTGCGTTCAGTGCTGAGAACTCAGGTATCAGCCCTGAGCCCTGAGGTGAAAGCCTTCCCCCGGTTTGGAGTGACGTGCCCTTGGGTAAAAGGTTCACAAGTGTGTGTGTGTGTGGTCTGCATCACGTGAGTGGCGTAAAATTTTACTTTTGTTCTCTGGGAGCCTCCACCTTCCTTAAAGACTTCTGGTCCTCAGCAGACTGAATCTGCTTTGTGCATGTCTTTTAAACAGGTCCATTTTTTAACTGGTTTAAACGTTTTGTAATAAAATCATTTTAATTTTGTCTCCTGCCTGTTTGTGTGCATCCGCCAAAAGAAAAATAAACTCCCTCGAGACCACACCAGCATTACAATCAGCAACTGACTCAGAAAAACACATCGCTTATTATTGCTATGCTAGTTATGCTAATGTGGCTAAAAGGGGTAATGTAGTTGTTAATTGTCCCTCTTAATCAGAAAGTGTCTCACTTTCCAGCCGGTGGATTGTACCACGTTTAATGTTTTCATAGCGATTGACATCATCAACTCACTCAGAACAACACTTTGCTTAAGTTGCTAATTATGCTAACTATGCTCGTTATGCTAATGTGGCTAAAAGTGCTAGCATAGCGATCAACATCATCAACTGACTAAGAACAACACATTGCTTAAGATGCTAATAATGCTAACTATGCTAGTTATGCTAATGTTGCTAAAACTGCTAGCTTAGCAATCAGCATCAACAACTCACACAGAAAAACATAATGCTCCATTGGTAAAAGCTACATGTCATTAGTTGATAGAAAAACCACTTTTGTTTAAATGGTCCTCAGCAGTTGATCTTATATTTTTTTTCCGCCTCGGGATGACGAACAGATCAACGTAAGTTTCAGACAAATTGGAAAAAGTAAACATTTTGATGTCCCAGATTTTAGCACAAAATGGCCGCCAGATCATAGGTCGTGTTGCCATCACGTAATGATTTTAAAACTTTGCTTGGCTGTCCCTGACAAGGTGAAGTCGGATTCGCAAGCAGATTGTAAAAAAAAATTACAGAATCCAAGTCAGCACTTTTTTGGGCGATAGTTTGTCGTTCACCACACCCCCCATTCCTTTATCGATCTTGTCATATGTTTCATCATTTTTCTGAGCATGAAACAGGAAACTGCATACCTCATTTTCATGACATTCCAACAAAAAATGTGTGAGCTAGTGGAAATCACAAAAGTTGCGAATCGCCTCGTGCACGCCATTCAAAATCTACAACTTCTAATACCGTTTTGTCTACACTAGCTTTCCATTGACGCCCAAGAAGTTTCAGGACGATGGCTAAAAATTTGTTAAATTTGGTAATGGAACAACTTTTTGTTCTACATTCCTTTTTTTTTTTTTTCAAAATTCAAGATGGCAGCCTTTTCCCGAAGTCAAAGGTCAGCGAAACTCCAGAGGTCATTGTAGACTTATACTAGCAACATGTGCGGCAAATTTCGTAAAAATCGCTTGAAAAATAGTTCATTTTTCCACATGTGTAAAACGCGAAAATTGAAAAATCGCAGATTTTAGCACAAAATCGCCGCCAGACCATAGGTCGTGTTGCCATAAACTAATGATTTCAAAACTTTGCTTGGCTGTCCCAGACAAGGTGAAGTCGGATTTTGCAAGCAGATTGTAAAACAAAAATGTCAGAATCCAAGTCAGCACTTTTTTGGGCGACAGTTTGTCGTTCACCACACCCCTCATTCCTTTATCGATCTTGTCATATGTTTCATCATTTTGTTCAGCATTGAATAGGAAACTGCATATCTCATTTTCAAGACATTCCAACATGCTAGCAAAATGTGCATCAAATTACGTAAAAATCGCTTGAAAAATTATTCATTTCTCCACATGTACAAAACGAACAACGTTTTGTTTCATTTCTTTTTTTTTCTTCAAATTTCAAAATGGCAGCCTTTTCCCGAAGTCAAAGGTCAACAATAATCCAGATGTCATTGTAGACTTATGCTAGGAACATGTGCATCAAATATCATAAAAATCGCTTGAAAAATAGTTCATTTTTTCACATGTGTAAAACTCGAAAATTGAAAAATCGCAGATTTTGGCACAACATGGCCACCAGACCACAGGTTGTGTTGCCATCACATGATGATTTTAAAATCTTTGTTTGGCTGTCCCTGACAAGGCTAAGTCAGTTTCGTAAGCAAATTGTATAAAAAATATATCAGAATCGAAGTCAGCACTTTTTTTGGGCGACAATTTGTCGTTCACCACTCCCCCCATTTCTTTATCGATCTTGTCATATGTTTCATCATTTTGTTCAGCGTGGAACAGGAAACTGCATATCTCATTTTCAAGACATTCCAACAAAAAATGTGTAAGCTACTGGAAATCGCAAAAGTTGCGATTCGCCACATGAAGCCATTTAAAATCTACAACTTGCAATACCAACATTTTGTCTACACTAGCTTGCCATTGACGCCCGAGAAGTTTCAGGACGATGGCTAAAAATCTGTCAAATTTGGTAATGGAAAACGTTTTGTAGTACATTTCTTTTTTTTCTTCAAAATTCAAAATGGCAGCCTTTTCCCGAAGTCAAAGGTCAACAAAAAATCCAGATGTCATTGTAGACTTATGCTAGGAACATGTGCATCAAATTTCGTAAAAATCGCTTGAAAAATAGTTCATTTTTCTATTTTCCTTTTCTAGCTTGCCATTGACGCTCGAGAAGTTTCAAGACAATTGATTAGAATACATAGGACGAACTGGTGCTTTTTTTTTAATTCAAGATGGCTGCCTCTTCCCAAGGTAAAATGTCAACAAAATTCCCTTGGCGGTTGAGGACTTTTAGTTGGCGGCATGACAGTGCGATTTCGTGAAACTCGCGCAAGCAAAAGTGTTGTTTTCCCATATTGTCAAAAAACGCGAAAATGCCCAATCTCAGAGATTGCCACATAATGGCCGCAAAGCATTAGATTGTATGGCCATCTGATTTTAAAACTTCTTTGGGATACCCTCAAACACGCGTTTTTTGGTTTTGTATCAGCAATTTGACTTTTTTTTTCCGGTCGCATTAGCAAAAATAGGCCCATCATTTTTTGTACGAGACAAAACGTGTGTTTTGTTCTTAAAAATCATTTTGTAAGTATGAAAAAAGCATGTTTCTGACTTTTTGGACTTTTAAATGTGACAATGCCTAACTACAAATGTCAAAGTGAGCTTTTGGGAGCGTTTTGTGCATAAAAATATTTGTGTGAGTCAAAAGTTTAAAAAGCATCTAAAAAGCATGTTTCTGACTGTTTGGACATTTAAACTTACAACGTGACAATGAATAACACTTGTTTTGGTCTAAAACTGACCAAATGAGCTTTTGGGAGCATTTTGATCTTAAAAATCATTTTGTGAATCTAAAGTGCCAAAAGTGTGAAAAAAGCATGTTTCTGACTGTTTTGACATTTATACTTACAACCTGACGATGAATAACATTTGTGTTGATCTACAAATGACAAAACGATCTTCTGGGAGTGATTTTTGCTTAAAAATAATTGTGCGAATCAAAAGTTCAAAAAGCATCTGAAACCATGTTTCCGACTGTTCGGACATTTAAACTTACAACGTGACAATGAATAACACATGTTTTGGTCTACAAATTACCAATTGAGCTTTTGGAAGCTTTTTGTGTTAAAAAATCATTTTAAGAGTCTGAGATGCCAAAAGTGTCAAAAAAGATGTTTCTTACTGTTTGGAAGTTTAAAGTGACAACAAGACACTGAATACAACTTGTTTTGAACGACAAATGACAAAACGAGCTTTTGGGAGAGTTTTGTGCTTAAAAATAATTGTGTGAGTCAAAAGTTCAAAAAGCATCTAAAAAGCATGTTTCTGACTGTTCGGACATTCAAACTTACAACCTGACAATAAATAACACTTGTTTTGGTCTACAAATGACAAAATGAGCTTTTGGTAGCATTTTGTGCTTAAAAATCATTTTGTGCGTCAAAAGCGCAAAAGGGTCAAAAAAGCATGTTTCTGACTGTTTTGACTTTTAAACTTATAACCTGACAATGAATACAACTTGCTTTGGTCTAAAAATGACCAAATGAGCTTTTGGGAGCATTTTGATCTTAAAAATCATTTTGTGAATCTAAAGTGCCAAAAGTGTGAAAAAAGCATGTTTCTGACTCGTTGGACTTTGAAACTTACAATGTGACCATGAATAACACTTGTTTTGAACTAAGAATGACAAAGCGTGCACTTTTGTGCTTAAAATCATTTTGTAAGCCAAACGTTTCAAAAGCATCTAAAAAGCATATTTCTAACTGTTTGGACATCTAAACCCACAATATGACAAGGAATAACACTAGTTTTGATCTTCAAATGACAAAATGAGCTTTTGGGAGTCATTTGTGCTTAAAAATAATTGTGTGAGTCAAAAGTTCAAAAAGCATCTAAAAAGCATATTTCTAACTGTTTGGACATCTAAACCCACAATATGACAATTAATAACACTAGTTTTGATCTACAAATGACAAAATGAGCTTTTGGTAGCATTTTGTGGTTAAAAATCATTTTGTGCGTCAAAAGCGCAAAAGGGTCAAAAAAGCATGTTTCTGACTGTTTTGACTTTTAAACTTATACCTGACGATGAATACAACTTTTTTTGGTCTAAAAATGACCAATTGAGCTTTTGGGAGCATTTTGATCTTAAAAATCATTTTGTGAATCTAAAGTGCCAAAAGTGTGAAAAAAGCATGTTTCTAACTCGTTGGACTTTGAAACTTACAATGTGACCATGAATAACACTTGTTTTGAACTAAGAATGACAAAGCGTGCACTTTTGTGCTTAAAATCATTTTGTAAGCCAAACGTTTCAAAAGCATCTAAAAAGCATATTTCTAACTGTTTGGACATCTAAACCCACAATATGACAAGGAATAACACTAGTTTTGATCTTCAAATGACAAAATGAGCTTTTGGGAGTCATTTGTGCTTAAAAATAATTGTGTGAGTCAAAAGTTCAAAAAGCATCTAAAAAGCATATTTCTAACTGTTTGGACATCTAAACCCACAATATGACAAGGAATAACACTAGTTTTGATCTACAAATGACAAAATGAGCTTTTGGTAGCATTTTGTGGTTAAAAATCATTTTGTGCGTCAAAAGCGCAAAAGGGTCAAAAAAGCATGTTTCTGACTGTTTTGACTTTTAAACTTATACCTGACGATGAATACAACTTGCTTTGGTCTAAAAATGACCAAATGAGCTTTTGGGAGCATTTTGATCTTAAAAATCATTTTGTGAATCTAAAGTGCCAAAAGTGTGAAAAAAGCATGTTTCTGACTCGTTGGACTTTGAAACTTACAATTTGACCATGAATAACACTTGTTTTGAACTAATTATGACAAAGCGTGCACTTTTGTGCTTAAAATCATTTTGTAAGCCAAACGTTTCAAAAGCATCTAAAAAGCATATTTCTAACTGTTTGGACATCTAATCCCACAATATGACAAGGAATAACACTAGTTTTGATCTACAAATGACAAAATGAGCTTTTGGGAGTTATTTGTGCTTAAAAATAATTGTGTGAGTCAAAAGTTCAAAAAGCATCTAAAATGCATATTTCTAACTGTTTGGACATCTAAACCCACAATATGATAAGGAATAACACTAGTTTTGATCTACTAATGACAAAATGAGCTTTTGGGAGTTATGTGTGCTTAAAAATAATTGTGTGAGTCAAAAGTGCAAAAGGGTCAAAAAAGCATGTTTCTGACTGTTTTGACTTTTAAACTTACAACCTGACAATGAATACAACTTGTTTTGGTCTACAAATGACCAAATGAGCTTTTGGGAGCATTTTGATCCCAAAAATCATTTTGTGAATCTAAAGTGCCAAAAGTGTGAAAAAAGCATGTTTCTGACTCGTTGGACTTTGAAACTTACAATGTGACCATGAATAACACTTGTTTTGAACTAAGAATGACAAAGCGTGCACTTTTGTGCTTAAAATCATTTTGTAAGCCAGACGTTTCAAAAGCATCTAAAAAGCATATTTCTAACTGTTTGGACATCTTAACCCACTATATGACAATGAATACAACTTGTTTTGATATACAAATGACAAAACGAGCTTTTGGGAGAGTTTTGTGCTTAAAATCATTTTGTAAGCCAAACGTTTCAAAAGCATCTAAAAAGCATATTTCTAACTGTTTGGACATTCAAACTTACAACCTGACAATAAATAACACTTGTTTTGGTCTACAAATGACAAAATGAGCTTTTGGTAGCATTTTGTGCTTAAAAATCATTCTGTGCGTCAAAAGTTCTAAAAGTGACAAAAAGCATCTTTGGACTTTTAAACTTACAACCTGACGATGAATAACACTTGTTTTGATCTACAAAGGAGACAAGCATTTGGGAGTGACTTGTACTTAAAAATCATTTTGTGAGTCAAAAGTTCAAAAAGCATCTAAAAAGCATGTTCATTTCAAAGTCCAAAGAGTCAGTAACATGCTTTTTTTCACACTTTTGGCACTTGTGACTGAGAAAATGATTTTTAAAAGCAAAAGGGTCCCAAAAGCTTTAACACTTTTATTTAGCACTAAACTCTCCCAAAATCTCGCTTTGTCATTTGTAGATCAAAACAAGTGTTGTCACATTGTAAGTTTAAAAGTCCAAAAAGTCAGAAACATGCCTTTTTCACACTTGACTTACAAATGATTTTTAAACACAAAACACACTTTTTGTCTCATAAATTTTTTTTTAAAATCATTATGGGATCTCCATACAACCTAACGCTTTGCGGCCATTATGTGAAAAAACTCTGCTATTTAGCAATTTTCGCGTTTTTTGACAATAAGAGAAATCAATACTTTTGTGTGTGCTAGTTTCACGAAATCGCACAGACATGCCGCCAGCTAAAAGTCCTGCACCGCCAAAGGAATTATGTTGAATTTTGACCTTGAGAAAAGTTAGCCATCTTGAATTTAAAAAAAGCACCTTTAGGACCAGATACATAGAATGTATGCTAATCAGACGTCCTGAAACTTCTCGGGCATCAATGGCAAGCAAGTGTAGAAAAAATAGTTAGTTAAATATTAGAAGTTGTAGATTTTGAATGGCGTGCACATGGCGAATCGCAACTTTTGCGATTTCCACTACACATTTTTGTTGGAATGTCGTGAAAATGAGATCTGCAGTTTCCTGTTCCATGCTGAACAAAATGATGAAACATATGACAAGATCGATAAAGGAATGAGGGATGTGGTGAACGACAAACTGTCGCCAAAAAAAGTGCTGACTTGTATTCGGATTTTTTTTTTTTTACAATCTGCTTGCGAAACCAACTTCACCTTTTCGGGGACAGCCATACAAAGTTTTAAATCATTATGTGATGGCGGTCTGGCGGCCATTTTGTGCCAAAATCTGCAATTTTGCAATTTTCGCGTTTTACACATGTGGAAAAATGAACTATTTTTCAAGCGATTTTTACGAAATTTGATGCACATGTTGCTAGCATAAGTCTACAATGACCTGTGGAGTTTTGTTGACCTTTGACTTCGGGAAAAGGCTGCCATCTTGAATTAAAAAAAAAAAAAAAAAGGAATGTAGTACAAAAAGTTTTTCCAGTACCAAATTTGACAAATTTTTAGCAATCGTCCTGAAACTTCCCGGGCGTCAATGGCAAGCTAGTGTAGACAAAATGTTGGTATTAGAAAATGTACATTTTGAATGGTTTCATGTGGCGAATCACAACTTTTGCGATTTCCAGTAGCTCACACATTTTTTGTTGGAATGTCTTGAAAATGAGATATTCAGTTTCCTGTTCCATGCTGAACAAAATGATGAAACATATGACAAGATCGATAAAGGAATGAGGGGTGTGGTGAACGACAAACTGTCGCCCAAAAAAGTGCTGACTTGGATTCTGATATTTTTGTTTTACAATCTGCTTGCAAAATCCGACTTCACAATGTCTGGGACAGCCAAGCAAAGTTTTGAAATCATTAGTTCATGGCAACACGACCTATGGTCTGGCGGCCATTTTGTGCTAAAATCTGCGATTTTTCAATTTTCGCGTTTTACACGTGGAAAAATGAACAATTCTTCAAGCGATTTTTACGAAATTTGATGCACATGTTGCTAGCATAAGTCTACAATGACCTGTGGAGTTTCGTTTACCTTTGACTTCGGGAAAAGGCTGACAAATAAATCCAAACAATCAGTCAATTCTCAAACAAGCAGTCAATTTACAAAGTCGGTGACCGCTGAAAGTCTGTGGTTCAGGTGTCTGACATGAAGCCAGAATTGTCAGGAACAAAGATTCAGATCATCTGCGGATACTTGAAACTTGGCACTTGAACAAAAAGTTGTTCCAGTACCGAATTTGACAATTTTTTAGCAATCGTCCCGAGACTTCTTTGGCAATGAAAAACACCTGTTACGGACGTATAAGTAACGTGGGTGTGGTAATCATTAAATCTCTGTTGCTAAGGACATCAAAATGTTTACTTTTTCCAATTTGTCTGAAACTTACGTTGATCTGTTCGTCATCCCGAGGCGGAAAAAAAATATAAGATCAACTGCTGAGGACTGTAATATTGATGAGTCAGGACGACCTCCGATGTTGAACAGGCTTTTAATTATAATACAGACTCGCCATTAACCTTGTACTTCAGCCACATGTACAACACTGCCTCCTAGTGTGTATCTCGCGATAACTAACAACTCGCATACGTCACATCCCCCTTTTTAACAAGTTAGGAAACAACTAAAACATTGGCATTATACTAAAAAATATAACATCCCAACACATAACAACATTTCCTTATAATGCAAAGTAACTGAGATTTACTCTCTGTATCTAGCAGGTAATCTCACTTGTCTACCAGATCTGGTTCTGTAAAAGATGGATTGGTTAGGAGTCTCATTATCATGAGCATCAACAGTCTGTGTGTTGTCATTGTCATTGGGTTGCTCATTATGTTGACTCTCATCATTGTTGTTGTTTTCCTCATTCATACTCTGTCCCTCTGTTGATGGAAAGGTTTTCTCCTCCGTTTTCCTCAGGTGTTTCCTGTTTCTTCTGTAAAGTCTTCCATCAGGCGTACGAACCACAAATGAACGTGGTTGCTCATGCTTGTGGAGAACCACTGCAGGCTGCCATGTTGTTCCTCTCTGCATCCTAACATTCTCTCCTGAATGCAAGTCTGGAAGATTTCTTGTCTGTCTGTCGAAGTAAAGCTTTTGCTTCTCCTGTCGTCGTCTTAGGTGTTTCTGTGCTTGAGCTGATCCCTTTGGAGTGAGTAGAGAAGTGGAAGTTGGTAACTTTCCTTTGAGTCTTCGTCCCATTAGCAACTGCGCTGGGGATAAGCCTACACTTTCCAGTGGTGTATTGCGAAACTCCAGGAGTGAAATATAGGGATCTCCTTTTCCATTTTCTGATTTCTTGAGCAGATTTTTGATTGTTTGTACTGTTCGTTCTGACTGACCATTGGACTGGGCATGTGTGGGACTAGATGTGACATGCCTGAATTCCCAGCTTTCAGCAAAGTCCTTGAACTCAGCACTGTCATACTGAGGTCCATTATCTGAAATCACAACATCAGGTATCCCGTGTCTGGCAAATATTGATTTCAGAGCCACTATGACACTGTGACTGGTAGTGTCTTTCAGTTTCATGATCTCTGGAAATTTGGAAAAGTAGTCCACACATAACACAAACTCTGCTCCTTTGTAGTGAAATAAGTCTGTGCCTACTTTCTCCCATGGTCTGTCTGGTACTGGGTGTGATAGTAATGGTTCTCTTGGATTACTGTTCTTGTTCTCATTACAGACTGCACACTTTGACACTGTCTCTTCAATGTGTTTGGACATGTTTGGCCAATATAAAATGTCTCTGGCTCTTTCTTTACACTTGACCATTCCCATGTGTGATTCGTGAATTTTTTCAAGCATTTCTTGTCTCAACCTTTGTGGTACTATGAGCATTGATCCCTTGAAGATCACATACACAGCTGGACAGCTGTGTATGTGATCTCTTCCTTGAATGTCCAATATGGCTGAATATCTTTGTGAACAGCATGCCGCTCTTTTGGCCATCCTCTCTGAACTCTCTCTTTTAGATGTTGTAGTTCTGGATCTTCTGCTGTAGCTTTCTTAAACCTATTCAGCTTTCCCTCTGACATTGGCAGTTGAGGTGTGATCATGTTTACCTCCAGCTCTTTTCCCATCAAATCTTCTTCTTTCTCTCTTAAGAATGCTCTGCTCAGTGTGTCTGCAATATGGAGTTCTTTGCCGGGTTTGTAAGTCACTTTCAGGCTGTATCTTTGCAATCTCATGAGCATTCTCTGTAATCTCATGGGTGCTTGATGCAGAGATTTCTTAAAGATGCTCTCCAGTGGCTTGTGATCACTTTCAACCTGAATTTCTTTTCCGTACACATACTGGTGAAACTTCTCACAGCCATACACAATTGCTAGCAGCTCTTTTTCTATCTGAGCATATCTTTGCTGACAATCTGTTAGTGCTCGTGACCCATAGGCTACAGGTAGTCCATCTTGCAGTAAAACTGCTCCCAAGCCTTGTGAACTTGCATCCACCGAGAGTGTCACTGGCTTGTTGACATCATAAAACTTCAGAGTTGGAGCCTTGGTGACTAGCTGTTTAAGATTTTCAAAGCTCTTCTTCTGTGCTTCTTCCCAGTGCCACTCTATGTCTCCGTCAAGCAGCTGTCTCAATGGTGCACTGATTTCTGACAGGTTTGGTATGAATTTGGCCAAGTACTGTACCATTCCTAAAAACCTCTGTAGTTCTTGTTTGTCCTGAGGTGGGGGTAGCTGCGTCACTGCTCTTACTTTTTCTTCATCTGGTTTCAGTCCTTTATCTGTGAGTGTGTGTCCAATATATTTGATTTCCTTAGTTCTGACAAAACATTTGTTTCTGTTCAGTTTCAGGTTGTATTGCCTTGCTCTGTCCAGCAGTTTTCTCAGTCTGTGATCGTGTTCCTCTTTCGAGTCGCCCCATACTAGCAAATCGTCTATGATGTTTACAACACCATCCAGATCCTCAATCATTTGTGCTACCGCTCTCTGGAACACTTCGGGTGCTGATGAGATGCCGAAAGGTAGCCGTAGAAACCTGTAACGACCGATGGGTGTGTTAAATGCACAGAGCCTTGAGCTTTCATCATCCAGCTTGATCTGCCAAAATCCCTGGTTAGCGTCTAACACAGAGAAGTATTTAGCGTTTGGCATACGAGACACAACTTCTTCCACAGTGAGCAATGGATAATGTTCTCGTTTTATTGCTCTGTTTAAGTCTTTTGGATCCATGCATATCCGAATTTTCTTGGGTGTAACCACAGTCACCATGCTGTTAACCCACTCTGTTGCCTCTGTCTGTCTGATAATAAAACCCATGTTTTCCATTCTCTGCAGTTCTTTAACTACTCTGTCTCTCAGGGCTACAGGAATCCTTCTGGGTGCGTGTACGACTGGTGAGACTGAGGGGTCTATTTGGATGTGATGCTGACCTGGCAAACAACCAAGACCGTCAAACAAATCATTATAGTCTTTGAGAATGTCTTGTTCTTTTCCAACTGCATATACTCTCTGAACTAATCCTATTTTTAAGCATGTAGCTCCTCCAACTATAGTGCTCACATCTTCCTGAGTGATTTCAAACTCAATCTTGTGCTTTTTTCCTTTGTACTCACAGATCAGTTGTTTCTTGCCTATTGCTGCCACCTTGTGACCAAAACAGGGAACTAGTTTTGTTTAACTTGCTTTCAATGAACCCGCAGCTTCAAGTGCAGTGAGAGTTTTCACAGACATAACATTACAATCTGCTCCTGTGTCCAGCTTACATGTCAACTGTTTTTTGTTGATCTTGAAGTTTTCTGTCCAAATCTCAGTGTTTGTATCTCCAGAATCCATCACAGAAATGACTTTTTCCTCTGCGTTTACTGCTCCCAGAAACATGTCATTGTCACTTTCTCTCTGCTCCACTGTATGCACTCTCTTTCCTTGCTGCTTCCTTTGGACTTGTGATCTGCACATTTTAGCAAAATGATTCTTTTTCTTGCACAAATTGCATGATTGTCCAAATGCAGGACATTTTTTAACTGCATGCTTGAGTCCACATCTATTGCAGTTTATTTCTTTCAGCTCTGCTTTCACAGGTTTAAATGTTACTTTATTTTCTTTTGTCATCAGTCTACTCACTTCTGCCTCTTCAGTGAGAGCTTTCACTTGGCTGGTCGTTATTTCACTGGCACGGCAAATATTAATGGCCTTTTCTAGTGTCAGATCTGCTTCTCTGAGTAATCTGCCTCTCACTTGGTCATTCGTAATGCCACACACAATTCTGTCACATACAAGGGAATCGTGTAAATCTTTGAATTCACAGTCCTTGGCTTTGTTTCTTAAATCTGTGACATATGCATCAATGGTTTCTTCCTGTTTCTGCGCTCTTGTGAAGAACATGTGCCGTATGTAAGTTAAGTTTTTTCTAGGTTCACAATAGTCCTTAAACTTCTTTTTCAGCACTTCAATTTTGTCTTTCTCGTCGTCTCCAAATTCAAAAGTATTGTATACTTTTACCGCTTCATCTCCCGCGACGTGAAGAAAAGTTGCACATAACACCTTCTCGGACTTTTCCGCGATGCCGCTGGCGGTACAGAAGAGCTCAAAACGCTGACTCCAGTTTCTCCAGTTTTCCGCCAAGTTTCCTTGCAAACTTAGATTCGGTGGTGGTTGAAACTGCGCCATTTTCTCTTCTTTCAGAATTCTTTTCTTCTGACACCGTGTAATATTGATGAGTCAGGACGACCTCCGATGTTGAACAGGCTTTTAATTATAATACAGACTCGCCATTAACCTTGTACTTCAGCCACATGTACAATACTGCCTCCTAGTGTGTATCTCGCGATAACTAACAACTCGCATACGTCACAAGGACCATTTAAACAAAAGTGGTTTTTCTATCAACTAATGACATGTAGCTTTTACCAATGGAGCATTATGTTTTTCTGTGTGAGTTGTTGATGCTGATTGCTAAGCTAGCAGTTTTAGCAACATTAGCATAACTAGCATAGTTAGCAATATTAGCATCTTAAGCAATGTGTTGTTCTTAGTCAGTTGATGATGTTGATCGCTATGCTAGCACTTTTAGCCACATTAGCATAACGAGCATAGTTAGCATAATTAGCAACTTAAGCAAAGTGTTGTTCTGAGTGAGTTGATGATGTCGATCGCTATGAAAACATTAAACGTGGTACAATCCACCGGCTGGAAAGTGAGACACTTTCTGATTAAGAGGGACAATTAACAACTACATTACCCCTTTTAGCCACATTAGCATAACTAGCATAGCACTAATAAGCGATTTGTTTTTCTGAGTCAGTTGCTGATTGTAATGCTGGTGTGGTCTCGAGGGAGTTTATTTTTCTTTTGGCGGATGCACACAAACAGGCAGGAGACAAAATTAAAATGATTTTATTACAAAACGTTTAAACCAGTTAAAAAATGGACCTGTTTAAAAGACATGCACAAAGCAGATTCAGTCTGCTGAGGACCAGAAGTCTTTAAGGAAGGTGGAGGCTCCCAGAGAACAAAAGTAAAATTTTACGCCACTCACGTGATGCAGACCACACACACACACACACTTGTGAACCTTTTACCCAAGGGCACGTCACTCCAAACCGGGGGAAGGCTTTCACCTCAGGGCTGATACCTGAGTTCTCAGCACTGAACGCAATAAAATGCAGTTAAAACACAGCTCTAAACGAATTGCATAAAAATTCTTAAAATGACAATAAAAGAAACTCTCGTGAGAGTAAATCCGCTTGTAGGGTGCTGCTCAATGAAGGGAGTACCTTATTCTCGTGGGTGGTGGAGGGTTCAGGTGTGTCACCCTGTTTAGTCCTCCGTTGCTCAGGCTCAAAGGCAGCTGAGGGCCCGGCAGAACCCTGGTCAGAGTCCGCAGGGATTCTGGACACGAGCAGGGACAGTTCCTTAAAATGTTTCCAAAAATTCAGTATATAAAAAGCAGCAGCTGTTCGGCAGGTGGGAGCGTCAGAAAGTCCCCGGCGCTGCAAGAACAACAAACATTACAAAAATAAAACAAAAACAGCTTAAAGGCAAGCGCAGGACTTGACCCTTGCCGGCTTACCAGAAAGACTGTTTGTCACCTGGGAGGCGCGCTCAATTGCAGAGGCTGTATTTGGCTCAAAATCTGTGCCTGCAGGTCTCATCCGGAGCTGAAACAGTATGCAAGTATGAAGCAGCGAACTAACTAACTCCTGTAATCAGCCTACCACCGCTACATTACCTGTGAGGCTATCCGGAGGTGTGCAAACAGGAAGTGGGTGCCCATGCTGCCCACGACCAAGTGAGGGCTTCTTGGCCTTTTATAGCGCCCCCATGAGGCCACTGCTTGTAATTATCCTCCCCACTGCACATGAGCCAATTAATCCTGCCACACTAGCACTCTGATCATTAATAGCATAGTTAGCATAATGAGCATGCACAGCTTTGGCCCTGATCGATTCTGGAGCAGAACAGAGTTTAATCGATGATCATGTCTTCATTCAACATTCTCTACCTACCGAGCCCCTAGATTCCACCATCGAGGCTGCAGGTTTAGGTAGGCAACACCTCTCTAGTATTACGCATCGTACCAAACCAATACTTTTACTTACGTCCGGCAATCACAGAGAATACATCCAAAGAGAGAATGTGGAGAGTGTGGAGGGGTGGTGGTTGTTTGTTTGTATGGGGGAGAGAGAGCTGCTAAGCAGCTGTGTTGAGAAGATCATGGGCAGAGGATTGTTCATGTTGGCAATGTAGGGTGGGGGAGTTTCTCCATTTCACCCCAACAGAAGCATACGCCACAGATGGAGAGCCAAAAGCTAAAGCCAGGAGAAGTATCTCAAGTCGCCTTCAGAGCTTCCTTTGTTTTATCACTCTGGACATGGTTCATAGCATTCAAGAATATACAATTCAACATGCACAGCACACAGAGCATGTTGATTGGTTTATGGCCCTCCCGGAACTAATGGCATTTATTGCAATTGTTATCTTGCGGGGGCTTACTAAGGTCCTTCACTACGTGACTGCTGGTCAGCAAACCTGGGAAACCCACAGATCATTGGAACTATGTCCAGTGACCGCTTCCAAGACATCATGCGACATCATGCGACATCATGCATCATGCTTTGATGACAGGTCCACCCGCAGCGAGCAAGCAAAGACTGATAAGTTTGCTGCAATTTCTACTGATTGGGGATCATTTGTCACCAACTGCATCACATCCTACAATCCTGGTCAGCACATCACTGTTGACGAACAGCTTTTCCCATCAAAGACTCGCTACTGTTTCCTGCAATATATTGCAACTAAACCTTTGGGATCAAGTTTTGGGTGGCTTGCAACTTGAAATCCAAGTATATTTGCAATGTCCTCCCATATCTTGGCAAGGACCCCAGTCGTCCCAGTGGGGAGCGACTGTCTGAAAATGTTTTGATGAGGCTGACAGACCCATTCCTGGACAAGGGCAGAAATGTTACTACAGACAATTTCTTTACATCGCTGTCACTTGCGCAACGACTGCTTAGCCGGAAAACCACCATCCTTGGCACACTCAACAAGATTCGCCAGGAAATTCCTCAATCTGCTAGGCAGACAAACCGCGATGAATTCACCACTCAGGTATGTTGCAGGTCTTTTGTTGCTCTATGTTTATGTGTTTCTAATTTGTGTGTGAAAGTGCTATGAAAATAATAACTTGTCTTTATTAGGTATTTTCAACCACTGGTGCTACGCTGACGGTGTATAGGCCCAAAAAGAAGAAGACCGTCTTCATTCTCATCAGCATGCACAGCAGGGTTCAGACTGAGAAAACCACTAAAAGGAAGCCAAACACAGTCACCCTGTATAACACCACAAAGTGCGGAGTGGATGTGATGGACCAGATGGTCCACGGTTCACACAGGAACACGGCGCTGGCCAGTCGCTCTGCTCTATAACAAGGTTGACATGGCAGCGCTAAATGCGCATGTGCTGTACCAAGCATGCATCGGGAGGCAGGAGAGACGGGTGGACTTCCTGGTGGAGCTTGCAAGAGTGCTTGGCTCACTCTTATGTGGGTGCAAAGAAGGCACAAAAAGAACAATTGCTTCGGCAACAACCATCCACACCCAGCCCTGGAAAAAGAAACACATGTCAGATCAAGCATCACTGCAAGAATAATCATGCCAGTATGCAATGTGTTGACTGCTACAGATATACTTGTGGAAAATGCAGAAAAGAGATGCCATGGCAGTGCCATGATTGTGTACTCAAAATGCAATCATTGACATTTTGTAATTTGTAAATATGTGTGTTGCCATCAGGTAATGAATTCTAAACTTTGTTTTACTGTCCCCGCTACAAGGTTAAGTCAGTTTCGTAAACAGATTGTAAAAAAAAAAATCAGAATCCAAGTCATCACTTTTTTTGGGCGACAGCTTGTCGTTCACCACAACCCCCATTCCTTTATCGATCTTGTCATATGTTTCATCATTTTGTTCCATTCAAAACCTACAACTTCTAATACCAACATTTTGTTGAAATAATGTTGAAAAATGTTTTCCAATTGTTTTAATTTTGTGTTTAAACTTTTTTTTACTTTATTGCATTGTTAAAAGACTTTGAATGTCATTTATTTGATTGAAATATGAAATAGAAAAGGAAAAGACAAACACAATCACGTACACACTCAGAACTGCTATTTTGCCTAGATGTTCACCTCCAGATGTTCACGTCAAAGCCATTGACGACCGAGAAGTTTCAGGACGATTGCTAAAAATTTGTCAAATTTGGTACTGGAAAAACTTTTTTCTACATGGCTTTTTTTTCAAAATCCAAGATGGCAGCCTTTTCCCGAAGTCAAAGGTCAACGAAACTCCAGAGGCCATTGTAGACTTATGCTAGCAACATGTGCGTTAAACTTTGTAAAAAATCGCTTGAAAAATAGTTCATTTTTCCACATGTGTAAAACGCGAAAATTGCAAAATCGCAGATTTTGGCACAAAATGGCCGCCAGACCATAGGTCGTGCTGCCATCACATGATGATTTTAAAGACTTTGCTTGGCTGTCCCAGACAAGGTTAAGTCGGTTTCGCAAGCAGATTGTAAAAAGAAAATATCAGAATCCAAGTCAGCACTTTTTTGGGCGACAGTTTGTCGTTCACCACACCCTCCATTCCTTTATCGATCTTGTCATATGTTTCATCATTTTGTTCAGCATGGAACAGGAAACTGCGTATCTCATTTTCACGACATTCCAACAAAAAATGTGTGAGTTAGTGGAAATCGCAAAAGTTGAGATTTGCCATGTGCACGCCATTCAAAAGTTACAACTTCTAATACCAATATTTTGTCTACACTATCTTGCCATTGACCCCCGAGAAGTTTCAGGACGATTGCTAAAAATTTGTTAAATTTGGTACTGAAACAACTTTTTGTTTTACATTGCTTTTTTTTTTCAAAATTCAAGATGGCAGCCTTTTCCCGAAGTCAAAGATCAACAAAACTCCAGAGGTCATTGTAGACTTATGCTAGCAACATGTGCAGCAAATTTCGTAAAAATCGCTTGAAGAATTGTTCATTTTTCCACATGTGTAAAACGCGAAAATTGCAAAATCGCAGATTTTAGCACAAAATAGCCGCCAGACCATAGGTCGTGTTGCCATCACGTAATGATTTTAAAACTTTGCTTGGCTGTCCCTGACAAGGTGAAGTCGGATTTTGCAAGCAGATTGTAAAAAAAAAAAAAAAATCAGAATCCAAGTCAGCACTTTTTTGGGCGATAGTTTGTCGTTCACCACAACCCCCATTCCTTTATCGATCTTGTCGTATGTTTAATCATTTTTTTGAGCATGAAACAGGAAACTGCATATCTCATTTCACGATATTCCAACAAAAAATGTGTGAGCTAGTGGAAATCGCAAAAGTTGCGATTCGCCTCGTGCACACCATTCAAAATCTACAACTTCTAATACCAACATTTTGTCTACACTAGCTTGCCATTGACGTCCGGGAAGTTTCAGGACGATTGCTAAAAATTTGTCAAATTTGGTACTGGAACAACTTTTTGTACTACATTGCTTTTTTTTTTTTTTTTCAAAATTCAAGATGGCAGCCTTTTCCCGATGTCAAAGGTCAACGAAACTCCACAGGTCATTGTAGACTTATAATAGCAACATGTGTGTCAAATTTCGTAAAAATCGCTTGAAAAATAGTTCATTTTTCCACTTGTCAAATGAGAAAATTGAAAAATCGCAGATTTTGGCACAAAATGGCCGCCAGACCATAGGTCGTGTTGCCATGAACTAATGATTTCAAAACTTTGCTTGGCTTTCCCAGACAAGGTGAAGTCGGATTTTGCAAGCAGATTGTAAAACAAAAATATCAGAATCCAAGTCAGCACTTTTTTGGGCGACAGTTTGTCGTTCACCACTCCCCCCATTTCTTTATCGATCTTGTCATATGTTTCATCATTTTGTTCAGCGTGGAACAGGAAACTGCATATCTAATTTTCAAGACATTCCAACAAAAATGTGTAAGCTCGTGGAAATCGCAAAAGTTACAAATTGTTACGTGCAAACCATTCAAAATCTACAACTTCTAATACCAACATTTTGTCTACACTAGCTTGCCATTGACGCCCGGGAAGTTTCAGGACGATTGCTAAAAATTTTTCAAATTTGGTAATGGAACAACTTTTTGTTCTACATTCCTTTTTTTTTTTTCAAAATTCAAGATGGCAGCCTTTTCCCGAAGTCAAAGGTCAACGAAACTCCAGAGGTCATTGTAGACTTATGCTAGCAACATGTGCGGCAAATTTCGTAAAAATCGCTTGAAAAATAGTTCATTTTTCCACGTCTAAAACGCGAAAATTGAAAAATCGCAGATTTTAGCACAAAATGGCCGCCAGACCATGGGTCGTGTTGCCATGAACTAATGATTTCAAAACTTTGCTTGGCTTTTCCAGACAAGGTGAAGTCGGATTTTGCAAGCAGATTGTAAAACAAAAATATCAGGATCCAAGTCAGCACTTTTTTGGGCGACAGTTTGTCGTTCACCACACCCCTCATTCTTTTATCGATCTTGTCATATGTTTCATCATTTTTTTGAGCATGAAACAGGAAACTGCATACCTCATTTTCATGACATTCCAACAAAAAATGTGTGAGCTAGTGGAAATCGCAAAAGTTGCGAATCGCTTCGTGCACACCATTCAAAATCTACAACTTCTAATACCAACATTTTGTCTACACTAGCTTGCCATTGACGCCCGAGAAGTTTCAGGACGATGGCTAAAAATTTTTCAAATTTGGTAATGGAACAACTTTTTGTTCTATATTCCTTTTTTTTTTTTTTTCAAAATTCAAGATGGCAGCCTTTTCCCGAAGTCAAAGGTCAACGAAACTCCAGAGGTCATTGTAGACTTATGCTAGCAACATGTGCGGCAAATTTCGTAAAAATCGCTTGAAAAATAGTTCATTTTTTCACGTCTAAAACGCGAAAATTGAAAAATCGCAGATTTTAGCACAAAATGGCCACCAGACCATAGGTCGTGTTGCCATGAACTAATGATTTCAAAACTTTGTTTGGCTTTTCCAGACAAGGTGAAGTCGGATTTTGCAAGCAGATTGTAAAACAAAAAGATCAGAATCCAAGTCAGCACTTTTTTGGGCGACTAGTTTGTCGTTCACCAACCCCTCATTTCCTTTATCGATCTTGTCATATGTTTCATCATTTGTTCAGCATGGAACAGGAAACTGAATATCTCATTTTCAAGATATTGCAACAAAAAATGTGTGAGCTACTGAAAATCGCAAAAGTTGTGATTCGCCACATGAAACCATTCAAAATCTCAACTTCTAATACCAACATTTTGTCTACACTAGCTTGCCATTGACGCCCGGGAAGTTTCAGGACGATTGCTAAAAATCTGTCAAATTTGGTACTGGAAAAACTTTTTGTACTACATTCCTTTTTTTTTTTTTCAAAATTCAAGATGGCAGCCTTTTCCCGATGTCAAAGGTCAACGAAACTCCACAGGTCATTGTAGACTTAAATTTCGAATCGTAAAATGATCACTGTTAAAAAAAATATCAGAATCCAAGCTCAACACTTTTTTTTGCTGTAACGACAGTAAAGTCGATTTCGTAAGCAGATTGTATAAAAAAAATATCAGAATCCAAGTCAACACTTTTTCTGGTGACAGTTTGTCGTTCACCACTCCCCCCATTTCTTTATCGATCTTGCCATATGTTTCATCATTTTGTTCAGTGTGGAACAGGAAACTGCATATCTCATTTTCAAGACATTCCAACAAAAAATGTGTAAGCCAGTGGAAATCACAAAAATTGCGATTCGCCACATGAAGCCATTCAAAATCTACAACTTCTAATACCAACATTTTGTCTACACTAGCTTGCCATTGACGCCCGAGAAGTTTCAGGACGATGGCTAAAAATCTGTCAAATTTGGTAATGGAACAACGTTTTGTAGTACATTTCTTTTTTTTTCTTCAAATTTCAAAATGGCAGCCTTTTCCCGAAGTCAAAGGTCAACAAAAATCCAGATGTCATTGTAGACTTATGCTAGGAACATGTGCATCAAATATCATAAAAATCGCTTGAAAAATAGTTCATTTTTTCACATGTGTAAAACTCGAAAATTGAATAATCGCAGATTTTGGCACATGGCCACCAGACCACAGGTTGTGTTGCCATCACATGATGATTTTAAAATCTTTGTTTGGCTGTCCCTGACAAGGCTAAGTCAGTTTCGTAAGCAAATTGTATAAAATATATCAGAATCCAAGTCAGCACTTTTTTTGGGCGACAATTTGTCGTTCACCACTCCCCCCATTTCTTTATCGATCTTGTCATATGTTTCATCATTTTGTTCAGCGTGGAACAGGAAACTGCATATCTCATTTTCAAGACATTCCAACAAAAAATGTGTAAGCTACTCGAAATCGCAAAAGTTGCGATTCGCCACATGAAGCCATTTAAAATCTACAACTTCTAATACCAACATTTTGTCTACACTAGCTTGCCATTGACGCCCGAGAAGTTTCAGGACGATGGCTAAAAATCTGTCAAATTTGGTAATGGAAAACGTTTTGTAGTACATTTCTTTTTTTTTCTTCAAAAATCATTTCAAAATGATTCAAAATTCTTCAAAATGGCAGCCTTTTCCCGAAGTCAAAGGTCAACAAAAAATCCAGATGTCATTGTTGACTTATGCTAGGAACATGTGCATCAAATTTCGTAAAAATCGCTTGAAAAATAGTTCATTTTTCTATTTTCCTTTTCTAGCTTGCCATTGACGCTCGAGAAGTTTCAAGACAATTGATTAGAATACATAGGACGAACTGGTGCTTTTTTTTTAATTCAAGATGGCTGCCTCTTCCCAAGGTAAAATGTCAACAAAATTCCCTTAGGCGGTTGAGGACTTTTAGTTGGCGGCATGACAGTGCGATTTCGTGAAACTCGCGCAAGCAAAAGTGTTGTTTTCCCATATTGTCAAAAACCGCGAAAATGCCCAATCTCAGAGATTGCCACATAATGGCCGCAAAGCATTAGATTGTATGGCCATTTGATTTTAAAACTTCTTTGGGATACCCTCCAACATGCGTTTTTTGGTTTTGTATCAGCAATTTGACTTTTTTTCCGGTCGCATTAGCAAAAATAGGCCCATCATTTTTTGTACGAGACAAAACGTGTGTTTTGTTCTTAAAAATCATTTTGTAAGTATGAAAAAAGCATGTTTCTGACTTTTTGGACTTTTAAATGTGACAATGCGTAACTACTAATGTCAAAGTGAGCTTTTGGGAGCGTTTTGTGCATAAAAATATTTGTGTGAGTCAAAAGTTTAAAAAGCATCTAAAAAGCATGTTTCTGACTGTTTGGACATTTAAACTTACAACGTGACAATGAATAACACTTGTTTTGGTCTAAAAATGACCAAATGAGCTTTTGGGAGCATTTTGATCTTAAAAATCATTTTATGAATCTAAAGTGCCAAAAGTGTGAAAAAAGCATGTTTCTGACTGTTTGGACTTTTATATTTTCAATGTGACAATGCGTAATACTTGTTTTGAACCACAAATAATAAAGTGAGCTTTTGGGAGAGTTTTGTGCTTAATAATAATTTTGTTCATCAAAAGCGCAAAAGGGTAAAAAAAAAAACACATGTTTCTGACTGTATTGACTTTTATACTTACAACCTGCCGATGAATAATATTTGTGTTGATCTACAAATGACAAAACGATCTTTTGGGAGTGATTTTTGCTTAAAAATAATTGTGCGAATCAAAAGTACAAAAAGCATCTGAAACCATGTTTCCGACTGTTCGGACATTTAAACTTACAACGTGACAATGAATAACACTTGTTTTGGTCTACAAATGACCAAATGAGCTTTTGGGAGCATTTTGATCTTAAAAATCATTTTGTGAATCTAAAGTGCCAAAAGTGTGAAAAAAGCATGTTTCTGACTGTTTGGACTTTTATATTTTCAATGTGACAATGCGTAATACTTGTTTTGAACCACAAATAATAAAGTGAGCTTTTGGGAGAGTTTTGTGCTTAATAATAATTTTGTTCATCAAAAGCGCAAAAAGCATCTGAAACCATGTTTCCGACTGTTCGGACATTTAAACTTACAACGTGACAATGAATAACACTTGTTTTGGTCTACAAATGACAAAATGAGCTTTTGGGAGAGTTTTGTGCCTAAAAATAATTGTGTGAGTCAAAAGTTCAAAAAGCATCTAAAAAGCATATTTCTAACTGTTTGGACATCTAAACCCACAATATGACAAGGAATAACACTAGTTTTGATCTACAAATGACAAAACGAGCTTTTGGTAGCATTTTGTGCTTAAAAATCATTTTGTGCTTCAAAAGCGCAAAAGGGTCAAAAAAGCATGTTTCTGACTGTTTTGACTTTTAAACTTACAACCTGACAATGAATACAACTTGTTTTGGTCTACAAATGACCAAATGAGCGTTTGGGAGCATTTTGATCTTAAAAATCATTTTGCGAATCTAAAGTGCCAAAAGTGTGAAAAAAGCATGTTTCTGACTCGTTGGACTTTGAAACTTACAATGTGACCATGAATAACACTTGTTTTGAACTAAGAATGACAAAGCGTGCAGTTTTGTGCTTAAAATCATTTTGTAAGCCAAACGTTTCAAAAGCATCTAAAAAGCATATTTCTAACTGTTTGGACATCTAAACCCACGATATGACAAGGAATAACACTAGTTTTGATCTTCAAATAACAAAATGAGCTTTTGGTAGCATTTTGT
The DNA here is from genome assembly GCA_023969325.1 of Oryzias curvinotus. Lineage (NCBI taxonomy): Eukaryota > Metazoa > Chordata > Actinopteri > Beloniformes > Adrianichthyidae > Oryzias > Oryzias curvinotus. Next base: position 7,583,602 of record CM043715.1, read on the forward strand.
GCTTAAAAATCATTTTGTGCGTCAAAAGCGCAAAAGGGTCAAAAAAATATGTTTCTGACTGTTTTGACTTTTAAACTTACAACCTGACAATGAATACAACTTGTTTTGGTCTACAAATGACCAAATAAGCTTTTGGGAGCATTTTGATCTTAAAAATCATTTTGTGAATCTAAAGTGCCAAAAGTGTGAAAAAAGCATGTTTCTGACTCGTTGGACTTTGAAACTTACAATGTGACCATGAATAACACTTGTTTTGAACTAAGAATGACAAAGCGTGCACTTTTGTGCTTAAAATCATTCTGTAAGCCAAACGTCTCAAAAGCATCTAAAAAGCATATTTCAAACTGTTTGGACATCTAAACCCACAATATGACAAGGAATAACACTAGTTTTGATCTACAAATGACAAAATGAGCTTTTGGGAGCATTTTGATCTTAAAAATCATTTTGTGAATGTAAAGTGCCAAAAGTGTGAAAAAATGCATGTTTCTGACTCGTTGGACTTTGAAACTTACAATGTGACCATGAATAACACTTGTTTTGAACTAAGAATGACAAAGCGTGCACTTTTGTGCTTAAAATCATTTTGTAAGCCAAACGTTTCAAAAGCATCTAAAAAGCATATTTCTAACTGTTTGGACATCTAAACCCACAATATGACAAGGAAAAACACTAGTTTTGATCTTCAAATGACAAAATGAGCTTTTGGTAGCATTTTGTGCTTAAAAATCATTCTGTGCGTCAAAAGTTCTAAAAGTGACAAAAAGCATCTTTGGACTTTTAAACTTACATCCTGACGATAATAACACTTGTTTTGATCTACAAAGGAGGAAACAAGCATTTGGGAGTGATTTGTACTTAAAAATCATTTTGTGAGTCAAAAGTTCAAAAAGCATCTAAACCCACAATATGACAATGAATACAACTTGTTTTGGTCTACAAATGACAAAACGAGCTGTTGGGAGAGTTTTGTGCTTAAAAATAATTGTGTGAGTCAAAAGTTCAAAAAGCATCTAAAAAGCATGTTTCTTACTGTTCGGACATTCAAACTTACAACCTGACAATAAATAACACTTGTTTTGGTCTACAAATGACAAAATGAGCTTTTGGTAGCATTTTGTGCTTAAAAATCATTTTGTGCGTCAAAAGCGCAAAAGGGTCAAAAAAATATGTTTCTGACTGTTTTGACTTTTAAACTTACAACCTGACAATGAATACAACTTGTTTTGGTCTACAAACGACCAAATGAGCTTTTGGGAGCATTTTGATCTTAAAAATCATTTTGCGAATCTTAAGTGCCAAAAGTGTGAAAAAAGCATGTTTCTGACTCGTTGGATTTTGAAACTTACAATGTGACCATGAATAACACTTGTTTTGAACTAAGAATAACAAAGCGTGCACTTTTGTGCTTAAAATTATTTTGTAAGCCAAACGTTTCAAAAGCATCTAAAAAGCATATTTCAAACTGTTTGGACATCTAAACCCACGATATGACAAGGAATAACACTAGTTTTGATCTACAAATGACAAAACGAGCTTTTGGGGGTTATTTGTGCTTAAAAATAATTGTGTGAGTCAAAAGTTCAAAAAGCATCTAAAAAGCATATTTCTAACTGTTTGGACATCTAAACCCACAATATGACAAGGAATAACACTAGTTTTGATCTACAAATGACAAAACGAGCTTTTGGGAGCATTTTGTGCTTAAAAATCATTCTGTGCGTCAAAAGTTCTAAAAGTGACAAAAAGCATCTTTGGACTTTTAAACTTACATCCTGACGATAATAACACTTGTTTTGATCTACAAAGGAGACAAGCATTTGGGAGTGACTTGTACTTAAAAATCATTTTGTGAGTCAAAAGTTCAAAAAGCATCTAAAAAGCATGTTCATTTCAAAGTCCAAAGAGTCAGTAACATGCTTTTTTTTCACACTTTTGGCACTTGTGACTGAGAAAATGATTTTTAAAAACAAAAGGGTCCCAAAAGCTTTAACACTTTTATTTAGCACTAAACTCTCCCAAAATCTCGCTTTGTCATTTGTAGATCAAAACAAGTGTTGTCACATTGTACGTTTAAAACCAAAAAGGCAGAAACATGCCTTTTTCACACTTGACTTACAAATGATTTTTAAACACAAAACACACTTTTTGTCTCATAAAATTTTTTTTAAATCATTATGGGATCTCCATACAACCTAACGCTTTGCGGCCATTATGTGAAAAAACTCTGCTATTTGGCAATTTTCGTTTTTTGACAATAGGAGAAATCAATACTTTTGTGTGTGCTAGTTTCACGAAATCGCACAGACATCCGCCAGCTAAAAGTCCTGCACCGCCAAAGGAATTATGTTGAATTTTGACCTTGAGAAAAGGCAGCCATCTTGAATTTAAAAAAAGCACCTTTAGGACCAGATACATAGAATGTATGCTAATCAGACGTCCTGAAACTTCTCGGGCATCAATGACAAGCAAGTGTAGAAAAAAATAGTTAGTTAAATAATAGAAGTTGTAGATTTTGAATGGCGTGCACATGGCGAATCGCAACTTTTGCGATTTCCACTACACATTTTTGTTGGAATGTCGTGAAAATGAGATCTGCAGTTTCCTGTTCCACGCTGAACAAAATGATAAAACATATGACAAGATCGATAAAGGAATGAGGGATGTGGTGAACGACAAACTGTCGCCAAAAAAAGTGCTGACTTGTATTCGGATTTTTTTTTTTTACAATCTGCTTGCGAAACCAACTTCACCTTTTCGGGGACAGCCATACAAAGTTTTAAATCATTATGTGATGGCGGTCTGGCGGCCATTTTGTGCCAAAATTTTGCAATTTTCGCGTTTTACACATGTGGAAAAATGAACTATTTTTCAAGCGATTTTTACGAAATTTGATGCACATGTTGCTAGCATAAGTCTACAATGACCTGTGGAGTTTTGTTGACCTTTGACTTCGGGAAAAGGCTGCCATCTTGAATTTTGAAAAAAAAAAAAAAAGGAATGTAGTACAAAAAGTTTTTCCAGTACCAAATTTGACAAATTTTTAGCAATCGTCCTGACACTTCCCGGGCGTCAATGGCAAGCTAGTGTAGACAAAATGTTGGTATTAGAAAATGTAGATTTTGAATGGTTTCATGTGGCGAATCACAACCTTTGTGATTTCCAGTAGCTCACACATTTTTTGTTGGAATGTCTTGAAAATGAGATATGTTCCATGCTGAACATAATGATGAAACATATGACAAGATCGATAAAGGAATGAGGGGTGTGGTGAACGACAAACTGTCGCCCAAAAAAGTGCTGACTTGGATTCTGATCTTTTTGTTTTACAATCTGCTTGCAAAATCCGACTTCACCTTGTCTGGGACAGCCAAGCAAAGTTTTGAAATCATTAGTTCATGGCAACACGACCTATGGTCTGGCGGCCATTTTGTGCTAAAATCTGCGATTTTTCAATTTTCGCGTTTTACACATGTGGAAAAATGAACAATTCTTCAAGCGATTTTTACGAAATTTGATGCACACGTTGCTAGCATAGGTCTACAATGACCTGTGGAGTTTCGTTTACCTTTGACTTCAGGAAAAGTCTGACAAATAAATCCAAACAATCAGTCAATTCTCAAACAAGCAGTCAATTTACAAAATCGGTGACCGCTGAAAGTCTGTGGTTCAGGTGTCTGACATGAAGCCAGAATTGTCAGGAACAAAGATTCAGATCATCTGCAGATACTTGAAACTTGGCACTTGAACAAAAAGTTGTTCCTGTACCGAATTTGACAATTTTTTAGCAATCGTCCCGAAACTTCTTTGGCAATGAAAAACACCTGATACGGACATATAAGGAATGTGGGTGTGGGTCTCATCCGGAGCTAAAACAGTATGCAAGTATGAAGCAGCGAACTAACTAACTCCTGTAATCAGCCTACCACTGCTACATTACCTGTGAGGCTATCCGGAGGTGTGCAAACAGGAAGTGGGTGCCCATGCTGCCCACGACCAAGTGAGGGCTTCTTGGCCTTTTATAGCGCCCCCATGAGGCCACTGCTTGTAATTATCCTCCCCACTGCACCTGAGCCAATTAATCCTGCCACACTAGCACTCTGATCATTAATAGCATAGTTAGCATAATGAGCATGCGCAGCTTTGGCCCTGATCGATTCTGGAGCAGAACAGAGTTTAATCGATGATCATGTCTTCACGCAACATTCTCTACCTACCGAGCCCCTAGATTCCACTATCGAGGCTGCAGGTTTAGGTAGGCAACACCTCTCTAGTATTACGCATCGTACCAAACCAATACTTTTACTTACGTCCGGCAATCACAGAGAATACATCCAAAGAGAGAATGTGGAGAGTGTGGAGGGGTGGTGGTTGTTTGTTTGTATGGGGGAGAGAGAGCTGCTAAGCAGCTGTGTTGAGAAGATCATGGGCAGAGGATTGTTCATGTTGGCAATGTAGGGTGGGGGAGTTTCTCCATTTCACCCCAACAGAAGCATACGCCACAGATGGAGAGCCAAAAGCTAAAGCCAGGAGAAGTATCTCAAGTCGCCTTCAGAGCTTCCTTTGTTTCATCACTCTGGACATGGTTCATAGCACTCAAGAATATACAATTCAACATGCACAGCACACAGAGCATGTTGATTGGTTTATGGCCCTCCCGGAACTAATGGCATTTATTGCAATTGTTATTTTGCGGGGGCTTACTAAGGTCCTTCACTACGTGACTGCTGGTCAGCAAACCTGGGAAACCCACAGATCATTGGAACTATGTCCAGTGATCGCTTCCAAGACATCATGCGACATCATGCATCATGCTTTGATGACAGGTCCACCCGCAGCGAGCAAGCAAAGACTGATAAGTTTGCTGCAATTATTTATTAGGTATTTTCAACCACTGGTGCTAAGCTGACGGTGTATAGGCCCAAAAAGAAGAAGACCGTCTTCATTCTCATCAGCATGCACAGCAGGGTTCAGACTGAGAAAACCACTAAAAGGAAGCCAAACACAGTCACCCTGTATAACACCACAAAGTGCGGAGTGGATGTGATGGACCAGATGGTCCACGGTTCACACAGGAACACGGCGCTGGCCAGTCGCTCTGCTCTATAACAAGGTTGACATGGCAGCGCTAAATGCGCATGTGCTGTACCAAGCATGCATCGGGAGGCAGGAGAGACGGGTGGACTTCCTGGTGGAGCTTGCAAGAGTGCTTGGCTCACTCTTATGTGGGTGTAAAGAAGGCACAAAAAGAACAATTGCTTCGGCAACAACCATCCACACCCAGCCCTGGAAAAAGAAACACATGTCAGATCAAGCATCACTGCAAGAATAATCATGCCAGTATGCAATGTGTTGACTGCTACAGATACACTTGTGGAAAATGCAGAAAAGAGATGCCATGGCAGTGCCATGATTGTGTACTCAAAATGCAATCATTGACATTTTGTAATTTGTAAATATGTGTGTTGCCATCAGGTAATGAATTCTAAACTTTGTTTTACTGTCCCCGCTACAAGGTTAAGTCAGTTTCGTAAACAGATTGTAAAAAAAAAAAATCAGAATCCAAGTCATCACTTTTTTTGGGCGACAGCTTGTCGTTCACCACAACCCCCATTCCTTTATCGATCTTGTCATATGTTTCATCATTTTGTTCCATTCAAAACCTACAACTTCTAATACCAACATTTTGTTGAAATAATGTTGAAAAATGTTTTCCAATTGTTTTAATTTTGTGTTTATCTTTTTTTTACTTTATTGCTGTCACGGTGCCTCGGTCAGCCCCGCCCCCTCAGCTCTGCTCCTGATTTTCCACCAGCTGTGACCACTTCAACCTCATCAATCTATCTACACTTAAGGAGATCCAACCCACTCATCGGAGCCAGTTCGTTACCCCTAACGCTGATCGACTCTGGTGCTGAACAGAGTTTAATAGATCAAAGTATCGTTGATCGTTTAGCTTTACCCACTGAGCAACTCCCATCTCCTGTCCATGCTGCGGGTTTAGGGGGACAGCACTTATCCGTTATTTCTCACCGCACCAAACCTGTTATGCTTATCACCTCCGGGAACCACCGCGAGTTTATTCAGTTTTTTGTCACTCGCACACCCCAGACTCCTGTCGTTTTGGGGTTCTCGTGGCTTAAACTCCATAATCCCCATCTCGATTGGAGCCGTTGTACTATCATGGGGTGGAGTGATTTTTGCATGGGCCACTGTCTCCTATCTGCATTATCATCCGTTTCCACGACCTTGAGCAGTGAACCCGAAACTATTGACCTTTCCAATGTTCCGGATTGTTATCATGATTTAAAACTCGTTTTCAGTAAGTCGAAAGCTTCCTCTTTACCACCTCACAGACCATATGATTGTGCCATCAATCTACTCGAGGGCGCCCCCCTACCCAAGGGTAGATTGTTTAACCTTTCGGGTCCCGAAAAGAAAGCTATGGAGCTTTACATTCAGGAAGCCCTGGCTCGGGGTCACATTCGTCCCTCTTCTTCCCCTGCCGGGGCTGGGTTTTTCTTCGTCGAGAAAAAAGATAAATCACTCAGACCCTGTATCGATTTCCGTGAACTGAACCAGATTACCATTAAAGACAAATATTCTCTACCCCTCATCAGCTCGGTTTTCGATTCTATTCAGGAAGCTCGCCTATTTTCAAAACTCGACCTCCGTAATGCCTACCACCTCGTGCGTATGAGAGAAGGAGATGAATGGAAAACTGCGTTTAACACTCCACTAGGACACTTTGAATATCTTGTAATGCCGTTTGGTCTCACCAACGCCCCTGCCACTTTTCAACGCTTGGTCAACGACGTTCTCAGAGACTTTTTGAATCAGTTTGTATTCGTGTATCTTGATGACATTCTGATTTATTCCAAGGATCCCCAGAGCCACCAGAACCATGTCCGCCTCGTTCTTCAAAGGTTAGCCGAAAATCAACTATTTGTAAAGGCAGAAAAATGTCAGTTCCACACTACCAGCATCCCTTTCCTCGGGTACATTTTTGAAGCTGGCAGTATTCGTCCTGACCCCGCCAAGATCACTGCCGTTTCCCAATGGGAACCTCCCTCGTCCCGCAAAAAGCTCCAACAATTCCTTGGCTTTGCCAATTTTTACCGTCGTTTTATTAGGAATTACAGCTCTATTGCTGCGCCCCTCACTCGTCTCACATCCACTTCAAAACCCTTCCTCTGGGACTCCACGGCTCAAGCTGCTTTCAGTACCCTTAAGAAACTATTTGTCTCAGCCCCTATCCTCATTCAACCGGACGTTTCCAGGCAGTTTGTGGTGGAGGTTGACGCCTCCGACTCCGGTGTGGGGGCCGTTCTATCCCAGCGAGAAGAGTCATCGGGTAAGCTTAAACCCTGTGCCTTCTTTTCGAAGAAGTTATCACCTGCAGAACGCAATTATGATGTGGGCAATCGGGAGCTTCTTGCAATTAAACTGGCTCTCGAAGAGTGGCGCCATTGGCTGGAGGGAGCGGCTCAACCTTTCATAGTCTGGACTGACCATAAGAATCTGGAATACCTGCGTTCTGCCAAATGACTCAACTCCCGCCAAGCCCGCTGGTGTTTGTTTTTTGACCGGTTTACCTTTTCCATCACTTACAGACCAGGCAGCAGAAATGTCAAACCGGACGCCCTCTCACGCCAATTCTGTGACACAGAACATCCTGAGACAACCACCAACATTCTCTCTGAAACCTGCATCATTGGCAATCTGACCTGGGACATCGAAACCAAAGTTATTCAGGCGCAAGGTGAGGAACCTGATCACCCCACTCCTCCTAACGGCACACTCTATGTTCCCTCGTCTGTAAGGTCGGCAGTTATCACCTGGGCCCATGCCTCTCGCATCGCCTGTCATGGAGGGGTCGCACGTACACTCAATCTGTTACGAAGACGCTTCTTCTGGCCCTCCATGAATAAGGATGTCAGAGAGTACATCTGTTACACCTGCGCACGCTCCAAATCCTCCAACTCTCCGCCTTCAGGGTTATTGCAGCCTCTGCCCACGCCTAATCGTCCCTGGTCTCACATCTCCATCGATTTTGTCACGGGCCTTCCCAGGTCTCAGGGTAACTCTATCATCCTCACCGTAATCGACCGATTCTCCAAGTTTGTCCATTTCATACCTCTCCCTCAGCTGCCCACAGCCACTGAAACTGCAGAGGTGCTGGTAAATCACGTCTTCAGACACCACGGCATCCCATCTGACATTGTGTCCGACCGCGGACCACAATTTATTTCGCAAGTCTGGAAGGCTTTTTGTTCTGCCCTAGGTGCCACCGTCAGCCTTACATCTGGGTATCATCCCCAATCGAACGGACAAGCAGAACGGGCCAACCAGGAGCTGGAAGCTGCTCTCCGCTGCCTAGCCGCCCAAAACACCTCTGACTGGTCTAAATACTTGGTCTGGATCGAATATGCCCACAACACGCATCCCTCATCTGCCACAGGTGTGTCACCCTTTGAAGCGTCACTTGGTTATTTGCCTCCTCTATTCCCATCCCATGAACTAGATCTCACCGTGCCGTCTGTCCAAGACCACCTCCAACGCTGCCAGCAGGTATGGCGCCAAACCCAAGACGCTCTCCGTCTCTCCAAGCAGAATAACTGCCGTACTGCCAACCGCCACAGGGTGGCTAGTCCCGTCTACCAACCGGGCCAGAGAGTATGGCTGTCTTCAAAGAACATTCCGATCCAGGCCACGTCACGCAAGCTGGCTCCCCGTTATATTGGACCGTTCACCATTGATCGTATCATCAACCCCTCATGTGTCCGTCTTCACCTTCCGGCAGCCCTCAAGGTACATCCATCTTTTCATGTTTCCCAGATCAAACCTGTTCTGGACAGTAGTTTGTGCCCGCCTTCCGCTTCCCCTCCACTCGCCCGGCTCATCGACGACGCTCCGGCGTATTCCGTCAGCCGCATTTTGGACATCCGGCGCCGGGGGCGCGGCTATCAATTCTTGGTGGACTGGGAGGGTTATGGTCCTGAGGAACGGTCTTGGATCTCCCGTTCCCTCATTTTGGACCAGTCCCTCGTTTCGGATTTCTACCGTGCCCACCCGGATCGTCGACCTCGACCGCCCAGAGGCGGTCGTTAGGGGGGGGGCACTGTCACGGTGCCTCGGTCAGCCCCGCCCCCTCAGCTCTGCTCCTGATTTTCCACCAGCTGTGACCACTTCAACCTCATCAATCTGTCTACACTTAAGGAGATCCAACCCACTCATCGGAGCCAGTTCGTTACCCCTAACGGTGACTACGCCTGGTCTGCCAGCTTATGTCAAGTTGCTTTTTTCTGCCCTGCTCTCATGCTCTGCCTCTTTGTCTCAGGATTCATTCAAACGAAGGTCACCTGTGTGGAAGCCTGCTGTCACTCACCTGCTGCCTTGAACAAAGCTCGGAGCCGTCCTGCTGCAGTGTTCCCTCCAGCTTCGCCACGAGCCACGTCTGGATTCCACTCTGCCAAAGGATTAAATTCTGTCACCCTTTTCTGTGATTAAAATCACTTACCAAGCTACCTACCTGTCTGATCATTCTGAGTTCCAGCGTCTGGGTCTGCTCCGCCTGAAAACCATGACAGAACGAACTGGCCAAAATCCAGACCCAGCTGACTCAGATGATCTGCGCTACACCGTGAGTCAACAAGGAATCATCCTGGGGCGCCAATCTGAAGCACTATCCCAAATCGTATCGGCTCAGCAAGAACTTTTTCGGCGTCTTGATGGTATGTCACAAACATTATCAGGAATCACCGGTCAAGCTTCCGTTTCTGCTCCTACAGTTCCAGCCGCTGCATCCGGCAACAACCTTTCTTCCGCTGCCGCCATGACACCCGAGAACTTCCGCCTTCAACCGGAACCTTTCCACGGCAACACAGAAGCATGCGGAGGTTTTCTCCTTCAGTGTCAGTTACTTTTCCAACAAGCACCACGATACTACTACTCCGATCACAGTAAGATCACGCTTATCATCAACTCCCTCCGCGGTAAAGCGCTACAATGGGCTCAAGCTTTCCTATCCGCCAATCCAAAATCTCACCTACCTTTTGAACGATTCATTGATGAATTCAAACTAGTGTTTGATCAACCCCGTAAGCAAGATGAAGCAGCACGCAAGCTTCTTACACTCCAACAACGTAACCGCCCTGTCAGTGAGCACATCATAGACTTCCGCATCCTGGCTGTGGAGGCTGGTTGGTCTGACCCAGCGCTCCGAGGGGTTTTTTATCAGTCCCTCAACGAAGCCATCAAAGATCATCTATGTACACAGCCGGAAGCTAACACTTTCGAGGAGTTAGCTGCTGCCGCCTTACGTTCCGATATCAGGCTCCAGGAACGTAATGTGAATCGGAGCCATGCTGTCAAGAAGGCTCCTACGCTAACACCCCTCGTCACTCCCATGGACTGTAACCCCGTTTTCCGGTCAGAAACTTCACGCACAAGCCCAGAAGAGCCTATGCAAATCGGGCATTCTAAGATCACAGCCGAGGAACAACTAAGACGTCGCAACGAAGGTGCGTGTTTTTATTGTGGAGAATCAGACCATCAGATCAACCAATGCTCCCGTCGTTTAAACTCCAGAACCCCCCGCTGAGAGACCAGCCGCGGGGGGACCGTTCCACTACGCCTAATGATTTTTTGTTTGTCCAGGTCAAGTTATGTCATCAATCCAGAATTCTTGACTTTCAGGCGCTGATCGACTCTGGTGCTGAACAGAGTTTAATAGATCAAAGTATCGTTGATCGTTTAGCTTTACCCACTGAGCAACTCCCATCTCCTGTCCATGCTGCGGGTTTAGGGGGACAGCACTTATCCGTTATTTCTCACCGCACCAAACCTGTTATGCTTATCACCTCCGGGAACCACCGCGAGTTTATTCAGTTTTTTGTCACTCGCACACCCCAGACTCCTGTCGTTTTGGGGTTCTCGTGGCTTAAACTCCATAATCCCCATCTCGATTGGAGCCGTTGTACTATCATGGGGTGGAGTGATTTTTGCATGGGCCACTGTCTCCTATCTGCATTATCATCCGTTTCCACGACCTTGAGCAGTGAACCCGAAACTATTGACCTTTCCAATGTTCCGGATTGTTATCATGATTTAAAACTCGTTTTCAGTAAGTCGAAAGCTTCCTCTTTACCACCTCACAGACCATATGATTGTGCCATCAATCTACTCGAGGGCGCCCCCCTACCCAAGGGTAGATTGTTTAACCTTTCGGGTCCCGAAAAGAAAGCTATGGAGCTTTACATTCAGGAAGCCCTGGCTCGGGGTCACATTCGTCCCTCTTCTTCCCCTGCCGGGGCTGGGTTTTTCTTCGTCGAGAAAAAAGATAAATCACTCAGACCCTGTATCGATTTCCGTGAACTGAACCAGATTACCATTAAAGACAAATATTCTCTACCCCTCATCAGCTCGGTTTTCGATTCTATTCAGGAAGCTCGCCTATTTTCAAAACTCGACCTCCGTAATGCCTACCACCTCGTGCGTATGAGAGAAGGAGATGAATGGAAAACTGCGTTTAACACTCCACTAGGACACTTTGAATATCTTGTAATGCCGTTTGGTCTCACCAACGCCCCTGCCACTTTTCAACGCTTGGTCAACGACGTTCTCAGAGACTTTTTGAATCAGTTTGTATTCGTGTATCTTGATGACATTCTGATTTATTCCAAGGATCCCCAGAGCCACCAGAACCATGTCCGCCTCGTTCTTCAAAGGTTAGCCGAAAATCAACTATTTGTAAAGGCAGAAAAATGTCAGTTCCACACTACCAGCATCCCTTTCCTCGGGTACATTTTTGAAGCTGGCAGTATTCGTCCTGACCCCGCCAAGATCACTGCCGTTTCCCAATGGGAACCTCCCTCGTCCCGCAAAAAGCTCCAACAATTCCTTGGCTTTGCCAATTTTTACCGTCGTTTTATTAGGAATTACAGCTCTATTGCTGCGCCCCTCACTCGTCTCACATCCACTTCAAAACCCTTCCTCTGGGACTCCACGGCTCAAGCTGCTTTCAGTACCCTTAAGAAACTATTTGTCTCAGCCCCTATCCTCATTCAACCGGACGTTTCCAGGCAGTTTGTGGTGGAGGTTGACGCCTCCGACTCCGGTGTGGGGGCCGTTCTATCCCAGCGAGAAGAGTCATCGGGTAAGCTTAAACCCTGTGCCTTCTTTTCGAAGAAGTTATCACCTGCAGAACGCAATTATGATGTGGGCAATCGGGAGCTTCTTGCAATTAAACTGGCTCTCGAAGAGTGGCGCCATTGGCTGGAGGGAGCGGCTCAACCTTTCATAGTCTGGACTGACCATAAGAATCTGGAATACCTGCGTTCTGCCAAATGACTCAACTCCCGCCAAGCCCGCTGGTGTTTGTTTTTTGACCGGTTTACCTTTTCCATCACTTACAGACCAGGCAGCAGAAATGTCAAACCGGACGCCCTCTCACGCCAATTCTGTGACACAGAACATCCTGAGACAACCACCAACATTCTCTCTGAAACCTGCATCATTGGCAATCTGACCTGGGACATCGAAACCAAAGTTATTCAGGCGCAAGGTGAGGAACCTGATCACCCCACTCCTCCTAACGGCACACTCTATGTTCCCTCGTCTGTAAGGTCGGCAGTTATCACCTGGGCCCATGCCTCTCGCATCGCCTGTCATGGAGGGGTCGCACGTACACTCAATCTGTTACGAAGACGCTTCTTCTGGCCCTCCATGAATAAGGATGTCAGAGAGTACATCTGTTACACCTGCGCACGCTCCAAATCCTCCAACTCTCCGCCTTCAGGGTTATTGCAGCCTCTGCCCACGCCTAATCGTCCCTGGTCTCACATCTCCATCGATTTTGTCACGGGCCTTCCCAGGTCTCAGGGTAACTCTATCATCCTCACCGTAATCGACCGATTCTCCAAGTTTGTCCATTTCATACCTCTCCCTCAGCTGCCCACAGCCACTGAAACTGCAGAGGTGCTGGTAAATCACGTCTTCAGACACCACGGCATCCCATCTGACATTGTGTCCGACCGCGGACCACAATTTATTTCGCAAGTCTGGAAGGCTTTTTGTTCTGCCCTAGGTGCCACCGTCAGCCTTACATCTGGGTATCATCCCCAATCGAACGGACAAGCAGAACGGGCCAACCAGGAGCTGGAAGCTGCTCTCCGCTGCCTAGCCGCCCAAAACACCTCTGACTGGTCTAAATACTTGGTCTGGATCGAATATGCCCACAACACGCATCCCTCATCTGCCACAGGTGTGTCACCCTTTGAAGCGTCACTTGGTTATTTGCCTCCTCTATTCCCATCCCATGAACTAGATCTCACCGTGCCGTCTGTCCAAGACCACCTCCAACGCTGCCAGCAGGTATGGCGCCAAACCCAAGACGCTCTCCGTCTCTCCAAGCAGAATAACTGCCGTACTGCCAACCGCCACAGGGTGGCTAGTCCCGTCTACCAACCGGGCCAGAGAGTATGGCTGTCTTCAAAGAACATTCCGATCCAGGCCACGTCACGCAAGCTGGCTCCCCGTTATATTGGACCGTTCACCATTGATCGTATCATCAACCCCTCATGTGTCCGTCTTCACCTTCCGGCAGCCCTCAAGGTACATCCATCTTTTCATGTTTCCCAGATCAAACCTGTTCTGGACAGTAGTTTGTGCCCGCCTTCCGCTTCCCCTCCACTCGCCCGGCTCATCGACGACGCTCCGGCGTATTCCGTCAGCCGCATTTTGGACATCCGGCGCCGGGGGCGCGGCTATCAATTCTTGGTGGACTGGGAGGGTTATGGTCCTGAGGAACGGTCTTGGATCTCCCGTTCCCTCATTTTGGACCAGTCCCTCGTTTCGGATTTCTACCGTGCCCACCCGGATCGTCGACCTCGACCGCCCAGAGGCGGTCGTTAGGGGGGGGGCACTGTCACGGTGCCTCGGTCAGCCCCGCCCCCTCAGCTCTGCTCCTGATTTTCCACCAGCTGTGACCACTTCAACCTCATCAATCTGTCTACACTTAAGGAGATCCAACCCACTCATCGGAGCCAGTTCGTTACCCCTAACGGTGACTACGCCTGGTCTGCCAGCTTATGTCAAGTTGCTTTTTTCTGCCCTGCTCTCATGCTCTGCCTCTTTGTCTCAGGATTCATTCAAACGAAGGTCACCTGTGTGGAAGCCTGCTGTCACTCACCTGCTGCCTTGAACAAAGCTCGGAGCCGTCCTGCTGCAGTGTTCCCTCCAGCTTCGCCACGAGCCACGTCTGGATTCCACTCTGCCAAAGGATTAAATTCTGTCACCCTTTTCTGTGATTAAAATCACTTACCAAGCTACCTACCTGTCTGATCATTCTGAGTTCCAGCGTCTGGGTCTGCTCCGCCTGAAAACCATGACAATTGCATTGTTGCATAAAAGACTTTGAATGTCATTTATTTTATTGAAATATGAAATAGAAAAGGAAAAGACAAACACAATCACGTACACACTCAGAACTGCTATTTTGCCTAGATGTTCACCTCCAGATGTTCACGTCAAAGCCATTGACGACCGAGAAGTTTCAGGACGATTGCTAAAAATTTGTCAAATTTGGTACTGGAAAAACTTTTTTTTTCTACATGGCTTTTTTTTTCAAAATCCAAGATGGCAGCCTTTTCCCGAAGTCAAAGGTCAACGAAACTCCAGAGGCCATTGTAGACTTATGCTAGCAACATGTGCGTTAAACTTTGTAAAAATCGCTTGAAAAATAGTTCATTTTTCCACGTGTAAAACGCGAAAATTGCAAAATCGCAGATTTTGGCACAAAATGGCCGCCAAACCATAGGTCGTGCTGCCATCACATGATGATTTTAAAGACTTTGCTTGGCTGTCCCAGACAAGGTTAAGTCGGTTTCGCAAGCAGATTGTAAAAAGAAAATATCAGAATCCAAGTCAGCACTTTTTTGGGCGACAGTTTGTCGTTCACCACTCCCCACATTCCTTTATCGATCTTGTCATATGTTTCATCATTTTGTTCAGCATGGAACAGGAAACTGCGTATCTCATTTTCACGACATTCCAACAAAAAATGTGTGAGCTAGTGGAAATCGCAAAAGTTGCGATTCGCCTCGTGCACACCATTCAAAATCTACAACTTCTAATACCAATATTTTGTCTACACTATCTTGCCATTGACCCCCGGGAAGTTTCAGGACGATTGCTAAAAATCTGTTAAATTTGGTACTGAAACAACTTTTTGTTTTACATTGCTTTTTTTTTTTCAAAATTCAAGATGGCAGCCTTTTCCCAAAGTCAAAGGTCAACAAAACTCCAGAGGTCATTGTAGACTTATGCTAGCAACATGTGAAGCAAATTTCGTAAAAATCGCTTGAAGAATTGTTCATTTTTCCATATGTGTAAAACGCGAAAATTGCAAAATCGCAGATTTTGGCACAAAATGGCCGCCAAACCATAGGTCGTGTTGCCATCACGTAATGATTTTAAAACTTTGCTTGGCTGTCCCTGACAAGGTGAAGTTGGTTTCGCAAGCAGATTGTAAAAAGAAAATATCAGAATCCAAGTCAGCACTTTTTTGGGCGATAGTTTGTCGTTCACCACAACCCCCATTCCTTTATCGATCTTGTCGTATGTTTAATCATTTTTTTGAGCATGAAACAGGAAACTGCATATCTCATTTCACGATATTCCAACAAAAAATGTGTGAGCTAGTGGAAATCGCAAAAGTTGCGATTCGCCTCGTGCACACCATTCAAAATCTACAACTTCTAATACCAACATTTTGTCTACACTAGCGTGCCAATGACATCCAGGAAGTTTCAGGACGATTGCTAAAAATTTGTCAAATTTGGTACTGGAAAAACTTTTTGTACTACATTGCTTTTTTTTTTTTTTTTTCAAAATTCAAGATGGCAGCCTTTTCCCGATGTCAAAGGTCAACGAAACTCCACAGGACATTGTAGACTTTTAATAGCAACATGTGTGTCAAATTTCGTAAAAATCGCTTGAAAAATAGTTCATTTTTCCACTTGTCAAACGAGAAAATTGAAAAATCGCAGATTTTAGCACAAAATGGCCGCCAGACAACAGGTCGTGTTGCCATGAACTAATGATTTCAAAACTTTGCTTGGCTGTCCCAGACAAGGTGAAGTCGGATTTTGCAAGCAGATTGTAAAACAAAAATATCAGAATCCAAGTCAGCACTTTTTTGGGCGACAGTTTGTCGTTCACCACACCCCCCACTCCTTTATCGATCTTGCCATATGTTTCATCATTTTGTTCAGCGTGGAACAGGAAACTGCGTATCTAATTTTCAAAACATTCCAACAAAAAATGTGGAAGCAACTGGAAATCGCAAAAGTTGCGATTCGCCACATGAAGCCATTCAAAATCTACAATTTCTAATACCAACATTTTGTCTACACTAGCTTGCCATTGATGCCCGGGAAGTTTCAGGACGATTGCTAAAAATGTGTCAAATTTGGTACTGGAACAACTTTTTGTACTACATCGCATTTTTTTTTTTTTCAAAAATGAAGATGGGAGCCTTTTTCCGAACTCAAAGGTAAAAACTCCAGAGGTCATTGTAGACTTATGCTAGGAACATGTGCATCAAATTTCGTAAAAATCGCTTGAAAAATAGTTCATTTTTCCACATGTGTAAAACGCGAAAATTGCAAAATCACAGATTTTGAAACAAAATGGCCGCCAGACCACAGGTCGTGTTGCCATCACATGATGATTTTAAAATCTTTGTTTGGCTGTCCCCGACAAGGTAAAGTCGGATTGGTAAGCATATTGTAAAAAAAAAAAAAAAATCAGGATCCAAGTCAGCACTTTTTTTGGTGACAGTTTGTCGTTCACCACTCCCCACATTTCTTTATCGATCGTGTCATATGTTTCATCATTTTGTTCAGCGTGGAACAGGAAACTGCATATCTCATTTTCAAGACATTCCAACAAAAATGTGTAAGCTCGTGGAAATCGCAAAAGTTACAAATCGTTACGTGCAAACCATTCAAAATCTACAACTTCTAATACCAACATTTTGTCTACACTAGCTTTCCATTGACGCCCGGGAAGTTTCAGGACGATTGCTAAAAATGTGTCAAATTTGGTACTGGAACAACTTTTTGTACTACATCGCATTTTTTTTTTTTTTTCAAAAATGAAGATGGGAGCCTTTTTCCGAACTCAAAGGTAAAAACTCTAGAGGTCATTGTAGACTTATGCTAGGAACATGTGCATCAAATTTCGTAAAAATCGCTTGAAAAATAGTTCAATTTTCCACATGTGTAAAACGCGAAAATTGCAAAATCACAGATTTTGAAACAAAATGGCCGCCAGACCACAGGTCGTGTTGCCATCACATGATGATTTTAAAATCTTTGTTTGGCTGTCCCCGACAAGGTAAAGTCGGTTTCGTAAGCATATTGTAAAAAAAAAAAAAAATCAGGATCCAAGTCAGCACTTTTTTTGGTGACAGTTTGTCGTTCACCACTCCCCCCATTTCTTTATCGATCTTGTCATATGTTTCAACATTTTGTTCAGCGTGGAACAGGAAAATACATATCTCATTTTCAAGACATTCCAACAAAAAATGTGTAAGCTACTGGAAATCGCAAAAGTTGCGATTCGCCACATGAAGCCATTCAAAATCTACAACTTCTAAAACCGAAATTTTGTCTACACTAGCTTGCCATTGATGCCCGCGATTCCTTTTTTTTTTTTTTCAAAATTCAAGATGGCAGCCTTTTCCCGAAGTCAAAGGTCAACGAAACTCCAGAGGTCATTGTAGACTTATGCTAGCAACATGGGCGTCAAATTTTGTAAAAATCGCTTGAAAAAAAGTTCATTTTCCCACGTCTAAAACGAGAAAATTGAAAAATCGCAGATTTTAGCACAAAATGGCCGCCAGACAACAGGTCGTGTTGCCATGAACTAATGATTTCAAAACTTTGCTTGGCTGTCCCAGACAAGGTGAAGTCGGATTTTGCAAGCAGATTGTAAAACAAAAATATCAGAATCCAAGTCAGCACTTTTTTGGGCGACAGTTTGTCGTTCACCACACCCCTCATTCCTTTATCGATCTTGTCATATGTTTCATCATTTTGTTCAGCGTGGAACAGGAAACTGCAGATCTCATTTTCACGACATTCCAACAAAAATGTGTGAGGTAGTGGAAATCGCAAAAGTTACGCCATTCAAAATCCACTACTTCTATTATTTAACTAACTATTTTGTCTACACTTGCTTGCCATTGATGCCCGAGAAGTTTCAGGACGTCTGGTTAGCATACATTCTATGTATCTGGTACTAAAGGTGCTTTTTTTAATTCAAGATGGCTGCCTCTTCTCAAGGTCAAAATTCAACATAATTCCTTTGGCGGTGCAGGAATTTTAGCTGGCGGCATGTCTGTGCGATTTCGTGAAACTTGCACACACAAAGTATTGATTTCTCTTATTGTCAAAAAACCGCGAAAATTGCTAAATAGCAGAGTTTTTTACATAATGGCCGCAAAGCATTAGGTTGTATGGAGATCCCATAATGATTTAAAAAAACTTTTTATGAGACAAAACGTGTGCTTTGTGTTTAAAAATCATTTGTAAGTCAAGTGTGAAAAAGGCATGTTTCTGCCTTTTTGGTTTTAAACGTACAATGTGACAACACTTGTTTTGATCTACAAATGACAAAGCGAGATTTTGGGAGAGTTTTGTGCTAAATAAAAGTGTTAAAGCTTTTGGGACCCTTTTGTTTTTAAAAATCATTTTCTCAGTCACAAGTGCCAAAAGTGTGAAAAAAAAGCATGTTACTGACTCTTTGGACTCTGAAATGAACATGCTTTTTAGATGCTTTTTGAACTTTTGACTCACAAAATGATTTTTAAGTACAAATCACTCCCAAATGCTTGTTTCCTCCTCTGCAGATCAAAACAAAGTGTTATTATCGTCAGCTTGTAAGTTTAAAAGTCCAAAGATGCTTTTTGTCACTTTTAGAACTTTTGACGCACAGAATGAGGAATCAGGTTGTAAGTTTGAATGTCCGAACAGTCAGAAACATGCTTTTTAGATGCTTTTTGAACTTTTGACTCACACAATTATTTTTAAGCACAAAACTCTCCCAAAAGCTCGTTTTGTCATTTGTCGTTCAAAACAAGTTGTATTCAGTGTCTTGTTGTCACTTTAAACTTCCAAACAGTAAGAAACATGCTTTTTAGATGCTTTTGAACTTTTAACTCACACAATTATTTTTAAGCACAAATCACTCCCAAAAGCTCGCTTTTGTCATTTGTCGTTGAAATGTGTCATTGTCAGGTTGTAAGTTTAAAAGTCAAAACAGTCAGAAACATGCTTTTGCGCTTTTGACGCACAAAATGATTTTTAAGCACAAAATGCTACCAAAAGCTCATTTTGTCATTTGCAGATAAAAACTAGTGTTATTCCTTGTCATATTGTGGGTTTAGATGTCCAAACAGTTAGAAATATGCTTTTTAGATGCTTTTGAAACGTCTGGCTTACAAAATGATTTTAAGCACAAAAGTGCACGCTTTGTCATTCTTAGTTCAAAACAAGTGTTATTCATGGTCACATTGTAAGTTTCAAAGTCCAACGAGTCAGAAACATGCTTTTTTCACACTTTTGGCACTTTAGATTCACAAAATGATTTTTAGGATCAAAATGCTCCCAAAAGCTCATTTAGTCATTTGTAGACCAAAAAAAGTTGTATTCATTGTCAGGTTGTAAGTTTAAAAGTCAAAACAGTCAGAAACATGCTTTTTTTCACACTTTTGGCACTTTAGATTCACAAAATGATTTTTAAGATCAAAATGCTCCCAAAAGCTCATTTGGTTATTTGTAGACCAAAACAAGTGTTATTCATTGTCAGGTTGTAAGTTTAAAAGTCAAAACAGTCAGAAACATGTTTTTTGACCCTTTTGCGCTTTTGACGCACAAAATGATTTTTAAGCACAAAATGCTACCAAAAGCTCATTTGGTCATTTGTAGATCAAAACTAGTGTTATTCATTGTCATATTGTGGGTTTAGATGTCCAAACAGTTAGAAATATGCTTTTTAAATATTTTTTTAACTTTTGACTCACACAATTATTTTTAAGCACAAATCACTCCCAAAAGCTCGTTTTTGTCATTTGTCGTTGAAAACAAGTTTTATTGAGAGTCACGTCATTTTAAATGTCCAAACGGTCAGAAACATGCTTTTTTTCACACTTTTGGCACTTTGACTCACAAAATGATTTTTAAGCATAAAACTCTCCCAAAAGCTCGTTTTGTCATTTGTAGATCAAAACAAGTTGCATTCATTGTCAGGTTGTAAGTTTAAAAGTCAAAACAGTCCGAAACATGCTTTTTTTGACCCTTTTGCGCTTTTGACGCACAAAATGATTTTTAAGCACAAAATGCTACCAAAAGCTCATTTGGTCATTTGTAGACCAAAACAAGTGTTATTCATTGTCAGGTTGTACGTTTAAATGTCCGAACAGTCAGAGACATGCTTTTTAGATGCTTTTTGAACTTTTGACTCACACAATTATTTTTAAGCACAAATCACTCCCAAAAGCTCGTTTTTGTCATTTGTCGTTGAAAACAAGTTTTATTGAGAGTCACGTCAGTTTAAATGTCCAAACGGTCAGAAACATGCTTTTTTCACACTTTTGGCACTTTTGACTCACAAAAGGATTTTTAAGCACAAAACTCTCCTAAAAGCTCGTTTTGTCATTTGTTGTTCAAAACAAGTTGTATTCATTGTCAGGTTGTAAATTTAAAAGTCAAAACAGTCAGAAACATGCTTTTTTTGACCCTTTTGATGCACAAAATGATTTTAAGAACAAAATGCTACCAAAAGCTCATTTTGTCATTTGTAGATACAAACTAGTGTTATTCCTTGTCATATTGTGAGTTTAGATGTACAAACGGTTAGAAATATGCTTTTTAGATGCTTTTGAAACGTCTGGCTTACAAAATGATTTTAAGCACAAAAGTGCACGCTTTGTCATTTTTAGTTCAAAACAAGTGTTATTCATGGTCACATTGTAAGTTTCAAAGTCCAACGAGTCAGAAACATGCTTTTTTTTAACACTTTTGGCACTTTAGATTCACAAAATTATTTTTAAGATCAAAATGCTCCCAAAAGCTCATTTTTGGTCATTTGTAGACCAAAACAAGTTGTATTCATTGTCAGGTTGTAAGTTTAGAAGCCAAAAAAGTCAGAAACATGTTTTTTTGACCCTTTTGCGCTTTTGACGCACAAAATGATTTTTAAGAACAAAATGCTACCAAAAGCTCATTTGGTCATTTGTACATCAAAACTAGTGTTATTCCTTGTCATATTGTGGGTTTAGATGTCCGAACAGTCAAATATGCTTTTTAGATGCATTTTGAACTTTTAACTCACACAATTTGTCGTTGAAAACAAGTTTTATTGAGAGTCACGTCAGTGTAAATGTCCAAACGGTCAGAAACATGCTTTTTTCACACTTTTGGCACTTTTGACTCAAAAAAGGATTTTTAAGCACAAAACTCTCCCAAAAGCTCGTTTTGTCATTTGTTGTTCAAAACAAGTTGTGTTCAGTGTGTTGTTGTAAATTTAAATGTCCGAACAGTCAGAAACATGCTTTGTAGATGCTTTTTGAACTTTTAACTCACACAATTATTTTTAAGCACAAATCACTCCCAAAAGCTCGTTTTTGTCATTTGTGGTTGAAAACAAGTTTTATTGAGACTCACGTCAGTTTAAATGTCCAAACGGTCAGAAACATGCTTTTTTCACACTTTTGGCACTTTTGACTCCCAAAATGATTTTTAAGCACAAAACTCTCCCAAAAGCTCGTTTGGTCATTTGTAGACCAAAAGAAGTGTTATTCATTGTCAGGTTGTAAGTTTAAAATTCAAACCAGTCAGAAACATGTTTTTTTTTAACCTTTTGCGCTTTTGACAGACAAAAGGATTTTTAAACACAAAATGCTACCAAAAGCT
Organism: Oryzias curvinotus; assembly: GCA_023969325.1. NCBI lineage: Eukaryota > Metazoa > Chordata > Actinopteri > Beloniformes > Adrianichthyidae > Oryzias > Oryzias curvinotus. Next base: position 7,605,582 of record CM043715.1, read on the forward strand.
CATTTGGTCATTTGTAGACCAAAAGAAGTGTTATTCATTGTCAGGTTGTAAGTTTAAAATTCAAACCAGTCAGAAACATGTTTATTTTTGACCCTTTTGCGCTTTTGACGCACAAAATGATTTTTAAGCACAAAATGCTACCAAAAGTTCATTTTGTCATTTGTACATCAAAACTAGTGTTATTATCGTCAGGTTGTAAGTTTAAAAGTCCAAAGATGCTTTTTGTCACTTTTGGCACTTTTGACTCACAAAAGGATTTTTAAGCACAAAACTCTCCTAAAAGCTCGTTTTGTCATTTGTTGTTCAAAACAAGTTGTATTCATTGTCAGGTTGTAAATTTAAAAGTCAAAACAGTCAGAAACATGCTTTTTTGACCCTTTTGCGCTTTTGACGCACAAAATGATTTTTAAGCACAAAATGCTACCAAAAGCTCATTTTGTCATTTGTCGATCAAAACTAGTGTTATTCCTTGTCATATTGTGGGTTTAGATGTCCAAACAGTTAGAAATATGCTTTTTAGATGCTTTTTGAACTTTTGACTCACACAATTATTTTTAAGCACAAATCACTCCCAAAAGCTCGTTTTTGTCATTTGTCGTTGAAATTTGTCATTGTCAGGTTGTAAGTTTAAATGTCAAAACAGTCAGAAACATGCTTTTGCGCTTTTGACGCACAAAATGATTTTTAAGCACAAAATGCTACCAAAAGCTCATTTGGTCATTTGTAGACCAAAACAAGTGTTATTCCTTCTCAGGTTGTAAGTTTAAATGTCCGAACAGTCAGAAACATGCTTTTTAGATCTTTTTGAGCTTTTGACTCACACAATTATTTTTAAGCACAAATCACTCCCAAAAGCTCGTTTTTGTCATTTGTCGTTGAAAACAAGTTTTATTGAGAGTCACGTCAGTTTAAATGTCCAAACGGTCAGAAACATGCTTTTTTTCACACTTTTGGCACTTTAGACTCACAAAAGGATTTTTAAGCACAAAACTCTCCCAAAAGCTCGTTTTGTCATTTGTTGTTCAAAACAAGTTGTATTCAGTGTATTGTTGTAAGTTTAAATGTCTGAACAGTCAGAAACATGCTTTTTAGATGCTTTTTGAACTTTTAACTCACACAATTATTTTTAAGCACAAATCACTCCCAAAAGCTCGTTTTTGTCATTTGTGGTTGAAAACAAGTTTTATTGAGAGTCACGTCAGTTTAAATGTCCAAACGGTCAGAAACATGCTTTTTTCACACTTTTGGCACTTTAGATTCACAAAATGATTTTTAAGATCAAAATGCTCCCAAAAGCTCATTTTTGGTCATTTGTAGACCAAAACAAGTTGTAGTCATTGTCAGGTTGTAAGTTTAAAAGCCAAAAAAGTCAGAAACATGTTTTTTTTAACCTTTTGCGCTTTTGACAGACAAAATGATTTTTAAGCGCAAAATGCTACCAAAAGCTCATTTGGTCATTTGTATATCAAAACTAGTGCTATTCCTTGTCACATGGTGGGCTTATATGTCCAAAATCTTAGAAACATGCTTTTTAGATGCTTTTTGAACTTTTAACTCACACAATTATTTTTAAGCACAAAAGCTCGTTTTTGTCATTTGTCGTTGAAAACAAGTTTTATTGAGAGTCACGTCAGTTTAAATGTCCAACCGGTCAGAAACATGCTTTTTTTCACACTTTTGGCACTTTTGACTCACAAAAGGATTTTTAAGCACAAAACTCTCCCAAAAGCTCGTTTAGTCATTTGTTGTTCAAAACAAGTTGTATTCATTGTCAGGTTGTAAATTTAAAAGTCAAAACAGTCAGAAACATGCTTTTTTGACCCTTTTGATGCACAAAATGATTTTAAGAACAAAATGCTACCAAAAGCTCATTTTGTCATTTGTAGATACAAACTAGTGTTATTCCTTTTCATATTGTGAGTTTAGATGTACAAACGGTTAGAAATATGCTTTTTAGATGCTTTTGAAACGTCTGGCTTACAAAATGATTTTAAGCACAAAAGTGCACGCTTTGTCATTCTTAGTTCAAAACAAGTTGTATTCATTGTCAGGTTGTAAGTTTAGAAGCCAAAAAAGTCAGAAACATGTTTTTTTGACCCTTTTGCGCTTTTGACGCACAAAATGATTTTTAAGAACAAAATGCTACCAAAAGCTCATTTGGTCATTTGTACATCAAAACTAGTGTTATTCCTTGTCATATTGTGGGTTTAGATGTCCGAACAGTCAAATATGCTTTTTAGATGCATTTTGAACTTTTAACTCACACAATTTGTCGTTGAAAACAAGTTTTATTGAGAGTCACGTCAGTGTAAATGTCCAAACGGTCAGAAACATGCTTTTTTCACACTTTTGGCACTTTTGACTCAAAAAAGGATTTTTAAGCACAAAACTCTCCCAAAAGCTCGTTTTGTCATTTGTTGTTCAAAACAAGTTGTGTTCAGTGTGTTGTTGTAAATTTAAATGTCCGAACAGTCAGAAACATGCTTTTTAGATGCTTTTTGAACTTTTAACTCACACAATTATTTTTAAGCACAAATCACTCCCAAAAGCTCGTTTTTGTCATTTGTGGTTGAAAACAAGTTTTATTGAGACTCACGTCAGTTTAAATGTCCAAACGGTCAGAAACATGCTTTTTTCACACTTTTGGCACTTTTGACTCCCAAAATGATTTTTAAGCACAAAACTCTCCCAAAAGCTCGTTTGGTCATTTGTAGACCAAAAGAAGTGTTATTCATTGTCAGGTTGTAAGTTTAAAAGCCAAAAAAGTCAGAAACATGTTTTTTTTAAACCTTTTGCGCTTTTGACAGACAAAAGGATTTTTAAACACAAAATGCTACCAAAAGCTCATTTGGTCATTTGTAGACCAAAAAAAGTGTTATTCATTGTCAGGTTGTGTTTAAAATTCAAACCAGTCAGAAACATGTTTATTTTTGACCCTTTTGCGCTTTTGACGCACAAAATGATTTTTAAGCACAAAATGCTACCAAAAGTTCATTTTGTCATTTGTACATCAAAACTAGTGTTATTATCGTCAGGTTGTAAGTTTAAAAGTCCAAATATGCTTTTTGTCACTTTTAGAACTTTTGACGCACAGAATGATTTTTAAGCACAAAATGCTATCAAAAGCTCATTTGGTCATTTGTAGATCAAAACTAGTGTTATTCCTTGTCATATTGTGTATTTAGATGTCCAAACAGTGTGAAATATGCTTTTTAGATGCTTTTGAAACGTCTGGCTTACAAAATGATTTTAAGCACAAAAGTGCACGCTTTGTCATTCTTAGTTCAAAACAAGTGTTATTCATGGTCACATTGTAAGTTTCAAAGTCCAACGAGTCAGAAACATGCTTTTTTCACACTTTTGGCACTTTAGATTCACAAAATGATTTTTAAGATCAAAATGCTCCCAAAAGCTTATTTGGTCATTTGTAGACCAAAACAAGTTGTATTCATTGTCAGGTTGTAAGTTTAAAAGTCAAAACAGTCAGAAACATGCTTTTTTGACCCTTTTGCGCTTTTGACGCACAAAATGATTTTTAAGCACAAAATGCTACCAAAAGCTCATTTTGTCATTTGTAGATCAAAACTAGTGTTATTCCTTGTCATATTGTGGGTTTAGATGTCCAAACAGTTAGAAATATGCTTTTTAGATGCTTTTTGAACTTTTGACTCACACAATTATTTTTAAGCACAAATCACTCCCAAAAGCTCGTTTTTGTCATTTGTCGTTGAAATTTGTCATTGTCAGGTTGTAAGTTTAAATGTCAAAACAGTCAGAAACATGCTTTTGCGCTTTTGACGCACAAAATGATTTTTAAGCACAAAATGCTACCAAAAGCTCATTTGGTCATTTGTAGACCAAAACAAGTGTTATTCCTTCTCAGGTTGTACGTTTAAATGTCCGAACAGTCAGAAACATGCTTTTTAGATGCTTTTTGAGCTTTTGACTCACACAATTATTTTTAAGCACAAATCACTCCCAAAAGCTCGTTTTTGTCATTTGTCGTTGAAAACAAGTTTTATTGAGAGTCACGTCAGTTTAAATGTCCAAACGGTCAGAAACATGCTTTTTTTTCACACTTTTGGCACTTTAGACTCACAAAAGGATTTTTAAGCACAAAACTCTCCCAAAAGCTCGTTTTGTCATTTGTTGTTCAAAACAAGTTGTATTCAGTGTGTTGTTGTAAGTTTAAATGTCTGAACAGTCAGAAACATGCTTTTTAGATGCTTTTTGAACTTTTAACTCACACAATTATTTTTAAGCACAAATCACTCCCAAAAGCTCGTTTTTGTCATTTGTCGTTGAAAACAAGTTTTATTGAGAGTCACGTCAGTTTAAATGTCCAAACGGTCAGAAACATGCTTTTTTCACACTTTTGGCACTTTAGATTCACAAAATGATTTTTAAGATCAAAATGCTCCCAAAAGCTCATTTTTGGTCATTTGTAGACCAAAACAAGTTGTATTCATTGTCAGGTTGTAAGTTTAAAAGCCAAAACAGTCAGAAACATGTTTTTTTTTTACCCTTTTGCGCTTTTGACGCACAAAATGATTTTTAAGCACAAAATGCTACCAAAATCTCATTTGGTCATTTGTATATCAAAACTAGTGCTATTCCTTGTCACATTTGGTGACAAGATATATAAGCCAATTTTTTGGCTTATATGTCCAAAATCTTAGAAACATGCTTTTTAGATTCTTTTGAACTTAGATGTTTTTTGTAACTTTTAGCACTTTTGACGCACAAAATGATTTTTAAGCACAAAATGCTACCAAGAGCTCATGTTGTCATTTGTAGATCAAAACTAGTGTTATTCCTTGACACATTGCGGGTTTAGATGTCCAAAAGAAACATGCTTTTTAGATGCTTTTGAAACGTCAAAATGCTCCCAAAAGCTCATTTGTACACCAAAACAAGTTGTATTCATTGTCACGTTTAAAGCTTAAATGTCCAAACAGTCAGAAACATGCTTTTTAGATGCTTTTTAAACTTTTGACTTACACAAATATTTTTAAGCACAAAACGCTCCCAAAAGCTCACTTTGACATCTGTAGTTACTCATTGTCACATTTAAAAGTCCAAAAAGTCAGAAACATGCTTTTTTCATAATTACAAAATGATTTTTAAGAACAAAAAACACGTTTTGTCTCGTACAAAAAATGATGGGCCAATTTTTGCTAACGCAATCGGAAAAAAAAAGTCAAATTGCTGATACAAAACCAAAAAACGCGTGTTGGAGGGTATCCCAAAGAAGTTTTAAAATCAGATGGCCGTACAATCTAATGCTTTGCGGCCATTATGTGGCAAACTCTGAGATTGGAGATTTTCGCGTTTTTTGACAATATGAGAAAACAACACTTTTGCTTGCGCGAGTTTCACGAAATCGCACTGTCATGCCGCCAACTAAAAGTCCTCAACCGCCAAGGGAATTTTGTTGACATTTTACCTTGGGAAGAGGCAGCCATCTTGAATTTAAAAAAAAAAGCACCAGATCGTCCTATGTATTCTAATCAATCATCTTCAAACTTCTTGAGCGTCAGAGGCAAGCTAGAAAATGAAAACAGAAAAATGAACTATTTTTCAAGCGATTTTTACGAAATTTGATGCACATGTTCCTAGCATAAGTCTACAATGACCTCTGGAGTTTCGTTGACCTTTGACTTCGGGAAAAGGCTGCCATCTTGAAAAAAAAAAAGAAATGTACTACAAAACGTTGTTCCATTACCAAATTGAACAGATTTTTAGCCATCGTCCTGAAACTTCTCGGGCATCAATGGCAAGCTAGTGTAGACAAAATGTTGGTATTAGAAGTTGTAGATTTTGAATGGCGTGCACGTAGCGATTCGTAACTTTTGCGATTTCCACGAGCTTACACATTTTTGTTGGAATGTCTTGAAAATGAGATATGCAGTTTCCTGTTCCACGCTGAACAAAATGATGAAACATATGACACGATTGATAAAGAAATGGGGGGAGAGGTGAATGACAAATTGTCGCCCAAAAAAAGTGCTGACTTGGATTCTGATATTTTTTTTATACAATCTGCTTACGAAACCGACTTTACCTTGTCGGGGACAGCCAAACAAAGATTTTAAAATCGTCATGTGATGGCAACACGACCTGTGGTCTGGCGGCCATTTTGTGCCAAAATCTGCGATTTTTCAATTTTCGTGTTTTACACATGTGGAAAAAATGAACAATTTTTCAAGCGATTTTTACAAAAATTGACGCACATTTTCCTAGCATAAGTCTACAGTGACCTCTGGAGTTTCGTTGACCTTTGACTTCGGGAAAAGGCTGCCATCTTGAAAAAAAAAAAGAAATGCACTACAAAACGTTGTTCCAATACCAAATTTGACACATTTTTAGCCATCGTCCTGAAACTTCTCAAGTGTCAATGGCAAGCTAGTGTAGACAAAATTTTGGTATTAGAAGTTGTAGATTTGGAATGGCGTGCATGTGGCGATTCGTAACTTTTGCGATTTCCACGAGCTTACACATTCTTGTTGGAATTTCTTGAAAATGAGATATGCAGTTTCCTGTTCCACGCTGAACAAAATGATAAAACATATGACAAGATCGGCTGCACGGTGGCGCAGTGGTTAGCGCTCTTGCCTCACAGCAAGAAGGCCTCCGGTTCAAGTCCCGGCTGGGGGACATGAAAATCAACATCAATGGGGGACCTTTCTGTGTGGAGTTTGCATGTTCTCCCCGTGTATGCGTGGGTCTTCTCCGAGGTCTCCGGCTTCCTCCCACTGTCCAAAAACATGCTTCATAGGTTAATTGTCAACTCTAAATTGCCCCTAGGTGTGAGAGTGAATGGCTGTGTGATTATTGAAATTCTTCCCAGTAACAGACTAGCGACCTGTTCAGGGTGTCCCCTGCCTTCGCTCATGAGTGGCCGGGATAGGCTCCGGCAGCCCCGTGACCCCGAAAGGGAAAAAACGGATAAGAAAATGAATGAATGACAAGATCGATAAAGAAATGGGGGGAGTGGTGAACGACAAACTGTCACCAAAAAAAGTGCTGACTTGGAGTCTGATATATATAATTTTTTTACAATCTGCTTATGAAACCGACTTAACCTTGTCGGGGACAGCCAAACAAAGATTTTAAAATCATCATGTGATGGCAACACGACCTATGGACTGGCGGCCATTTTCTTCCAAAATCTGCGATTTTTCAATTTTCGCGTTTTACACATGAGGAAAAATGAACTATTTTTCAAGCGATTTTTATCATATTTGACGCACATGTTCCTAGCATAAGTCTACAATGACCTGTGGATATTTGTTGACCTTTGACTTCAGGAAAAGGCTGCCATCTTGAATTTTGAAAAAACAAAAAAAGGAATGTACTACAAAACGTTGTTCCATTACCAAATTGAACACATTTTTAGCCATCGTCCTGAAACTTCTCAAGCGTCAATGGCAAGCTAGTGTAGACAAAATTTTGGTATTAGAAGTTGTAGATTTGGAATGGCGTGCACGTGGCGATTCGTAACTTTTGCGATTACCACGAGCTTACACATTTTTGTTGGAATGTCTTGAAAATGAGATATGCAGTTTCCTGTTCCACGCTGAACAAAGTGATGAAACACATGACAAGATCGATAAAGAAATGGGGGGAGTGGTGAACGACAAATTGTCGCCCAAAAAAAGTGCTGACTTGGATTCTGATTTTTTTTTATACAAGTTGCTTACGAAACCGACTTAACCTTGTCGGGGAAAGAAAAACAAAGATTTTAAAATCATCATGTGATGGCAACACGACCTGTGGTCTGGCGGCCATTTTGTGCTAAAATCTGCGATTTTTCAATTTTCGAGTTCTACACAGTTGGAAAAATAAACTATTTTTCAAGCGATTTTTACGAAATTTGATGCACATGTTCCTAGCATAAGTCTACAATGACCTCTGGATTTTCGTTGACCTTTGACTTCGGGAAAAGGCTGCCATTTTGAATTTTGAAGAAAAAAAAAGAAATGTACTACAAAACGTTGTTCCATTACCAAATTTGACACATTTTTAGCCATCGTCCTGAAACTTCTCGGGCGTCAATGGCAAAGTAATGTAGACAACAATTCGGTATTAGAAGTTGTAGATTTTGAATGGTGTGCACGTGGCGATTCGTAACTTTTGCGATTTCCACGAGCTTACACATTTTTGTTGGAATGTCTTGAAAATGAGATATGCAGTTTCCTGTTCCACGCTGAACAAAATGATGAAACATTTGACAAGATCGATAAAGAAATGGGGGGAGTGGTGAACGACAAACTGTCACCAAAAAAAGTGCTGACTTGGATTCTGATATTATTTTTTTTACAATCTGCTTACGAAATCGACTTTACCTTGTCGGTTACAGCCAAACAAAAATTTTAAAATCGTCATGTGATGGCAACACAACCTGTGGTCTGGTGGCCATTTTGTGCCAAAATCTGTAATTTTGCAATTTTCGCGTTTTATACATGTGGAGAAATGAATAATTTTTTCAACGGATTTTTATGATATTTGATGCACATGTTCCTAGCATAAGTCTACAATGACCTCTGGAGTTTCGTTGACCTTTGACTTCGGGAAAAGGCTGCCATCTTGTATTTTGAATTAAAAAAAACTGTAGAACAAAAAGTTGTTCCATTACAGAATTTGACAAATTTTTAGCAATTGTCCTGAAACTTCTCGGGCGTCAATGGCAAGCTAGTGTAGACAAAATGTTGGTATTAGAAGTTGTAGATTTTGAATTTTTTGTACGTGGCGATTCGCAACTTTTGTAATTTCCACGAGCTCACACATTTTTTGTTGGAATTTCTTGAAAATGAGGTATGCAGATTCCTGTTCCACGCTGAACAAAATGATGAAACATATGACAAGATCGATAAAGAAATGGGGGGAGTGGTGAACGACAAACTGTCACCAAAAAAAGTGCTGACTTGGATTCTGATATTTTTTTTTACAATCTGCTTACGAAACCGACTTTACCTTGTCGGGGACAGCCAAACAAAGATTTTAAAATCATCATGTGATGGCAACATGACCTGTGGTCTGGTGGCCATTTTGTGCCAAAATCTGTGATTTTGCAATTTTCATGTTTTACACATGTGGAAAAATGAAAAATTTTTCAAGCGATTTTTACGAAATTTGATGCACATGTTCCTAGCATAAGTCTACAATGACCTCTGGAGTTTCGTTGACCTTTGACTTCGGGAAAAGGCTTCCATCTTGTATTTTGAATTAAAAAAAACTGTAGAACAAAAAGTTGTTCCATTACAGAATTTGACAAATTTTTAGCAATTGTTCTGAAACTTCTCGGGCGTCAATGGCAAGCTAGTGTAGACAAAATGTTGGTATTAGAAGTTGTAGATTTTAAATTAAGTGCACGTGGCGATTCGCAACTTTTGTGATTTCCACTATATCACAAATTTTTTGTTGGAATGTCGTGAAAATTAGATATGCAGTTTCCTGTTCTACGCTGAACAAAATGATGAAACATATGGCAAGATCGATAAAGGAATGGGGGGTTGTGGTGAACGACAAACTGTCGCCCAAAAAAGTGCTGACTTGGATTCTGATATTTTTTTTATACAATCTGCTTACCATAACCGACTTTACCTTGTCGGGGATAGCCAAACAAAGATTTTAAAATCATCATGTGATGGCAACATGACCTGTGGTCTGGTGGCCATTTTGTGCCAAAATCTGTGATTTTGCAATTTTCATGTTTTACACATGTGGAAAAATGAAAAATTTTTCAAGCGATTTTTACGAAATTTGATGCACATGTTCCTAGCATAAGTCTACAATGACATCTGGATTTTTGTTGACCTTTGACTTCAGGAAAAGGCTGCCATTTTGAATTTTGAAGAAAAAAAAATGTACTACAAAACGTTGTTCCATTACCAAATTTGACACATTTTTAGTGTAGACAAAATGTTGGTATTAGAAGTTGTAGATTTTGAATGAAGTGCACGTGGCGATTCGCAACATTTGCAATTTCCACTAGCTTACACATTTTTGTTGGAATGTCTAAAAAATGAGATATGCAGTTTCCTGTTCCACACTGAACAAAATGATGAAATATATGACAAGATAGATAAAGAAATGGGGGGAGTGGTGAACGACAAACTGTCACCAAAAAAAGTGCTGACTTGGATTCTGATATTTTTTTTTACAATCTGCTTACGAAACCGACTTTACCTTGTCGGGGACAGCCAAACAAAGATTTTAAAATCGTCATGTGATGGCAACACCACCTGTGGTCTGGCAGCCATTTTGTGGCAAAATCTGTGATTTTGCAATTTTCGCCTTTTATACATGTGGAAAAATGTACAATTTTTTTAAGCGATTTTTATGATATTTGACGCACATGTTCCTAGCATAAGTGTACAATGGCCTCTGGAGGTTCGTTGACCTTTGACTTCGGGAAAAGGCTGCCATCTTGAATTTTGAAGAAACAAAATGCAATGTAGAACAAAAAGTTGTTCCATTACCAAATTTGACACATTTTTAGCAATCGTCCTGAAATTTCTCGGGCGTCAATGGCAAACTAGTGTAGACAAAATGTTGGTATTAGAAGTTGTAGATTTTGAATGTTTTGTACGTGGCGATTCGCAACTTTTGTAATTTCCTCTAGCTCACACATTTTTTGTTGGAATGTTTTGAAAATGAGATATGCAGATTCCTGTTCCACGCTGAACAAAATGATGAAACATATGACAAGATCGATAAAGAAATGGGGGGAGTGGTGAACGACAAACTGTCACCAAAAAAAGTGCTGACTTGGATTCTGATATTTTTTTTTACAATCTGCTTACGAAACCGACTTTACCTTGTCGGGGACAGCCAAACAAAGATTTTAAAATCATCATGTGATGGCAACACGACCTGTGGTCTGGCGGCCATTTTGTGCCAATATCTGTGATTTTGCAATTTTCGTGTTTTTCACATGTGGAAAAATGAACTATTTTTCAAGCGATTTTCACAAAATTTGATGCACATGTTCCTAACATAAGTCAACAATGACATCTGGATTTTTGTTGACCTTTGACTTCGGGAAAAGGCTGCCATTTTGAATTTTGAAGAAAAAAAAAGAAATGTACTACAAAACGTTGTTCCATTACCAAATTTGACAGATTTTTAGCCATCGTCCTGAAACTTCTCGGGCATCAATGGCACGCTAGTGTAGACAAAATTTCGGTATTAGAAGTTGTAGATTTTTTTAATGGTTTGCACATGGCGATTCTCAACTTTTGCGATTTCCACTAGGTTACAAAGTTTTGTTGGAATGTCTTGAAAGTGAGATATGCAGTTTCCTGTTCCACAGTGAACAAAATGATGAAACATTTGACAAGATCGATAAAGAAATGGGGGGAGTGGTGAACGACAAACTGTCACCAAAAAAAGTGCTGACTTGGATTCTGATATTTTTTTTTACAATCTGATTACGACACCGACTTTACCTTGTCGGGGACAGCCAAACAAAGATTTTAAAATCGTCATGTGATGGCAACACCAACTGTGGTCTGGCAGCCATTTTGTGGCAAAATCTGTGATTTTGCAATTTTCGCCTTCTATACATGTGGAAAAATGTACAATTTTTTTAAGCGATTTTTATGATATTTGACGCACATGTTCCTAGCATAAGTGTACAATGGCCTCTGGAGGTTCGTTGACCTTTGACTTTGGGAAAAGGCTGCCATCTTGAATTTTGAAGAAACAAAATGCAATGTAGAACAAAAAGTTGTTCCATTACCAAATTTGACACATTTTTAGCAATCATCCTGAAACTTCTCGGGCGTCAATGGCAAGCTAGTGTGGACAAAATGTTGGTATTAGAAGTTGTAGATTTTAAATGAAGTGCACGTGGCGATTCGCAACTTTTGCGATTTCCACTAGCTCACACATTTTTTGTTGGAATGTCGTGAAAATGAGATATGCAGTTTCCTGTTCCACGCCGAACAAAATGATGAAACATATGGCAAGATCGATAAAGGAGATAAAAAAAAAGAGATAAAAGTGCTGACATAGATTCTGATATTTTTTTTATACAATCTGCTTACGAAACCGACTTAACCTTGTCGGGGACAGCCAAACAAAGTTTTTAAAATCATCATGCGATGGCAACACGACCTATGGTCTGGCGGCCATTTTGTGCCAAAATCTGCGATTTTTCAATTTTCGCGTTTTACACGTGGAAAAACGCACTATTTTTTAAGCAATTTTAATGAAATTTAATGCACATGTTGCTAATGTAGCAGGATGAGTTAATTGGGCTCCCAGGTATAGGCACTCCAGTCCTGGTGCTGCTAATTAGCACCAGGCAACTTATATAGCGGGACTGAGCTGGCTGCTGCTCATTCCTGCCTGAGACTGCCTCCCTGGGTTCCTGCACCTGGAAGTGCAGTGCTGTGGATGTCACCACTCCAGGTCATACACCTGGTGGGCGTGTGACTGGAGAGGAGGCGCAATGGGAACGGAGCGCACGGTTCCTCGTGATATCCCCCACTGACTGGGTGTTTGGTGGAACCCGCTGCTTCTGCTGTACAAAGTTTTAGTCCTTTTAGTAATTCCATAGGTGTTCTCTACACGGCCTCTTCCCCCCCATCCAATTTGGTGGCCCTACGAGGGAGTCGCTGACGACGGCTTCTGTCTCCCCCCTCCCACTTCGTCTACGGCCAACCACGTGGGTGTGGTTTTTGTTTGGTGTGTCCTGAACCGCTCGTGTTGCCACACTAACATAAGTCTACAATGACCTGTGGAGTTTCGTTTACCTTTGACTTCGGGAAAAGGCTGACAAATAAATCCAAACAATCAGTCAATTCTCAAACAAGCAGTCAATTTACAAAGTCGGTGAACGCTGAAAGTCTGTGGTTCAGGTGTCTGACATGAAGCCAGAATTGTCAGGAACAAAGATTCAGATCATCGGCGGATACTTGAAACTTGGCACTTGAACAAAAAGTTGTTCCAGTACCAAATTTGACAATTTTTTAGCAATCGTCCCGAAACTTATTTGGCAATGAAAAACACCTGATATGGCAACCCAGTCTCATCCTAAAATGTGTAGTAGCTACATTTGTCCACATGGAAATACGTGAGAGTTTCACAAAAACGGCCCCTAAATTGTGAGACACTTACGTTTCATTTTCCTATTCATTTTCTATTAGCCTTCTCAGGGTCACGTGACTTCTGAGCTTTTGCCTGCCATGAAAAAAAACATGGCGGATGCTCGTTCATTTTTCGGTAGAAAATCCCACAAAACAAGATTTTTTAAGGACTAATTTTTATTTTGACAACATTTCTAGTGAGAAATATACCATTTACTTTCAGAAGGCTTTCATAAAAATACAGTTTTTAGTCATCTTTTTTCAGTCTGTGAAAACGTTTTTTAGGGGCTCTCAATAGTGAAAAACAAACGTTTACACCTACGTTAGTCCACAGGGCGAAACGTCTTTATTTTACAACAGTGGTCCCCAGCCACGGGGACACTTGGTACCGGTACCGGGTCGCGGGACACTTGGCACCGGTACCGGGCCGCGGGACACTTGGCACCGGGCTGCGGTCCGGTCCCGGGCCGCGGGACACTTGGCACCGGGCCTTGGACCGGAAGCGGGCCGTGGGACACTCTGCCCCGGGACGCACAGAAAGAAAAAATAATTTCCATTTTATAATTTTTTATTTTGAAATGTATTTTATTTTGAAAAGTGACCGGATAAAGTTGCACATGATTACACAGTGGATTTAAGTTCATTATTATTATTGTTATTATTATTACTAAAGAGCAAATACCACCCCCGGTCCATGGTAAACGTGTCTTGCGTATGTTGCTATGGCGGTAGCTACGGACGCTACCGGCGGCCTGGAAGGAAGGCATGGTTACTTTGCGGTTATTATTGTGTCAAATTATTATAACTTTTACTCGAAAACAGCTTTTCACAAGAGGAATGCAATTAGATTTCACAAACCAGAGCACCATACCTCACTAAAACGGTACTACCCATAAGTCTTGCCTTCGGAAGTAACTTTTTGTTTTGGGGGAAACCGCTATTTTGATTATTCATACTGACTTTTGATTAGTTTTAATTGCTTTACTGAAATAAACTGACAATCTACGTTTACCACTTGGTTTATGTTTATGATTCCAAGGTTTGTCTTTTAGAAATGCTATTTTTTTTTATCTGTCTTTGAAATTGTAAAGAAAATACGTCTGTATAATTAATAAATGGAGGAAGCTAAAAAGGCAAATGACGACCTGGAAGAACAGTGTGTTGTTTTGTTTGTTTTTTTTTACCTCAAATATACATTCATCTATTTAGGTTGCACAATACAGCTCCATGCATTACATTTTTGCTCTTATTTCATTATACTAAATACCAAAAATGATTTACTATCAAGTATGTTTTATTATAACTTGAGGTATGATCATTTGCAATTGCCATAGCTGTGACAATCCCACACAAAAACCTGATATCTGGTTATATGACAATTTTTTTTGGTATGTTTTATATTGTAAACTTTTGTTTAGAATTTTACAACAAATGTGTCCTACCTATATGGTATATCATACATGTGTGCATGTTGAGCAATAAAAAATGTAGATCACACCCTTTCATTTTAACATTTTTACTAACAACAATTAGAAAGCAGTAACACAAACAACAATAATAATTTAAAAGGTCAATCTGATCAACAGAGGTGCCTTTGGGGTTTATTTTTTGGTGTTCCTTTTTCCAACCACTGTGGAGACCATGTTTTCCCACTGCAATAAATGCAAAAAAATACATAAATCAATGAATACATAAAAACAGTTAATGACAACATTACAATAAAAGACAACAAGCTCCAGTGAACTCCAGTTTGTATTTTATGCTACCATGCTCACAGTTATGTTACTGCAAATTCATTTATCATTTTCTAATTTGACTGACACATTTGTATGGTCATATGTATATTATTTATTGTTTATGTCCTTGTTTGTTCCCCTGAAAATATGTCCCTGCGACAATTAGGTATCTTTACCTACTTTGTTAATTAACCCTTTAGTCAGGAACCTTGGGGTAACCCTGGACCCTGTCTATAGAGTCTCTAGAGCAAATGTGTCAAACTCCAGGCCCGCGGGCCAAATGTGGCCTGGTAAATTGTCAATGGCGTATACTTATATAGCGCTTTCTACCTTCTTACGAAGGCCCAAAGCGCTTTACAGTCACAGTCCCATTCACCCATGCACACACACATTCACACACACATTCACACCCTGATGGCGGCTCCGCTGCTGAACACTGGCGCCAACCTCCCACCAGAGGCAAGTTGTCTGGCCTGCCATGTCATTTTAAGTGGCCCCCAAGAGCATAAAAGTTTTAAATTTCTTAAATTAAAAAATAAAATTGGTGTGTATTTATTCATATCTAGGGGGAATCGGACTTGAAATATCAGGTTGGGCTATATATTAGGACTTAAACTTGTTTCACTTTCAGCTTTTCCCATCAGGGGTCGCCACAGAGAACGAGTCGCATGGTAAACTTGGCAATGTTTTACGCCAGATGCCCTTCCTGACGCAACCCTCTCAAGGCAACCAGGCTTCGGACCGGCACAGCGGTAGAGAAGAAAACAGGGAGCAGCTCGGATTTGAACCTGGGTGTCACAGAGGGAAGGCACCGCAAACCAGCACAAGCTAAACCAGCGATCAACATTGTGGAATGTTAACCCTGCCCACGGTGACCTTGTCTGCTGTGGAATGTTAACCCCACCCACGTTTACCCTGTCTGCTGTGGCATGTTAACCCCGCCCACGTTGAGCCCGTGGATTTGAATCACCTTCATCAGTGCAGTTGTGATTGCAGGAAAGGGGAAGAATCAGTGGAGCACATTTGGTGTCATTGGTATGAGGAAGAAAGAGAACAGAGGGGAGGAAAATTTGAATGTTTTTTTATGTATTCACTCAAAAAAATGATTCAAGCCCCACTTTCATGTAACACAATAAAATTCTGTTTGTTTTATTTAAAAATATTTATTTTAAAAGAATGTATCTACATTTTATTGACCTAACACAAAATGTATTAATAGTTTCCCCTATAACTCCAGTAATCCAAAATAATTGAGTTCAAGTAGGGGCATGCTGTTGAATGCTGGTCCTTCAAATCCTTCGACTTTTCAAAAGTGAAAACTTTCGTTCGTTTTTTCGTTTAAAAAGAATAATCTAAACATTAAATTAAACGAACTTGCAAGACACACACTTTTTTAAAAGTTACATCGAACAGGTAAATGGCTATAAAATCAATAACTTAAAAGAGGAGATGGCCTCCAAGCAGGCAATGAGTTTAATTGCTTATATTGAGTTTAAATGCAGTAATTGTAACAGTCCCAAACATTTATGTGTTTATTCTGTTCTACATTATATTTTAATTTGCGCCATCTAGTGGTGAGAGCATGTGGAACAAAGTTTAATTAAAGTTCCACACGGACTCATTTAACTACGCACACAGCCATCAGCGCATTGCTGCAGCCACGTGAAGATCTCCGGTAAGATCAGCAGAAATCACGTCAATGTGTAACAGAATTATCAATGTAATAATTTCTTTATTGTGTTTATTTAGAAGGTTAAAGGAAAGCTGAAACCAAATGAACAATTAGCCCCTCGTGGATGTCAGCCCACGAGGTTTGTGTGCTTTTATTTGTCTAATTTAAGTTTCATATTTTGTAAGCTGTAGAATTATTTTTTGATGCATATTTGTGTTTTTTATTTTGCTGCCAGTTCTCACGGGTTGTGAAGACCAATAAACCCTGTTTTAAACACCTCGTGCTCATGCTAATTCCTCGAGGGTGCTACAGTGAGAACTCTTCTGCTCCGCATGGGTAGACGAGACGGTGCCACCGCCGAGAGGGACCACAGCGCCACCCGGCGACGGCCAAATGCACAACACGAAACAACCTCAGGTTCCCAAAGATGAATGTTGCATCAAGGACTCTGATTAATATTAGTTAATATGAAAGTATAACCGTCAAGAAGAGACTGCAATAAGGAAGAAGATATTTTTCGTTTCTGTTTAAACGAAGGGACTGAGATAATTTATTTTCCTTTCCTGTTCAAGTTGAAGTGATTTGTTCAATAGTGAAATTTATCTATGCTAAGTAACCTGTATATTGTTCATATTTATTGATTCAGAGTTAACAGGAATTAGAGGTTATATTTTCCTATTCAAGACACGTTATTGTCGCTTACTGCGCACAGTGGTTTAAGTTCAATATTTTATGTTGCATTAGAAAAATATTAAGACATTTTGCAGTACTGTAAAGTTAAAGGTGCAGTAATTTAAACCAACAGTTTTCTATTTACAAAGTACATAAAACCAAATCAGTACTTTAATCTTTAAAGTCAAACGCAAGCTTAAAAATGTCAAGATTGGATGTTTCATCTGAAGTTGGTGAAGATAATGTGACATTCAGGTTAAATGAGCAACCATCAGAAGCTGAGTGCGTTGGAGATGATATCCCCACTACCTCACAAGATGCACGAAAGAGCCAAAGAGTCCGTACGCTAACGGAAAAGGGGCAAGAGCTGCATGATGAGCAGGTAAAGAAGGCCGCACATCGTTTCAGCACGTGCTACGAGAAGTGGAAGGCTGTCATTAAAGAGGCTGAGAAAGCTATAGACGGACAATGCTCAATGGATCTCCTGGATGAACACATCACAAAAGTAAACAGTGCTGCCACCAATGTTTGTGCTGCATATGATGATTTAAGACACATTGACTCTCCTGACAATGACACAAGACGCAGGATGGATACCTGTGATGCAGTAACAAGGAGCATCATGGAAGCAGCTGAAAGATCCCAAACATTAAGAAACAGAGAAGGTCGAAAGGATGAAGAAGTTTGGAAGGACGTAGAGTCAGTGTTCAAGTCTGCTGCTTCTGCAAGGTTAAGTGTTAAATCTCATCACAGTCCAAGGACTTCTTCCAAGTGTTCAAGCAGACACTCCAGCAAGAGACAAGAGGCAGCAGCTGAAGTTGCTGCAAACGAAGCTGCCTTAGAAGTTCAACTGGAACAAGAAAATCGAATAAGGGAAATTGAAAAACAAGAAGCAGAAATTGCACAAAAACAAAGAGAGCTGAAAGCAAAGCGCAGAGAAGTGGATCGACTGGAAACAATCAAAATGCTTCAAGCTGCTAAAGCAAGACAAAGAGTATATGAGCAGAGTGAAAGTTCAGATGAAGACACATATGATGTGCTCCACCAGCAAACCTCTGGTAAGGAAAAAAGGGTTAAGTCAGAAACCAGTAGCTTACCCCTCAGACTGCCTTTCCCACCTCAAAATGTGATCTCCACTCCAGAAGTAAACACAACAGAGCTGGTAAGAGCCTTTGCAGAATCTCTCAACGCAAGTCGTCTCCCAGTCCCAGAGCCAACTATATTCAATGGCGACCCACTCAGATACAGTGACTGGAAGATTTCATTTCTGACTCTCGTTGACAGGAAAGCTTTACCAGCCGAAGAGAAGACATACTATTTGCGGAAGTATGTAAGTGGACCTGCAAGGAAAGCCATAGAAAGTTACTTTTTGCTGGGTACAGAATCTGCCTACAATGCAGCATGGACAGTTCTTGAAGAGAGGTATGGCAATCCATTTCTCATTGCTAAGGCATTTAGAGACAAACTTGACGCATGGCCAAAGATCAGTTCCAAGGGCAGTGTGGAACTTCAAGAATACGCTGACTTTCTTCGCAGTTGTAATGCAGCCATGCCACACATCAAAGGTCTCGAAGTACTAAATGACTGCAATGAAAACCAAAAAATGCTTGCAAAACTTCCTGACTGGCTCACATCAAGGTGGAACAGAAAGGTTACAGAAGTGCAAGACCAGAGCCACATATTTCCTAGTTTCAGCGATTTTGTTGCATTCATCTCATGTGAAGCCAAAATTGCATGTAATCCCATAACATCTCTCTATGCTCTGAAACCAAGAGAGAATGAAAAAACAAAGATACAAACAACCAGGACTCATGGAGCAAAGGTCATGGCACTTAACTCCAATGAAAGGGCTGTCAGTTTAAGCTGTGTCTATTGTGAGAAAGCAGGTCACAGTTTGCAGAAATGTTTCAAATTCATGAATGAGAACATTGGAGAAAGACTGAAGTTTGCACAAGAGAAGAAGTTATGCTTTGGCTGTTTGAAGTTGGGCCATCGCTCCAAGGATTGTCACAACAGAGAAACCTGTGACACATGTAAGAAGAAACATCCAACATGTCTTCACGACACACGTACTAAAGAAGAGCGAACTCAGACAAAGAACAATGAAGCAAGGAGCACTGATAAAACAAAACAAAGGAAACAAGATTCAACTCTACAAAACACCAATTTCACACAAACAACAAGTGAAGCAACTTCTAATAGAGTAATGCAGAATGTCAAGGATACTCACACATCCTCTATTGTTCCTGTGTGGGTTTCAGCTGAAAGTGAGCCAGAGCGTGAAGTTCTAGTGTATGCACTTCTTGATACACAAAGCGACACGACCTTCATCTTACAGGAAACTGCAAGAGCCTTGCACACTGTAAATGAGCTAGTTCAGCTAAGGCTTACTACAATGTCATCAAGAAATACTGTTGTTACCTGTCACAAGCTCTCCGGTTTACAAGTAAGAGGATTTTACTCAAATCAGATCATCCCTCTGCCAGTAACGTATACCAGAGACTTTATTCCAGCGAATCGGGATCACATTCCAACACCAGCAACTGCCAAGTCATGGCCCCATCTTGAACACATTGCAGATGAAATCGCTCCACTCCAAAGTTGTGATGTTGGTCTTCTGATTGGTTATAACTGCCCACAAGCACTCATACCCCGTCAAGTGGTTTCTGGCAAGGAAAATCAGCCCTTTGGACAAAAAACTGATCTGGGCTGGAGTATCGTGGGCTTTGGCAATCCATGTCTTGATTATGGTGATGCCTTTGGAGTAAGCCACAAGGTCATTGTGAAGCAAGTGGTTCCAGGTGTTCAACCATCTTCAAGGTTCACCAATGAAGTGCATTACGTGTGCAGAACTCAAATAAAGGAAATGGTCTCACCTGCTAATGTAATCAAGCTGCTGGAGTCTGACTTTGCGGAAAGAGCTGTAGAAGATGTTAAGGTCTCCCAAGAAGATCTCAGGTTTCTGACAAAGATGAAGGAAGGCATCAGGCTCAAGGAGGATGGACATTTTGAGATGCCACTTCCGTTTAAGAGTGACAAACCTAACTTACCTGACAATAAATCATGTGCCATACATAGGCTCAGATGTTTGGAAAGAAAGTTGAGACGAAACAAGCAATACTACATGGATTACAAGAAGTTCATGGAAGAAATCATTGCTCACGGCGACGCTGAAAAGGTTCCTGAGCAAGACATCAACAATACCCCAGTATGGTACATTCCGCACCATGGGGTGTACCACCCACAGAAACCAGGAAAGATTCGCATTGTCTTTGATGGCTCTGCTAAGTTTCAAGGAACATCCATTAACGACCATCTTTTGACCGGCCCAGAGCTTACAAACACCCTGCTCGGAGTCTTGTGTCGTTTCCGCAGAAGCCCAGTGGCTATAATGTGCGATATTGAACGCATGTTTCACCAGTTTCACGTGTGTGCTGCTGACCAAGACTACCTACGGTTCTTATGGTGGGAGAACGGCGACCTCGACACCCCATTTACCATCTACAGAATGAAAGTTCATCTGTTCGGTGCGGCATCTTCTCCAGGCTGCGCTAACTATGGCCTTAAACATCTGGCAGCTGAAGGAGAAGGACGCTTCAGTGAGGAAACAGTGAAGTTTATAAAAACAAACTTCTATGTCGACGATGGATTAGCAAGTGTTGACACGGAAAGCCAAGCAGTACAGTTAGTCAAAGAGGCACGTGAACTCTGCAGCACAGGCAAACTTCGATTACACAAGTTCATATCAAACAGCACAAAGGTCTTGGCTTCACTTCCAAAGGAAGAATGTTTAATATCTGCCACAAATAAGGACATGGCATTGAGGGAAATCCACATAGAGAGAGCACTAGGCGTGCAATGGTGTGTGGAATCAGACCAGTTCCAGTTCAGAGTGACTGTTAAAGAAAAGCCTCTAACTCGAAGAGGAGTTTTATCCACAGTTGCCTCTGTGTTTGATCCACTTGGTTTTGTGTCACCCTTCATCCTGCTAGGAAAGCAGATCCTGCAGCAGATGTGTCGAGATAAACTCAGCTGGGATGACACCTTACCTGAAAATCTTCGACCTCAGTGGGAATCTTGGCTGCTTGATCTAAGGAATTTGGCAAAGGTAAAGATTCAAAGATGCTACACTCCAAATAACTTCAAGGCAGAGCATTATGAACTCCACCATTTCTCTGACGCCAGTGCATCTGGATATGGCATGTGTACCTACCTCAGAGCAGTAAGCACATCTGGTGAAGTCCACTGTTCCTTGGTGATGGGAAGATCAAGAGTTCCACCATCGAAAGTTACAACCATTCCCCGACTTGAGTTGTCAGCTGCTGTAGTTGCTGTCCGCACTGGCGATATGCTAAAAAAGGAACTTGAAGTTGAAATTTTGCAAGAAACCTACTGGACCGATTCAAAGGTTGTTCTAGGATACATCGCGAACGAAGCCAGGAGGTTCCATGTTTTTGTCGCAAACAGAGTTGAACGTATCAAACAAAGCACAGAGCCTGCACAGTGGAGGTATGTGGCATCCGAAGAGAACCCGGCAGACCATGCCTCTAGAGGTCTTACAGCTGAACAACTTATGGCCTCAAACTGGTTTCAAGGTCCAGATTTTCTCTGGCAGAAGGTCATGTCCAGTGGTGAGATCAAGGTGGGAGAGATATCAAGCAGTGATCCGGAAGTTAAGAAGGTTCAGGTGCTCAAGACACAAACCAAAGAAAAAAGATCTCTTCTGGATCGCATGCACAAGTTCTCAGACTGGTCAAGAATGATCAAAGCCATTGCTAGACTCAAGCGCCTTGCCAAGGAAGTGAAGGAACGCAAGAGTAGATCTCGTGAAGTCAGTAATGTGGAAGAAAGAAAGGAAGCAGAGCTGACAGTTATCAGAATGGTTCAAGATGCTGCCTTCTCGCAGGAAATAAAGTCCCTTCAAAATCACACATCAATCCAAACCAAAGACATTGTCAACAAGCTACATAAATTGAGTGCATTTCTGGATGATCAAGGCTCACTTCGAGTTGGAGGACGTCTCAAGCATGCTGCTTTACATTCTAATATCAAGCATCCAGTTATCTTACCAAGAGACAGCCATGTGTCAATGTTACTCATCAAGCATTACCATGAGAAAACATACCATCAAGGACGAGGGATCACTATGAACGAGCTCCGCGCAAGTGGATATTGGATCCTGGGATGCAGCAAGGTTGTATCCTCTTTTATCCACAGATGCGTCAAATGCAGAAAGTTCAGGAGATGCACAGAACAGCAGAAAATGGCAGACCTCCCGGAAGATCGGATGGAGACTACACCACCATTCACCTACTGTGGGATGGACTGCTTTGGTCCTTTTTATGTCAAGGAAGGCAGGAAGGAGCTAAAGCGCTACGGCTTGTTAATCACCTGCATGTGCTCAAGAGCAGTACACATAGAAATGCTTGATGATTTAACCACCGATGCCTTCATCAATGCTCTGCGTGCATTCATCGCCATAAGAGGCTCAGTTCGTCAGATAAGATGCGATCAGGGAACGAACTTTGTCGGTGCAAGAAATGAGTTCGCAGAAGCATTCAAGGAAATGGACCAAATCAAGCTGGAAAATCTGGAATGCGAGTTTCTTATGAACACCCCAGCTTCAAGTCATATGGGTGGTGTCTGGGAACGACAAATCCGCACCATAAGAAGTGTTCTGTCATCCATCCTTGAACAATCAGCTAAACAACTTGACAGCTCCTCTCTAAGAACTTTCCTTTATGAAGTCATGGCAGTGATAAATAGTCGACCTCTTACCACAGATCAACTATGTGACCCATCAAGCCCAGAACCTTTGACGCCAAACCACATATTGACCATGAAGTCCACAATCATCTCTCCACCACCAGGCAAGTTTGTCAAGGAAGATCTTTATCTTCAGAAGAGGTGGCGTCGTGTTCAACTCCTTGCCAATACCTTTTGGACAAGATGGAAAAAGGAGTACTTGCTGAATCTTCAAAGTAGACAAAAATGGACTAAACAAAACCGAAATGCCCAAATAAATGATATTGTACTTTTGAAAGATGAAATAACACCACGAAACCAGTGGAAGTTGGCAAAAATCGTTGATGTGTACCCTAGTAAGGATGAAAGAGTGAGAAAGGTCAAGCTACTGATGAGTGATCGCACTCTAGATAAAAAAGGAAAGTGTATCTCCAAACCTGTTTACCTGGAAAGGCCCATTCAGAAGACAGTTGTCCTGTTGGAAGCAAATTAAGGAGACTGAACTCTTAATACTCTAAATAAAGGAGTAACAAGTCATATTCCATAATTAGTTCACAATTCATTGAATATTAAGAATAACTAGTTCATAAGTTTAAAAGCAATATTTAGTTCTATAAATCACAAGTGATTGGTGGGAGTGTAACAGTCCCAAACATTTATGTGTTTATTCTGTTCTACATTATATTTTAATTTGCGCCATCTAGTGGTGAGAGCATGTGGAACAAAGTTTAATTAAAGTTCCACACGGACTCATTTAACTACGCACACAGCCATCAGCGCATTGCTGCAGCCACGTGAAGATCTCCGGTAAGATCAGCAGAAATCACGTCAATGTGTAACAGAATTATCAATGTAATAATTTCTTTATTGTGTTTATTTAGAAGGTTAAAGGAAAGCTGAAACCAAATGAACAATTAGCCCCTCGTGGATGTCAGCCCACGAGGTTTGTGTGCTTTTATTTGTCTAATTTAAGTTTCATATTTTGTAAGCTGTAGAATTATTTTTTGATGCATATTTGTGTTTTTTATTTTGCTGCCAGTTCTCACGGGTTGTGAAGACCAATAAACCCTGTTTTAAACACCTCGTGCTCATGCTAATTCCTCGAGGGTGCTACAGTAATCTTACTAAGAGAAATGTGTTAACTGAGTTATGTGATCAAATTGAGTCCTTGCAAACAGAAACCACTTTCATCATATATTTAATAATAGTTTGAAAAAACAGGTTCAGACATTTAATTACAACAACAATATCTGAGCAGGTCTTAAGTTAAAAATCTTGAAGCAGATCTTTAAAACGGTGTAGCAGATGTTTTTAGCTGGAGATAAAAAAAAGATTAAATGAAACAGATCTAATCAGATATGTAGGAGAATCTGATTGCTTTTTGAAAATTATAGTAAAACTTAACGAGGGATATGAACACCCTCCATATTACCAAGACAGCACCAGAGAGGAATGTTGAGAGCTTGAATGCTAAACTTTCTGCGGTAAGGTTTTCTCTCAAAAGATTAATGAATGGTCTTGCTTAACATTGCATTGAAGGAAAATCATAAGAATTCCAAATTTTGAGGCTGATGAACAAATTTACCAAAAAAATGGAACAAAACAAAATTCTGATTAACTTGACGTTAGGCAAATGAACATCCATTTTCTTGGGCTGAGGTTTTAGCCAGTATAAATTTAAAAATGCAAAATTCTTACGTTTTTGAGTGGGTTATCCATACCATGGAAACGACAAAATGTTTAGGGTTTATAACAGTCACCATTAAAAATTCTGAAATAATCATTAAACAAAAATGTTATTTTTTAAACAAACAGTGCTGTAGAAATTGTGTGTAACATGGCTTAATAACAGAATGTAGCCAAACTCTTTCATTTTTTTCTTATTCATTCATTTTCTTATCCGTTTTTTCCCTTTCGGGCTCCCGGCCACTCATGAGCGAAGGCAGGGAACACCCTGAACAGGTCGCTAGTCTGTTGCAGGGAAGAATTTCAACAATCATACAGCCATTCACTCTCACACTCACACCTAGGGACAATTTAGAATTGCCAATTAACCCATGAAGCATGTTTTTGGACAGTGGGAGGAAGCCGGAAACCCCGGAGAAAACCCACGCATACACGGGGAGAACATGCAAACTCCACACAGAAGGGTCCCCCATTTGATGTTGATTTTCATGTCCCCCAGCCAGGACTTGAACCGGAGGCCTTCTTGCTGTGAGGCAAGAGTGCTAACCACTGCGCCACCGTGCAGCCAAACTCTTGTTTTCAGATTTCACATAAGTCCAAAACCATAGTCATTAGTTGCAATGCAGCATTCCAAACTGTCTTTAAATTGATCGTAACTTGTGTAGTGACTTGGCAAACGTAGAATGTGGAAACAGGTGGACGATGTTGGATGGTCTGCCGGTTTCACCTCCACTTGCATGTCCTGCATGGGTCTCTCCCAGCCAACCCAAAACTTCACCAGTTGCTTCCGTTTGTGTTCAGTGACTAAATGACAACAGATGACACAGAGAATATATGTTAAAAAATAAAGAGAATGTTAACTAAAACCAAGTTTTAAATAAGTATATTAGTGCAAAACAGTTTTCTGAGACAAATATAATTCCTGCTCAGTACTAGGTCTATTGAAACCATTTTAGGTAGATCTTAAAGTCATTCACTTATTCTTACCATCACTTACATAAGTAATTCTATGACAGCTACACCTGTGCATTTTCACAGTGCATATTACAAAAAACACATATACCTGTCTCCACAAACTTGCGTAGATACCCAGCAACTTCAGATTTGACTGCAACAGAGCATCCATCTTCATTTTGCTCTTCATCCTCAGGCCAAATTATGTTTTGCAGGACCATCTGTATACAAATAAGATTAAATTCTTACTATTTTAATTAATAAATAAAAACTCATATGGTTGAATCAGAATGCTGAACAGCATACCTGAGCACTGCATTCAGCCATTTCCTGACCAGGAAAAACCAGAACAAGAACATCTGGTCTTGCCTCCAACAGTGGCCACAACATTGACTCCTGCAGGCCCTCTCTTAGCTGGTGGATTTGCTGTGAGGTTCGCCCAAGCACCTTCAGAAAGATTGGAATTGTTGTTTAACTAGTTTAAGGAGTAATGACTGGGTCGTTATGAAATGTCACAGACTAATACATATGAAATAAAAAAAGAATAAATTCTTTAAAAACAGAATTATTATGCTAAATTTCCACTTCTGAAAGTGGTACTACTGCAATTACAACATGCATGGTTCTCAATAACTTTGTAAGATTGTTATTTACATGGGGTGCTTTTCATATTTGGTTTGAACAACATTTCATGGAGAGCACTAACTGAAGTGTGTCTATGACCCTAATACAGTTGCTTCCCTATCACAAAAATCTCTGGAGTGAAACAAACACTGTATGTTTGACATCCATTGACTCTCTCACAATATCCCTATATTATTGGGAAATTTAAGATTTCATTTCTAGTCCTCTAGTCCTCCTAACCAAACTTAGAAGTGATGAATGTAATTTACTAGATTTTGATTCAGAAGATTATGTCTCTCACAGTTGAAGTGGATCAATGAGGAAATTCAAGACTCCTTCATCATTTTAAGTCAGACAACTTGTGTACAATTGGTGGCTGACTAAAGACGTTTTTGCCCCACTATACCATTTACATAGTTGCATTTTTAGGTCCTAACAGTACCTTTACTCGATTGTTTCCACTTTTCTTTAGGCCCCCAAAGAAAAGGTAATTGCTGCTATGACGTATCTCTAATATCCAGCTATTTTTTGACCTCACCGCATATTGAAGCAGACTTTGTAAAAGCCACGCCTGGTTTGTTGATGTCAGCACAGGAAGATCCCAAGATAAAGCCAAGTGATCGACAGATTCTCTTTGATCCTCTGTGAGAGTGCAGACATCGGCCTTTCCAGTTGTTGTGAGCTTAATGGAGAGATTTAAAATAACATACTTGACTTTAGGAAAATGACTTCTGTCTTCATGAAGTATGCATTGTGTTACGAGTTTAAACCTACCAGCTCTATTGTCTCTCGGATGTCAATGTCTGCCACATCTTCAAGCACAATGGGTGCTGTTTCATGGGAGCCCCCCAGCAAAACATGCAGGATTGCAGGACTTATACCCGTTAGGGGAGGACCACCATGAAGAAAAGAGTGACCTATCATCCTGCCAGCCATCTTGAACAAGTCACTCTGTAAAAGAACCTTGGAGGTTGAAGGAGTGAGATGGTCAGCTTGACCCTCAAATAATAGTGTCCCAGTTCTATTTCCTGCATGAACAAAAAACAAAGCACAGGTCAGTGATGACTGGGCTAAGCCATTAAAATTGCAAGGACTTATGAGACTATAAAAAATAGAAGGATGGGTTGTGTTTGAGGCTGTTACATGATGTACATCTGAGACTTACCAAAATCCAGTGAAAATCCAGTTTGCAGCTTTTGTATCACTAGGCTAAAGAAATGCCGCTTAACACCCTCACCCGTCGCTACGTCACCTGACAGAAACAAACATGATAGATCAAGTAGTACTTGATCAGGGCAGCTATTGTACATATTTTTTTAATTACAAATTGGCATTTGAAACAAAAAAATTAAACATTTTGGGAAAATGTGGATTACCTTCCAATCTACAATGGAGTGGTCTGGCCCAATCAACTTTATGGACCTTGTAAAAACTGATTAGTCTCTCCTCCTGTTCCTCAACACTCTCTCTCAAATCCAGTTTCACTTTCAGGGTTGGCTCATCTTCTTTCTGCTCCAGTAAAAACCTCCTGTATAGCACTGAGGCTCTCTCTGGATCTTCAGCTCTTTTCCAAGCTGGAAAAGGGTTTAATCAAAATTGCTTTTACCCAAGGCATTTTAGCCAAGTAAATAATACAACGTTCCATAAGTTAAAATAAGAAAAAATATTGAAACAAATGAAACACACCATCATTTCCAGCAGGTGATGGCTGTGATGATCTGCTTTGTGGTGAAGAAAATGTCAACAAGCTGAAATTTGAAGAGCTGCTGCTTTCAGGAATACTGCTGCTTATGGGAACCCCCTGTGATGTACTTGGCTCTACAGGAATTTGTGTCACGTAATCCATCTGAGGAAAGCTAGATGGCAAGATACATATTCTAATTGTTGAAGTACTTCTGAATCCAACAATATCCTTATGAAAAATAGTGTGTCTAACTGAAATTACCATAAAACTTTTAAAAACCTCCTATGGGCCCACCACCCGTAGGAGACCTCAAAAGGGGCCGGTGCAAAGTGGTTTGGGTGGCAGTCGAGGGCGGGTGCCTCGGCGGCCCAAACCCCGATCATGGAATCTGGCTTTTGGGACATGGAATGTCACCTCTCTGGGAGGGAAGGAGCCCGAGCTGGTGCGAGAGGTTGAGAGATACCGTCTAGATATAGTCGGGCTCACCTCCACACACGGCCTGGGCTCTGAAACTCAGTCCTTAGAGAGGGGTTGGACTCTCTACCACTCTGGAGTTGCCCAAGGTGAGAGGCGGCGGGCTGGCGTGGGCTTACTCGTGAGCCCCCAGCTCAGCCGCCAAGTGTTGGAGTTCACCCCGGTGGACGAGAGGGTCATGTCCCTCCGCCTCCGGGTGGGGGACAGGTCTCTAACTGTGGTTTCGGCTTACGGGCCGAACAGCAGTTCGGAGTACCAGGCCTTCTTGGTGTCTCTCGAAGGGGTACTGGAAAGTGCCCCAACGGGGGACTCCATTGTCTTCCTGGGGGACTTCAATGCCCACGTGGGCAATGACAGTGGCACCTGGAGGGGTGTGATTGGTAGGAACGCCCCCCCTGATCTGAACCAGAGTGGTGTTTTGTTATTGGACTTCTGTGCTCGTCATAGTTTGTCCATAACGAACACCATGTTCGAGCACAAGGGTGTCCATCAATACACCTGGCATCAGGGCACCCTAGGCAGGAGGTCGATGATCGACTTTGTAGTTGTTTCAGGCGACCTTCGGCCCTGTGTCTTGGACACTCGGGTGAAGAGAGGGGCGGAGCTGTCCACCGATCACTACCTGGTGGTGAGTTGGATTCGCTGGCGGGGAAGGAGGCCGGAAAGACTTGGAAGACCCAAACGTACTGTGAGGGTCTGCTGGGAACGTCTGGCTGAGCCCTCCGTCAGGGAAGTCTTTAACTCCCACATCCGGGAGAACTTCAAACAGGTACCGAGGGAGGTTGGGGACATTGAGTCTGAGTGGACCATGTTTTCCACCTCCATTGTCTCTGCTGCTGCTCGGAGCTGTGGTCGCAAGGTCTCTGGTGCCTGTCGCGGCGGTAACCCCCGAACCCGGTGGTGGACACCGGAAGTAAGGGATGCCGTCAAGCTGAAGAAGGAGTCCTACCAGGCCTGGCTGGCCTGCGGGACTCCGGAGGCAGCTGACAGGTACCGGCAGTTCAAGCGAGCTGCGGCCCGGACTGTTGCGGAGGCGAAAACTCGGTCCTGGGAGGAGTTCGGTGAGGCCATGGAGAATGACTATCGGTTGGCCTCGAAGAAATTCTGGCAAACCATCCGGCGACTCAGGAGGGGAAAGCAGTTCTCCACAGGCACCGTTTTCAGTGCAGGTGGGGAGCTGTTGACTTCGACTGGGGACATTGTCGGGCGGTGGAAGGAGTACTTCGAGGATCTCCTCAATCCCACTGACACGCCTTCTTTTGAAGAAGCGGAGAATGAGGACTTTGGGGTGGGGCTGTCTATTACCCGGGCTGAAGTCACTGAGGTAGTCAACGAGCTCCTCGGTGGCAAGGCCCCGGGGGTGGATGAAGTCCGCCCTGAGCACCTCAAGTCTCTTGATGCTGTGGGAGTGTCTTGGCTGACACGTCTCTGCAGCATCGCGTGGCGGTCGGGAACCGTACCACTGGACTGGCAGACAGGGGTGGTGGTTCCCCTCTTTAAGAAGGGGGACCGGAGGGTGTGTTCCAACCATAGGGGAATTACACTCCTCAGCCTCCCTGGGAAAGTCTATGCCAGGGTACTGGAGAGGAGAGTCCGTCCGATAGTCGAACCTCGGATTCAGGAACAACAGTGCGGTTTCCGTCCTGGTCGTGGAACAGTGGACCAGCTCTACACCCTATCTAGGGTGCTGGAGGGATTGTGGGAGTTCGCTCATCCAGTCCATATGTGTTTTGTGGATTTGGAGAAGGCGTTCGACCGCGTCCCCCGTGGCATCCTGTGGGGGGTGCTCTGGGAGTATGGGGTCCGGGGAGCCTTACTGAGGGCTGTCCGGTCTCTGTATGACCGGAGTAGGAGCTTGGTTCGCATAGCCGGCAGTAAGTCAGACCTGTTCCCAGTCCACGTTGGACTCCGGCAGGGCTGCCCTTTATCACCGGTTCTGTTCATAGTTTTTATGGACAGAATTTCTAGGCGCAGCCAGGGGCCGGAAGGGATCTGGTTTGGGGACCACAGGATTTCCTCTCTGCTTTTTGCAGATGATGTTGTCCTGTTGGCTTCATCGGACCGGGACCTCCAGCGTGCATTGGGGCGGTTTGCGGCCGAGTGTGAAGCGGCTGGGATGAGGGTCAGCACCGCTAAATCTGAGGCCATGGTCCTTGACCGGAGAAAGGTAGTCTGCCATCTCTCGGTGGGTGGAGTGTCCTTGCCCCAGGTGGAGGAGTTTAAATACCTTGGGGTCTTGTTCACGAGTGAGGGAAGATCGGAGCGTGAGATTGACAGGCGGATCGGAGCGGCATCCGTAGTTATGCGGTCGCTCTATCGGTCCGTCGTGGTGAAGAGAGAGCTGAGCCGAAAAGCTCTCAATTTACCGGTCGATCTACGTTCCAGTACTCACCTATGGTCATGAGCTATGGGTCATGACCGAAAGAACGAGGTCCCGAATACAAGCGGCTGAAATGAGCTACCTCCGCAGGGTGGCTGGGCGCTCCCTTAGAGATAGGGTGAGAAGCTCGGTCACCCGCGGGGAGCTCGGAGTAGAACCGCTTCTCCTCCACATCGAAAGGAGCCAGTTGAGGTGGCTCGGGCATCTAGTCCGGATGCCTCCTGGACGCCTCCCTGGAGAGGTGTTCCGGGCATGTCCCACTGGGCGGAGGCCCCGGGGAAGACCCAGGACACGCTGGAGAGACTATGTCTCTCGGCTGGCCTGGGAACGTCTCAGGGTCCCCCCAGAGGAGCTGGAGGAAGTGGCTGGGGCGAAGGAAGTCTGGGCATCTCTGCTCAGTCTGCTGCCCCCGCGACCCGGTCCCGGATAAGCGGAGGAAGATGGATGGATGGATGGATGGACTTTTAAAAACATAGCTCTCCCAATGACTATGTTAAACCAAAAAGTGTGACCAACAGTTACAGACAGAAACCAACCTTTCCCCACAAGAACTTGCATGGAGGGGCATCAGGTCAGTGGAGAACGTCTCCCCACATATGGGGCAGGAATCCTGTAACAGTCAAATTAACATCATAAACCACACCGTAATAATCATGATTATTTTTAGAAACGGTAAAAATTAAATGGAAGATACTCAAAGTTATAACTCCACCTTCTTACTACATCTGTGGCAAATTTGAAAAAAAAAAAAAAACCTATCAATTTAACCCCATTATATTTTTCTGAATCTTTCCCAAAGTATTGTGAAAAATAAATAAATAAAATGACAGACTTTTTTTTTATTTTTTTTACTCTCTTACTGACTTGCTTACCATGCCACCTGTAACTGGTTCTCCATTACTTTCTTCTCCTGCTCCAGGTTCCAAATCCTAGAAAAGAAAAGGGCAAGTGTGGGGGATTACGTATTTGTCCTAAATATTAAACTTAAAAACTACTTTTAAAATACAACTAAAGAGAACTTAAGTTTCATTCAAGAGAAACTCAAAGACAATGAATGTCAATTACTATATGTAATGTAGTCATCACAATAATGAATTGGATCACTCACGACACATTGACAGGACTCGATGTGAAAAGGAAGCAGTTGCAGTGGTATAGATGTACCGCAGGTCATGCAGTCATTCTTTGGCATTTTGTCAAATTCTGGTGCATTATAGGGTAGCGGGGCTGTATCAATTTTTTCTTGTAAAGGAACAATGTATATTGTGTTTTTTCCATTATTGGAGGAAGACTTCAGAATTTTTGAACTGTAACCATTGGAGGATTGGGGCAGTGGAGCCATCTTCCTTTGGCCACTCCCACCTTGAAAAATACAGAACATTGATGTAAAAATGTCATTATTGTTGTGCGAGACAAGTATTCTTTCAAAAATCGTCAAAAAATTACACCCTAAATTTAAATGGGGGGAGAACTGTTTTGTAAAACCATAACATCAGTCTTACCAGTGGCTTTTTGAAGAAGCCATCCACCACACAAACTTTGTAGTTTCGAAAATTCCTCAAGTAGAACCCTATTTATCTGAACATAAAGAAATTTGGATTAATAATAATACCACAGTCCATGAACAGTTTACCGACAGTGACATGTGACTGACGTTTTCTGGATTTCTGGCGTTCATTGAGCAATGCTTATTAGGGTGAACATTTTTTATTAAGCAGCTGGAATCAAACATCAAATCAAATCATGTAATGTTCTATAAAGCCCTGTCTCAATGCAAATTAAGCAGAGATGTAAAACTAAAAAATAATACCAGAAATCTACAAATTACATAAAACTGAAAAACACAAAGGTCTATCAACTGAATGGCAAATTGGATTTGAGCACGGTCCAAAAATTTTCTGCAATGTTATAATAGTTGCTTCACCTCTGCATGATCAGCATCATCTGCAATAGTGACAGTTCTCCTTCCTAATCCCGCTTGCAAAAGAACAGTTTCATCCCTTGGAGTTCTGGATGAATTGTTGGGCAACAGGCAGAACTGAAGTTCTAACAATCGTGCACATGTTGGTCTTGGTGCATCAGGTGCCTTTCTTTTAAAACATGCACGGTTTACAGAAAATATTGCTGGAAAAGACCTTAAAATAGAAATACCACATGTAATTTAATGTGTCAACTTTCTTTTTTTTAAGTGATTTTAAGTACATCGAAGTAACATCATTAGAATAATAAAGTGCCCAAATTGCAGTGTGCATCAAAAATGTTTATCAATTTAATATTTGTGCAACTTTCAGAAGATTAACTACACTACCAACTATTATGGAATTGTCCAATCAAAATGTAAACAAGAATCTTGCCAAACCAGCATTTAAAAAATGTTCAACAGCACGACTGAGATAGTTGATGGACATTTTGAGTCATTGTTCTCCACCTTTGCATCTCCTGCTGGACCGTGCTTTGTCGGACACGCTGGTTAATACCAGAGGTTGCAGAGGTACCAGCCTGGGATTCAACAGGCCCACTTGCACCTGCTGAACTGCTTTGTCGTTCGACATTAACAGTAGACTGTTGGACCGCACGTTGTCTGATGCATCTAAGAAGATTTCTTACAGCATTTTCTATCCCTGCATCCTGTTGATCCTAAAAAAAGGAATATAGTAATAAAATGCTGGCATTTCTGGTGTTAATTAGTAGTTAATCATAAATACCTTCTTTATGTTTATGTTCAAGCAAGCGTGTTTTAGGTTAATTGATAACATGGTGTAATAACTGCATCATATTGCAAAACATTTTCAGTATTTCTGATTCTGTTTTGTTCTGCTGCAATACATGAATGTACATATGTATCATGTTAGATGCACAAATGAATACTGTTCCTCCCAAATGAGAGTTTCTGTAAGGAATAATATCACCTGATGTAGGGTAATTACAGCAGGTTGCAGTTTTATTGTTTGTTTCATTATATATATATATATATATATATATATATACTTTGTCGTTTGAGAAAGTTCTTTGAACGCATCAAGCAGAGATGCTGATTGGCCCTCAGATCTGTCGCTCAGCCTGTTGCTGGGGGGTTTGGACCAATGGGGTTCAGCCATCGAAGAGCGCTCGCGGCAGAAGGGATTAAGGACTTGCTGAATACGTTTTTGGTTATGGCCTACAGTAACTACAATAAAGAACCTTAAAAGAGATAAAGTCTCCGTGCCTCAGTGTGGGAAAGGGACACTACAGTATTTACATGTATTTTTAAATAAAAAATGATCTCCAAAACACAGTGGATTAATTATGATCGGCGAAAAAACAAGCTCATTAGATTTTCCCTTCGTGAAATCGATAACGTCATTTTCGTCGTTAAAAACATCAAGTAGTGAGCATGGTGTCCGAATCACTTTCAAAAATATTCACGCCAATAGTAAAGTTTTTAGTAGCTAGCTATGGTTACGATGTGAATTCGGACAGTCTAAATTGCCGCGGTACTCAACCGACTCCGGCTAGCCGCCGACTTTCATACAAACCACGGAAGATCATTCAGAGTAGTTTATAAAATTTGGTCGGCGTAAATTTATAAACTCTTAAGGCACAAACGAACGAGCAAAAACAATGATTACTAAGGCAACTTACCCCAGCTTGATGCGCCATGGTATTGCTGTAGCTGATCGGTCCAACATCAAAAGGTATACGGGCGCGTGCATCTTCTGGGTCCTGAACTCTGATTGGTTGACCCCCACCCCCTCCAAGACCCCACCCCCTTCCCCCCAGACCCTCCTCCCCCCCCTTATTCCATTATCGGACACAGATCTGTTTTGACACAAATGTCTCGCAAAGAATGTGTCAAAAGTCGAACGCAGTTGAAGCGAGCTGTGATTCACGGCAGCAGATTCGTATGAGGTTCCGTTTGTGCCAAAAATATGTTTTTGTGTCCACTGTCTATGTCTTTGGTCCATTGTCTTTGTCTACTGAACGAGTTCATTGAACATTGGTTCATGCGTTATATTTAAAACTTTGCATTTGTCTTTGTTATTGTCGTTACTCTCTGTCGTCTCACTTGTTGTTTTATTTGTCTTTGTTATTGTCGTTACTCTCTGTCGTCTCACTTGTCGTCAGGAAGGTCCTTAGCAACCGTTGCTAGTGTCGTTAGCTACGACGTATCCCCATGTCGTGTCGTTAGATCTTGTCGTTTTTCAAATTTTGCCAAAGTTGTCAGAAAAGTCCTTTGTACGTCCGGTAAATTGTTTCCTGTACTACCACGGACGGAAAAAATGTTTATTAAAGCCGGTGCTAGCGTTAGCCATGAAAAACACGTTTTTAAAATGAACTTTATTGATATTCCCCCAAACGCGCATTGCCAGAAAGAGGGGGGCGCGCGCATGCGTACAATGCTTTCAAGTTCCCGAAGCGACTTTTGCCAATTGTTTTAAGTTATTTATAGTATGGCTTCAATTAAATCTGGAGATGAAACTATTATTTAAGTCTTTTAAAAATTAACTGATCTTTTTCAAACATGTTGTCACAAATTGGGAGGATAAACGAGGAGCAGACGGGCCCAAAGACATAACAGTGGACGCAAAAACACATTTTTAACCTGGAGGTTTAATACATCTCTGTTAAAAGACCAGGAATTTATTGAATTCTTTAAAAAAGAATGGGCAACCTTCTTAGAATTCAACAATACTTCTGAAATATCACCAAGTATTCTTTGGGAAACAGCAAAAGCAGTCATGAGAGGGAAAATCATCTCTTATTCAACGCATAAAAAACGCAAAGAGAAAGCAGATTTATTAGAACTAGAAAATAAAATCAAAACCCTGGAGTCTGCTTCTGCTGCTTCTGCACAGGAATACATATTGGGCGAGCTGAAAAATTTAAAGCTACAGTTAAATGACATCATTAATAAACAAACACAATTCCAGATACAAAGGCTTCGACTGGAAAGATATGAAAACTCAAATAAATCTGGCAAATTTCTAGCTAATCAGCTTAAAATTAATAAAGAAAAATCAACAATCACTTCTATTATGGACCAAACAGGAAATGTCACCCATGACCCGGTAAAAATTAATAATGCGTTTAAAGACTTTTATCAAAACTTATACACTCCACAGATCAATCCATCAGAACAAAGCATCAATTCATTTCTCAACAATGTAAACCTGCCCAAGTTAAACGAAGATCAAATCACAAATTTAGACTCTCCGCTCTCGTTGTCTGAGCTTCATGAAGCTCTGTTACTTATGCCTAACAGCAAAGCACCAGGACCCGATGGCTTTCCTGCAGAGTTTTATAAGGAATTCTGGGAACAACTGGCACCAACGTTTTATAAAACGGTAACATTTATCAATGAAAGCCAATCTCTACCACCTAACATGAACTCCGCCAACATTATCCTTCTTCTAAAACCAGACAAAGACCCCACGAGCCCTTCAAGCTATCGCCCCATTTCTTTAATTAATGCAGATGTAAAAATTATCTGCAAAGCACTAGCACAGAGAATAGAAAAAATCACTCCTCACATAATCCACTTTGATCAAACTGGATTCATCAAAGGCAGACACTCGGATGACAATGTCCGCAGACTCGTTAACATAATAGACTTCGCCACCATCAAAAGCCAGGAAATGAACATACTATCATTGGATGCTGAAAAAGCCTTTGATAGAGTAAATTGGAAGTTCCTCATTGCTGCCCTCCATAAGTTTGGGTTTGGAGAATCATTCATCAATTGGATCAAAATATTATATCACAACCCCAATGCATCTGTCAGAACTAATAAACAGACTTCCAACAGGTTCTTTCTTGGAAGAGGAAATAGACAGGGATGCCCACTCTCCCCCTCTCTTTTTGCAATATTTATCGAGCCTCTAGCTGCAGCAATAAGACAGAATGAGAGTATTAAAGGAATTAAAACCAAACACAGCCATCATAAAATTAGTCTATATGCAGACGACATATTACTGTTTTTAAGTAATTCACGTTCTGTAGATGAAACAGCAATAACCATTAATGAATTCTCCTCCATATCAGACTACTCCATTAATTGGAACAAATCTGTTTTATTACCATTGAACAGTAATGTGGAGCAAGGACTCACAATACCGGTTAAATCAGGCAATATCAAATATCTAGGTATTTATTTTTCCCCCAAACTATCAGAACTGGTGCAGTTAAACCACACCCCGTTACTGAAAAGCATACAGGACGATCTAGCACGCTGGGTTAACCTGCCTCTGTCCCTCATGGGCAAAGTAGCCACAGTTAAAATGAAAATCTTACCCAAAGTTAATTATCTCTTCTCGATGATTCCCATACAACCGCCACTAAAATGGTTCAAAACATTAGACTCATCCATATCAAAATTTTTATGGAACAATAAACCTGCAAGAATTAGTCTAAAAACTTTAAAATCTGCAAAAAGCTGTGGAGGCTTAGAATTACCTAACTTCCACAAGTACTTTCTTGCAAATAGATTACGATACATCTTAAAATGGTTAAAAGATAATCCAGAAACCAACTCATGGTTAGACTTGGAACAGGCGTTATGTGGGAAGATCGGCCTGTCAGATCTACCGTTTATTAGCCAAACAGTTAAAAAACAGGATTGCTTCAACAGTATTAATATAAACGCCACTTTAACAGCCTGGTGGGAATTTCTAAAAATATCTAACTCGTCAATCCAACCGTGCAGAATGACACCCATCTGGAACAACCCAGACATCCTCATAAACAAAAGATGATACACTTCCCAGCTTGGCAAGCAGGGGGCGTGACGTTACTAGAGCACTTAATTATTGACAGAAGATTCATAACTCCCCAGGAACTACAAGACAAACATGGAATAAATAACTTCTTGGAATATCAGCAACTTAAGTCTATTATTACTAAAAAGTTTAAATACAGAGACAACGATTTAAAGCTACCAGAGGTAGTTACCTCTCTGATGAACTTTTCAATGAACAAAACTCTCTCCAAAATATACAAACTTTTATGTAAATTAGATAATAATATTTCACTTCCAATAAGAAAATGGGATGCAGATTTGAGCATAAGCACAGATGAAAACTTCTGGTCGGAACTTTGTCTAAACACCTTTAAACTGACTAAAAGTCCAAATTTGCAGCTAATCCATTTCAAAACTCTTCACAGGATTTACTACACTGGACAGAGGATGTTCAAGATGGGTCTCAGTAACTCAGACATTTGTGAACACTGTGATAGTAATCTACCTGATAGTTACATGCATGCACTGTGGTTCTGCACGCCTGTCCAGGCTCTCTGGCAGCAGGTATGTGCCGATCTATCAGCCTGGCTTAAGGTTCCAATCACGGCTTCACCATCACTTTGCGTGCTTGGTGACATGAGTGCCATCGAGGTAGAAGGAGAATTATTAAATATCATTTTCATAACTCTTTGTATTGCTAAAAAAACCATCTTAATAAACTGGAAAAACAAGAAAAATATAAATATAAGTCAATACAGAAATCTGCTTTTTGATCATATCAGCTTGGAAAAAATGTCAGCCCAAAATTCAAATAACTTGGAAAGAATTCAGTCGCTCTGGTCTCCCATAGCTAACTCCATGACTTAGGGGGTGGGGGGGGGGGGGGGGCTGGTTGTTGCTGCTCCTTGCCTTTCTGCCGTGGTGCGGGGTGGGGGTCGGGGCCTCTGCTGTCCGGTGGGGCTGGTGGGGGGCCCATTCGTTGGGGGGTCGGTTCCGGTGCCTGGGCGGGGCGCGCTGGGCGCTGCGTGGTCTCCTGGGCTTGGTGGTGGGGGGTGCGTGGTGGGGGGGTTGGGCGGTGGTCTGGCTTGGCTTGGGGGGGTGGTCTCTTTGTCCGTGCTGGGGGGGGTTGGCGGGGGGTCCTGCTCGGGGGGGTGGGTCCAGCGGCACTGGATGGGCTGCCCGTCTACACCTGGGGCTGGGATCAACCCTTCCCTGGCTCCGGGGCGGGGCAGGGCAACCCTCTTGGGGCCCCCGGTCGCTCTGGGCGTCACCCGCTCCGGCTGCGGGGTCTTGGGGGGTGTGGGGGGGGGTCTGTCGGCCCTGTCTTGTGGGGGGGCTTTCCGGGGGGGGGGGGGGGCACCAGGGGTACGGGGCCTTGGGGGTTTGACGGGTCGGGGTCTCCGCTGGTGGCAATCGGCGGTTGCCCCGGCCGGTTGGCTGCCTTGGTCCCGTCGAGGCCTGACCAGAGCTTCCTCGGGGCCGGCGCCTGGGGGTGGGGGCCTGGGCTTGCTCCGGGGGGGGGCGGCGCTTTCTGGCTCCTCTCTCTCTGTGTGGGGTGGGTCGTGCT
This sequence comes from Oryzias curvinotus, assembly GCA_023969325.1. Lineage (NCBI taxonomy): Eukaryota > Metazoa > Chordata > Actinopteri > Beloniformes > Adrianichthyidae > Oryzias > Oryzias curvinotus. Next base: position 7,644,588 of record CM043715.1, read on the forward strand.
GGGCCTGGGGCGTCGGTGCCTCGGGGGATGGGGCCCCGAAGCTGGGGGACCTGGGCCTTATGCTGGGGGGGGCTGGGGGACGGATGTTTGACCACTGGGAGACAGTCTGCCAGCTGTCCCCAACTCACCCCCTTCCTCATATAATCTCATATTAGGGTGAGGGGGTGGGGGGTTTAGCCTGCGATGCGCTTTGGGGGGGGGGCTACTTGGCAGTGGTCTCCCTCCCATGGTTGCCGTATGGATTGGGCCCCCCCTCTCTCGGTTTTATTTGCACCTTAGACATGTAGGGCCCTTGGTAGGGGGGGTGCTTGGACATCACTGCCAGCAAGCAGCAGATGTCCTCCTAGCACCCTACCCGCCAATTTTAACCGCACCTTAGACATTTAGGGACCCTTGGTGGGGAGGGTGAGGGGACATTACTGTGAGTAATCAGGGAATGTCCTCTCCGAGCCCTACCCACCAATTTTAACTACACCCCCCTAGTACACACACCTTTTTACTTCTCATAATATACATTCAAACACAAACACACACACATGCACACATACACCCTTACGAACGCAAGCACACACATTATACAAGGAAGGTGGGTCCAAGGTCCGTCTGTCCCCTACCCCATCCCTGGTGGGGGGTACTGGGCCCTTGGCAGCGGCGGCCGTGTCCCCTGGGTGCCGGTTTCCTGGGCCCGGCGGGGCTCTCTCCGCGCAGGGAGGGAGTTCACATTACACCTGAGCCGGGGGTGTCCGTGTCCTTGTGGTGTGGGTTCGGGTTTTTGCCCCTGGGCGTTGGCCCCCCGCCCACATTCCAACTGTGGCCGAGCCTGGTCGGGCCATGTTAACAACACTCCTTGTGGGCCCCTCTTCTCTCCGGGGTGCCCCCCTCCTGGGCGGGGCCGGCTGTCCCCTGCCTTGCTCCTTCCTGGACCAACCGTAGGCCGGGTGGGTGGCTGCCTGGAGTGCAGAGCGGGTCTCCCTTGGGGGGTCCTGGCTCGTACCTGGGGTTGGGGCGGGGGGATGCCCGGAACTCCTGGGTGGTGACGAGGTGCTCGTCTGGGGCTGTGGGCGCTCTTCTCGGGTGGGGGCCTGCGTTGGGCCCTCCTGGTGCGGCGGGGGGGCTGTTCCCCTGGTTGGGCTGGGGCGGCGCTCTCTTCCCCCCATGCCTCCCTGCTCTCTGGCTCTGGGGGCCTCGTGGTGATCCTGCTGGCCCTGGCCGGGGTGGCGGATGCGGTCGCCCGGGGGGTGGTTGTTCTCTGCCTGCTGCCGGGTGGCGTTGGGAGTTCCGGCTGCCGCTGCTGCTGCGGCGGGGGTCTTGGTGTGGGGATGGCGGGTCGCCCCTCCCTCCTTCTTTTCACATTCCACCATTCATTTAGAAGAACATAAACACTCACCTGAACACAGGTGTTAGCTCACCTTTGTACTAATAATTTGCAGGATTGAATGAATGAAATGTTTCACACTGGTTGGTTTAGGGGCATAGGTATGCGTGTGTGAACAATATCTGTATTGTGTGCATGTTTTGTGTACATGTTGACATGTGGACATCTTTGCAGTTAACAGGTGTGTTTATAACATCTGGATGTGTGTGTGGACAGGCCCCGCCCTTTGAGATGTGTATTGCACTTGAACCTTACCGTAATGATGGACATCCAGTAGGGTTGTTGCTTTAGGCTGCTTCATGGTTCTACCCCCCCCCCCCCCCCTCCTATTGTCACCCTCCTCTCCCCCCTCCTCTCTAACATCCCTCTCTCTTCTCCCCTCCTTTCCTTTTCCGTCCGGTCCAGCACCAAAGATTTTCTAACATGATGGAATTTAATAAAGTTTGGCCTCAACTACAAAAGGGGTTTATTCGGACATTCCTCTGGTTTGTCTGAAGATTAATAACCCCTGTTGTTAAAGTAAAATATGTCCAACACAAGAGGCCTTCAGCTCTCATCTGTTTGCCCAGCTGTCGGACAGGACAAGTTAAAAAAAAAAAAAAAAAAACAAAAAAAAACACATTTTTATAATTTTGGCACAAACGGAACCTCATAGATTCGCGCATACGCAGCAGCACATTCGAGCACACGCGGCAGAAGATTCGAGCAGTTGTAATCGTGGATTTGAGGTTGTAACTCTAAATGAACACATGAAAATGTTAATTTGTAATTTATGATATCATTTTTTTGTAACATATATGTATATATTTGTAGAAATTTTTTGACTTTTTTTTTACGTGTGTTCATTAGTTTTGTACATCAGAAAATCTTTAAACACAAATTTTTGGTGCTCAAGTTCTCACATTTGATTTTACAAGTTCTCAAATCAAATCTACAAGTGCGTTCTTTTTGACACATTTTTACCTTCATACCATATTGCCATTTACTCCCAAAAAATAATGTACGTATGTTCAGCTCCTGATACTTAGCTTCAGGTTGGACCCAAGGGGATCGATCATACATCCTATGTGTGATCCATTGTTATCCAAGAAAAACAGAAACATTGATACTTATATACAGTGAGGTCAATAAGTATTTGATCACCCTGTGATTTAGCAAGTTCTCACAAATTTAAAACATGGAGGTGTCTAAATTTTTCATCATAGGTGCATTTCCACAGTGAGAGACGGAATCTGAAGAAACATTCATAAATCACGTACGATTTTTGTAAACAATTTATTTGTATATGACTGTGACAAATAAGTATTTGATCACTTGAGGTAAACAACTTTAATATTTGGTACAGAAGCCTTTTTTTTAACAATAACAGAGGTCAAATGGTTCCTGTAGTTCTTCACTAGGTTTCTACACACTGCAGCAGAGATTGTGGCCCACACCTCCATACAGATCTTCTCTAGATCTGTCAGGGTTCGGGGCTGTCGCTGAGCAACACAGAGTTTCAGCTCCCTCCAAAGATTCTCTGTTGTATTTAGGTCTGGAGACTGGCTAGGCCACTCCAGAACCTTGATATGCTTCTTACGGAGCCACTGCTTGGTTTTCTTGGCTGTGTGCTTCGGGTCATTGTCATGATGAAAGACCCAGCCACGACACATCCTCAAAGCCCTGACAGATATTAGGAGGTTTTTGCCCAATATCTCCCAATACAGAGCCCCGTTCATCCTCTCCTTAATACAGTGCAGTCGTCCTGTCCCCTATGCAGAAAAACACCCCCAGAGCATGATGCTTCCACCCCCGTGCTTCACTGTAGGTATGGTGTTCTTGGGATGATGCTCCTCCTTCTTCCTCCTCCAAACACACTGAATAAAGTTGAGACCAAAAAGTGCTATTTTGGTCTCATCAGACCACAAGACTTTCTCCAATGACTCGTCTGGATCATCAAGATGGTCATTGGCAAACTTCAGACGGGCCTTGACATGGGCTGACTTCAGCAGGGGAACCTTCCGTGCGATAAATGATTTTAAACCATGACGTTTGAATGTATTACTTATAGTAGCCTTGGACACGGTGGTCCCAGCTCTCTTCAGGTCATTGACCAGCTCCTCCCATGTAGTCCTGGGCTGATTCTTCACCTTCCTTAGCATCATCGATACCCCACGAGGTGAGATCTTGCGAGGGGCTCCAGTCCGAGGGACATAGACAGTCATCATTAGCCTCTTCCATTTTCTGACAATTGCGCCAACAGTTCTTTTCTCACCAAGCTGCTTGACAATTGCCCTATTTAAAAGCAGAACTGCAGGTCTTTGCTGGTCAGAAATCTCTGATAATTAAGTGTTCAAATACTTATCTGTCACAGTACTATACAAATAAATTGTTTACAAAAATCGTACGTGATTTCTAAATGTTTCTTCAGATTCTGGCTCTCACTGTGGAAATGGAAAAATTTTAGACCCCTCCATGTTTCCTAGGGGGGAGAACTCGCTAAATCACAGGGTGATCAAATACTTATTGACCTCACTGTACATACCTACATATATGTATACACATATACATACATAAATATAGTATAATATCCATATCAGAACTAGTTTGTTAATACCTTTAAATTATGCAATGTAAAAAGAGTAGTGCAAAATTAAAAATCCACCAATTTCATTCAAGAGAATTTATTGGTCAATTATCACAGTTTACTTATGTTCTTCTGGAGACATTTGGGGGTGGGGTGGGCATGGCGGTGTCAAATGTCTTCATCCGAGGAACTACTGTCTAAGTTTTCCTTATCTGTGGAAGAGTCATCTAAACACAATGCTTGCAATCCCAAAACATTCTGGTATATTTTGCGTGCAGCATCCTGTCGAGCATGGAGTTCTGTCGACCTTCTTTTCAGCAAACACAGTAGCCCCTCTCGTCCTTGCTCTGTCAAGGCGTCAGTGTTGCCTGACGATGACAAAAAGACAAATTAAAATCAAGTGTCTTTCCATATTTTCATTTATAAAAGAATGTTTTACCAACTTTGCTCAGTGATCCCCTCAGAAATCTGAGAAGAAAGCTCTTCAAGCATCCCAACCGCATTCCTTAGGTACTCCCAGTGCTGCTTAACTTCCCGAACCACAATGACCTCCTCTTCTTTCAACCTGGTCAGCAGCATCACCTTGTCAAATAGCTGCTTCTTCTTAACCATGTCACCATGACCTAAAATTCAGCAGAGTTTCAGTCATTTCAAATCCCCATTAAAATTAATCTAAAGTTAGGTATTAAAGTTTTTGGTTAAAAAAAAAAAAAACGTACATTCCCAAAGCCAGAAATAGTTCTCATGAGCCAAAAGCACATCAGAAGAAGGTAATTTTTCTGTTTCAGACAAAGCAGCGTTTCGTTTTGTGATGGCATCGTCTAAGGCTTTCTTTTCTGTAGCAATCTTCTTTCGTAATAGATGACGCCGTTTGTTGCCATCTAAAGGGAAAAAAAAGTTCATGCATACCCAGTTTTATCTTACAAGAGTATTTCAGATATTTTCAATAACTTTGTATTTTTTTCCCTCACCAGCCTTGCGATACAGTTCATATTTCCTCTGTTTGATGCTCAGATACAGTCCTTCAATGGTTTTTTCAAGGTCATTATGACCAGTTGAATCTTGTGGGGAGAGAGGTAGGCATAAATAAAATTATTTTAAGAACACAAGGTGCTTTGACAGTTTGACTTGGGCTAAAATTCTATAAAAAGGCATTCATTTGGAGGTTTACTAATATAAATGTCATTGGAATAAAAAAAAAAGAACCATTTTTGTGTGTCTGTCTGTCTGTCTGTCTGTCTGTCTATATATATTTTTTCCCAATAAGCTTCACAGTACCTGCAGCCCAATTTTTTACATCAGACACCCATTGCTGGACAGTGTCTTCTTGTATCGACAGCTCTTTAGTTAGTTGGTTAAGATCTGCCAAAGCTTCAGAAATCCTTTGTGCGGTCTGTCAACAACATTGCAACTTTGTTGAGCAGTGTTTGAATGAAAGAAGTCTAAGAGTCATGGAAAATGGGTGTCTAGTTTTTACCTTGATGTATCTTTTTGCTAGCGTCTGGTCAAGCTTTTCCACCTTCCGCTTGTTCCATCCAATAGCCTGTATCGTAAGGATATCTGTGCGTACTTCAAGCACAACATATATTAGCCCAGCATAACAAAAAACAATACATTTTTATAATATACTTACCAGCTTTGGACATGTATTTAGAACATATGGCTGCCCGAGACAGGAAGCTGTTCACTTGCTCAACCTCCTCGCCCATTGTTATTCCTGCTCCCTCTTGGTTTCGTCCTCCCCACTGCAACTGCAACAAATGTGATTTGTTTCCGTTAGCATTGAGTTTAATATCTGGAGTGATAGTGCAAAAGAGGTTGGCAATCATTACCTCACACATCCAGGAATGTGCTTTAGCATGCATGATTGAGAGGAAAGGACGCATTGTCAACAACTCCTGTAGTTCAGAACAGTGGCGCACAACCTTCTGCAGTATTACGGCCAATATTTGCACACCACATCGGAGCAGAAAAACCCTACATTCTGTGCAGCAAGTTCTTTTTGAAGAAAGAGAGGATATGCAAAAATTTCTCCACGGAACATATTGAGTCCTTTCAACAAGATTCCGTGACGGCACACAGCAACCTCAATACCTTCCTCATCCACTTTGCTGGCAGATTTGTGAGAGGACTCTCATGCTACTAACCACTCGCCTCCTCCACATCTTCCCTTTCCAGGATTCTATTACAGATGACAAAAAGATATACAAATTTGATATTTGTATATTAAGATGCATGGAATATTTTAAATGTGAGAAACTTAATACACTTTTAAAAAAGTCGACCGTACATGTCGTGTTGCACCATGGATATAGTTCACAAAAGAGGCCACCTCTGTAAAAAAAACACAGTCAAAAAATCCATCAGGTCTAATGGAAACAAAACACGTTAAAATTACATCCATAGAAAATTCAACATAACATTGAAAATGTTTACCCCATGCCCTGGTTGGCTTCTGAAGCGGTAAAGTTTGCGGTTCCCATCCACTGCAACAGCCAACATGGAGGGGCTGCATGCTGGGCACTTGAAGTGATGCACCAGTGACAGCCTCTCAACTTCAAATTTGGCATAGGACCACTCCAGAAAAGATTTCTGCATGGTGTCGCCACATATTTTTCCACTCTGGTTCCACACAAAAGGAAAAGAAAAAAAAAAAATTGACAAAAGTTAAAGATATAACAGTCAATGTAAAACACAGTTGTTGCCTCAATTATGTAACTTACTCAACCAAAGACTTTAGTGCACTGTTCAAGCATTCCGACAAAAGCATGCCTTGACATTCCTGGTGCAGTAATTTTAAGATCTTCATATGATGTGAACAAATCCACTGTATATAAAGTCTCAAAATGTACCTGGCCAATATCCACTTTCAACCAAATCACCAATGCCAACATCCCAGGTTTTTCCACAGGAACAGGTAACATTTGGCAGGGATAGGTTGTATCGTCCTTTAAAAGAAATAAATCACATTTTATTACAGTATAACTTTGAAAGATTATTATTTTGAAAAAAAGAAGAAAGGAATATTACCATTCATTCCAATCAGAATCACTTGTTTTCCTGCAGAAACTTCTGTTTGACCAATAGAGCAGTCACAGCAGGGAAGGACGACAGGCAAAAGGCAGGCTTGTAAAAGTAAACAATTCATATTAGTTAAAACATAAAGTATTATCTGCAAATGTGTTTTATTACTCAAAGGAAAAAATAACGCATCTTTAAAAAAAAAAAAAAAAAAAAAAAAATTTTTAAACAAGCATTGTGGGTGGTTTTGATTGATTTAACAAATTTAAAAGGCCCATGTGATTTTAATGAGAAAAAGTACCTCTTTCGTGGAAAGTAAGTTTTCCTCCCTCTTCCTTAATGAAAGTGGTTAGTGGGAGTGGCCTATAAAATCCCTCCACCATCGCTGATCGGTTGTGAAGTACTCTGTTGTCATGTACAGCCAAATCATACGACGCACAATAAAGTGGTCTTGGCAAACAGTCGTGACACAATATTACTGCAACCTGAGAGCAACAGTGATGGCATTTTCCTCCTTTTGGCTTCCCAGATTGCAACATCTGATCGACCATAAAAGGTCTCAACACTGTCCACTTTTCCAAGGACGAAGCTTTCCTAGCCGTCCAGTGTGATGGAGTTGGGTCTTCAGCGGGGCCCAGACGGTCTTGAACTTCTTTGATGAGGGACCCTATTGAGGAAAAAGAAGAAGCCAAAAAAGAACAGGGGGGGGGGGGGGGGGGGGGTATTACAGTATGTAAAAGTAGATTCTGAAAATGTGTTCCACGTGATTAAGAACTCCAAAATGCTATGAATACGTGACAATGTTTTCATCTTCAGAGCACAATGGATTAATAAATGGCAGTCGCAAAATGGTTGTGTCAATTAGATTTTCACTTTGTGAAATTGAGGACTTTCTTCGCCTTTAAAAAAAAAAAAGGAGTGAGCATGGTGCCCGAATTTTTACATCCAACCACTAGATATTCCCGCATTATATAATTTTTTAGCAGTCATGGATTGGGGGGAATTCACGCAGCAACTGTTTACACAGAAAAAAATTGAGGTAAACTATGTAGATCGATTACATTTAAATATACTTTAAATTATTCTCAGAAAAAAAAATTTCTGAGGACAACTGTATCAATAACTTACCAATATCGTGAGAAGGTTCTGTCACACTCTGCTGTCCACTAGTAGATGGCCTGCATAATTGGTCTACATTTGGACTTTGAGCCATTGTTGGAGTTCCTGAAATAAATAAAAACATGAGTAAAGAGAATTATCTGCCAGACATACAGGCCTTTCACTGTTCTGGTCGCTTAGCATCCTAGAGCTGAAACAAATGCTTATTTTTGGATAGTGCACTATGGAGAAAGTTATAGCAGTTTTTCAATTCTAGCCACATTACTCAAAATCCAGAACTTCATAATTGAGACAAGATTAATAACACATTAAAGGTAATTATTGTGGTCATTGGAATGGTGTACGCATAGATAGCCTTGATAATACCCTGCTAAAATCTTGGCCTGTTAGGCATCATATAGACTAAAACAATCTATATGTGTTTTATAATACAGAAAATGCCCATGGTAAAAAAAAAAAAAAAAAAAAGACACTGAACTGAACTTGCCTTTCACTAAATTCCAGTAATCCCTTGTCAAATTCCAGTTCACCCTTTACAAAGTCAGTGGAAAGTAGGTTTTCCATGTTTGTATTGTTCGACTAAAAAGGATTTAGAACTAGTGGGGTCTTGTTATTAGAGTGGGAGTAAATGGAGGCACTTCACACAGCCTTATCCCCTTCTATCCTGATTGGCTATTTTGTTATTATTATTTTGTCCCCCACCCCGTCACTGGCCTTGCGGGCAGCGGGAGCGCCAGGGGGGGTTTGGGCCACTTAGTCCAGTTCTCTGAATGGTAATGCCCGAATTGTTTCACCATGTTCACCCTAAAAAGCTATAAGCTAACCACTTTTTCCAAATCTAAATTCCAAAAGCCAGTGCCCTTTAACTCCCCTAGGAAGTCTGCCAAAACGAGTGTGCGTCCATGCTCAACACATTGGCATGTTAAGATGGCGGTCCGTGCGGTCAACTTTTTGTGAGCTGCTACGGTCCGGTCCCAAAATATCCCTTTTGGCCTCCTTTTTCAAACTGCTGAACTAGTTTTGCTTTTTTTGTATTACTCTCAAGTCTTATCACTGTAAAGAGACAAGAACGAAGTGAGAAAAATCAACAACAGCAATATTAAGAGCTCCTAGAATGCCACGGGAAAAGCCTGTATCGGAGAAGCAGACTCCCGCATCCAAAAACCCAGAGATGACAACACATGACCACGAATACGCCATGGAAGTTTCCTCGCTGTCTACTAAAAGGAAAACCCCGGTTACACCCACCAAACCCTCCCTTCCACCTAACAAGGTAGTCGTCTCTAACAAAAGTGATGCAGAGTTGTCAGCATTAACTGCCGCCATTGAAAAACTGACGGCGAGATTTGACGACTTTGACGGCAGACTTCGGGAAAACTCTGTGATTCTGGCTAATCTGACGAAGATCACTGAGGTAAACGCTGCTGATATGAAGGACTGCAAATCCAAAGTGCACAATTTGGGAAAAGAAGTTTCTGTGCTGAGGAAGGAAAATGATGACTTAAAAGAGAGGGTGGTGGAGATGGAGCGATATAAACGGCGCTGGAACCTGAAGTTACAAGGTTTGAAAGAAAAAAGCGAGGAAAACACCCGCAATGAAGTCCTGGAGATCCTGGCAGAGATCGCGCCACAGCACACATCGGTGTTGGAAATGGTTGTGGATACAGTACATCGGCTGGGGAGGAAAGAAACCGGGAGGCACCGCCAAATCATCATCCAGTTCTCCATGAGGCACTACCGCGACATCTTCTGGAAGGTTTCTAAGGATGCAAGGGTTTGTCAAGAGCTGGGAATCTTCTTAAAGCAGGATTTCTGCAAAGCTGACAGAGAAGCAAGAGCTGCTGTCTGGCCCAAAATGGAGAAAGCGAGAGCTGCGGGACAGAACGTCTACTACCGGGGCCACATCGGGTACGCCAACGGAGTACGTTTGTCTCCAGACTAGCTGTGTTTTTTTTATTCTTCTTTACAAGTTTGGAGTTAACTATCATAAATGCTTTGTTGTGTAAAGCATAAACCTCATTTGCTCCGTTTTTTCCACACCTTAAGTTCACAGAGGAAAGTGAAACTGTTGTTGTTAACTTGAAAGTTATAAGTTCTAAAGTATTTTTTTTTCTAAAAGTTTGAGGTCTAGTTCTGCATTACAATGTTGTTTGGGATATGAATTCCAACCGCTAACTTTCACCTTCAGTAACTAGCTAAGTAAGTAACTTTTTGTTCATTTTTGTGTTATTGTTTTTTTTTGTATTTCATGTCTAATTTTAACTTTGTTTCTTTAAATGTTAGGGGTTTACGAGACAATGTAAAAAGAAAATCTATGTTCCTATTCTGTAAAAATGTGAAAGCCAGCTGCATTCTACTGCAGGAAACTCATTCTGTTAAAGCAGACGAACAGTTTTGGTCTAATCAAAGGGGAGACAAAATCCTATTCTGTCACGGTACAAACAAATCTTCTGGAGTTGCTTTGCTCTTTAAAAACTGTCCGTTCAAAGTGATTACCCGTATCTCTGATGATGACGGCCACTGGCTCATCTGTGTTCTTAAAACTGATGATGGTTTTCTGATCCTATGCAATGTCTATGGTTATAATATTCCTAGTCAAAACAAGTTGTAATTAACAGAAATTGCAAAACATGTCAAACTTCTCAATCATAAGTACTGTACAAATACTGTAGTAATTGGTGGTGATTATAACGGTATATGGTTCTAGATGAATGGCTGGATAGAGTACCCTCAAAGTTCAATACCCATCATATTAATCCAACTTTAAAGGACTTTTGTATTGATGTTAATGTTTCTGACCCCTGGAGGATTAAAAATCCTCTCAGTCAAACATTCTCTTGGTTCAAGCCTAATGGATCTTCAAAATCTCGGATTGACTTCTGGCTAGTCTCAAATAACCTTCTACAAAACAAAATAGACGTTAACATCTCAGCAGCTCCCCTGACTGATCACTGTTTGATTGAACTTAATGTCAGCTCTCAAATCCAAAAATCCTTTGGAAGAGGCTACTGGAAATTTAATTCTTCACTTCTCACTAATGAAACTTTCTGTAATGCTGTTATTGAATTATTAGAAACAATAAACAGTGATTCAACCCTAAAATCTTACACTGATAAGTGGGAATTCTTTAAATTCAAAGTACGTCAAACTGCCATTAAACATAGCAAATTAATTGCAAAACATTATAAGCAAAAAGAAACTGAAATTCTGACTGAGTTAAACCAGATTTGTTCCAAGCCTGTTTTCAATGAGGATGATAAACAACGCAGAAGCATTTTACAGTGTTCCCTTGATGATATTTACATAAAAAAAGCGAAAGGAGCCTTCATCAGATCCCGAGCAAAATGGGTGGAGCTTGGTGAAAAGAGTACTTCTTATTTCTGTAATCTAGAAAAGAAGAGGCAAGAGAAGAATGCTATAAAGAAACTCCATATTAATAATCAATTATGCTCTGATCCTCAAAAGATCTCTAAAGAAATAAGTTCATTTTATAGTAATTTGTACTCGTCATCTTATTCCGAATCCCACAACAATACGTTTTTCCAGACAATTAAAGATTTCATTCCTAAGATTGGTGACAATTTTAGAAATTCTTGTGATTCAGAAATAACTTTGCAGGAATTAGAGAAGGCTTTAAGCTGTCTGTCCAATGACAAAGCTCCAGGATGTGATGGACTGACCTGTAACTTTTATAAATTCTTCTGGGAGCATATCAAAGATTTAATTTTTGAAATGTTTAAAGAAATTATTCAAAATGGGTCTCTAACACATACAATGAAACAGGGTGTAATCACCCTTATTCCCAAGCGGGTAAAGACCCAACATTTCTAGATCATGTAAGGCCTATAACTCTTTTAAATACTGACTATAAGCTTTTAACGCATATATTTGCCAACAGACTCAAGTCAGACATAACCCAAATAATCTCTGAAACGCAGTCCGGTTTTATTAAAGGTCGCTCAATTCATAATAACTTACGCCTTGTTCTGGATATGATTGACTCTGAACATCTCATAGATACAGACGGTTTTATTTTATTTTTAGATTTTTACAAGGCCTTTGATATGATTGAGCATAATTTCATGTTTCAAACTCTGCAATTCTTTGGTTTTGGTATCAAATTTATTAATACAGTTAAAACTTTTTATTATGAAACCAGTAGTTCTGTTTGTTTACCTCAGGGAACGTCTCACAGATTTAACATCAACAAAGGTATAAAACAAGGTTGCCCCATTTCACCCCTTCTTTTTATTGCAGCAGCAGAAATGCTGTCTTTGCTCATTAAAACACACTGACTTTGGTAAGCTGTCAGTTGCAAATGCTGAATTTTCAATAAGCCAACTAGCCGACGATACAACAATTTTCCTGAATAATCTTCATGACATCCCCAAGATTCTTAAAACTATTGACATCTTTTCAAAAGCTTCAGGCCTCAAATTGAACCTAAACAAATGTGAGATCTTACCCATTAAACCATGTACGTTATTGAATGCTTATAATATTCCCATTAAATCCACAGTTAAATACCTCGGAATGCATATAACTACAAACAAAACAGACTTGGAAAAACTGAATGTTTGGGACAAACTAGTGAAATGTTCGTCTCTGCTGAATAACTGGGCACAGAGAGATCTTTCTATTTTTGGTAGGATTCTCCTCACCAAAATTGAAAGCATATCCAGATTCGTATATCCCACCTATTCTATAGGTGTCCCTAAACAAGCCATCAAATCTATTAATCGAGTTAATTTTAACTTCATATGGAAAAGGAAAACACACTATGTTAAACAAGGTACGCTGACTAAAAAATATGAAGATGGAGGTCTTCAAGCCATAGACTTTAACAGCCTAAATGGCACCTTAAAAATAAACTGGTTAAAATCATTTATTAGGAATCAAAATAGTATTTGGTTCATTGTTCCTAATAAAATATTTTCCAGCCTAGGAGGGATCCAATTTTTACTCAGTTGTGATTTTGACAATAAGAAACTTCCCATTCAACTCTCATCTTTTCATCAGCAAGTTCTCATGTATTGGAAACTCATTTATAAACACAATTACAGTCCACACAACACTCCCCTATGGAACTGCAGATACATCACTATCAGAAACAAATCTATCTTTGTTCCAACATGGTTTGAAAATGGAATTTGGTCTTTAATGCATCTTCTTAATGACAATGCCACTCTCATGTCTTTTGATGATTTCACAGCTAAATATGGTTCACTAACGAATAGAAAAGATTTTGAAAAAATTATTAAGGCCATTCCTCAAAATGTTGTGAGCTCAGTTTCTGATCTGTTTCATAATGGCATCTACAGACGTCCTACTGTCCCCAAGCTTCTAATTAATGGACACAACATAGCAACTGCCAAACTCCCAAACCATCAAATCAGAGAATATTTTAACAAAACCTCCTTTCCCTACATCTCAAATCCAAATTATATAACCCAATATTTTAATAATTCAAAAAAGAAACAAATACGAACTAAATATTTAAAACTCCCCATTCCTCCTAAAGCCAAGGAAGTCCACTTTAAAACATTTTCAGGTATTTACCCTTCCAAGGAATTATTAAGAACGGTTTGGAATTCCTGAAAATTGCTGTTCTTTTTGTCATGTGGAGATTGAAACAACTGAGAATCTTTTCTTTGAATGTTTTTATTCTGATGACTTTTGGAATAGTTTACATTATTGGCTTTTCCCCAAGATTCCACTTTTACCAGACTTTTCTATTAAGGATATCATTTTTGGGTTTATTTCAGAAAACAAGAACACAGAACTTATTCTGAATGTTGTAATTATTTTGGGTAAATTCTATATACATAAATGTCCTTTCCTTAAAATCAAACCTTTTTTTTCTACGTTTCATAAAGAACTCTGCTCTTTTTTTTCATCTGTAAACTTCATGGAAAACAAAGTTGCTATAGAACTTCAAAATATCATATGTAAATTGCAGCTTCTTGATAGCCCCCTAAGCTAAGAATCATTACAATGTCTATGTAAAACCCCCTTTTTATTTACTTTTTATTTTATTTCAATGTCTTGTATTTATTTTATTTTATTTTTCTGTATTATTGGTTAAAAAATATATATCTATATTGTTTTATTCTGCAAAAAAAAAAAAAAAAAAAAAAAAAAAAAGAAAAAAGAAAATTGTGCAAGTGACTGTGAATTTCTGTAAATTGAAAAATGTACAATAAAGTTTATGAAAAAAAATTGGCATGTTTAGACCACAATGCATTGCGTTTGAATGAGTTTTTTTATTTAATGTAAATATAATTTTTCAAAAAGGATGGTGTCCGAGTACTTTTTAAAAATCGAGGTATCAATACCCCCCCCAATTTTATTCTGGTTCTGCCTAAATTACAAAAACAAATCCAGACTTGTACCACGAAAGCCACGTGTGTGCCTGATGCCAAACCTTGTGTGGCCATCTTGTCAGCAGCTTCTTACTTCCCTTGATTCCATTCCCTTTCCTTTTCGTTTTAAAAGTGCAGCAAGCAATGTGACCAGGTTAACTCACTTTTGGATGAAACAGGTTTCCGCCGCTCTCCTGTTCTACGACGTTTAGGCAAAGGATTTCCATACTCGTCCTCCTCGTGCCTAACAAAGGTCACTGGGCCTGTTCCCGACGGTACAGCTGCAGGCTGTTTACGCTACAAAATATAGTTATAAAGACATACACAATGTCACTGGTTATATAAATAAAACGGTTTTTTTGTGTCCTTTTTACAAAATTCAATAAAATAGAACCCACCTTGAATTCTTCTATAAGCGCGTCTGCGAGAAATAAAGCGTCATCGACTTTGTCCCCTACCGGCTCCATACTGGTGTCAAGCCAGCCCTCTCTCGTCGAACGGCTGTCAAGTGAGCCCTCTCTCAAATAGGGTGTGCCGCTTTTTTACATACATTGCGGTAACAGCAAGAAAGCCTTCCTTCGGGTGAATGCAAAGAGTAAGACCTGTCAATATACTCATATGTATATACTATTTACACATACACCCCCTTCCCCGTATATAACTATATATTTATATGTGTATAATTAAATGTTTCAGTTGAATTATCAATTAAAGACCAAATTAAAATCCCATATTGAAGAGGATTTACTATAATAGTCACTTATGTTTAGGAAAAAAACTCCTAGTTTCCACTAACTCATTTCACTTCTTACTGATAGTGTCCCACCTGGTGATGTCACAAAATAAGTTTCAGAGGGATCTGATGTTGAATTTCAAAATAAAACTCAATTAAAATCTGTTATTACAGCGTTATCACCATATGTTGTCAAAGCTGTAAAATGAAAACTCCTAGTTTCCACAGAGTCATTTCACTTCTCACTGATAGTGTCCCACCTGCTGGCGTCACAAAATAAGTTTCAGCTGGATCTGATGTGGAATTTCAAAATAAAATCCAAGTGAAATCAGGTATGAATGCAATATTGCCATATGTTGACAAAGCTGTAAAACGAAAACTCCTAGTTTCCACAGAGTCATTTCACTTCTCACTGACAGTATCCCACCTGGTGATGTCACAACATAAGTTTCAGAAGGATCTGATGTGGAATTTCAAAATAAAATCCAATTGAAATATGTTATTACAGCGTCGTCGCCATATGTTAACAAGGCTGTAAAACGAAAGCTCCTTGTTTCCACAGAGTCATTTCACTTCTCACTGATAGTATCCCACCTGGTGATGTCACAACATAAGTGTCAGAAGGATCTGATGTGGAATTTCAAAATCAAACCCAATTGAAATCAGGTATGAATGTTATATTGCCATATGTTGACTGAGCTGTAAAATGAAAACTCCTAGTTTCCACAGAGTCATTTCACTTCTCACTGATAGTATCCCACCTGGTGATGTCACAACATAAGTTTCAGAAGGATCTGATGTGGAATTTCAAAATAAAATCCAATTGAAATATGTTATTACAGCATCGTCGCCATATGTTGACTAAGCTGTAAAATGAAAACTCCTGGTTTCCACAGAGTCATTTCACTTCTCACTGATAGTGACCCACCTAGTGATGTCATAAAATAGGTTTCAGCTCGATCTGATGTGGAATTTCAAAATAAAACCCCATTAAAATCAGGTATGAATGCAATATTGCCATATGTTGACAAAGCTGTAAAATGAAAACTGCTGGTTTCCACAGAGTCATTTCACTTCTCACTGATAGGATCCCACCTGGTGACATCACAAAATACGTTTCAGACCGATCTGATGTGGAATTTCAAAATAAAATTCAATTGAAATCAGGTATGAATGCATTTTTGCCACATGTTGACAAGGCTGTAAAATGAAAACTCCTAGTTTCCACAGAGTCATTTCACTTCTCACTGATAGTATCCCACCTGGTGATGTCATAAAATGCGTTTCGGAGCGATCTGATGTGGAATTTCAAAATAAAACTCAATTGAAATCAATTGAAATGTATGAATGCATAGTTGCCATATGTCATATTCATACCTGATTTCAATTGGGTTTCATTTTGAAATTCCACATTAAATCGGTCTGAAACTTTTTGTGTGACGTCACCAGGTGTGACACTATCAGTGAGAAGTGAAATGACTCTGTGGAAACTAGGAGTTTTCGTTTTATAGCTTTGTCAACATATGGCAACGACTCTGTAATAACATATTTCAATTGGATTTTATTTTGAAATTCCACATCAGATCCTTCTGAAACTTATGTTGTGACATCACCAGGTGGGATACTATCAGTGAGAAGTGAAATGACTCTGTGGAAACTAGGAGTTTTCATTTCACACCCTTGTCAACAAATGGCAATATTGCATTCATACCTGATTT